>CM053026.1:602023338-602203937 GCA_028564925.1 Lithobates sylvaticus
ATAAAATAATGCAAAACAATTATTTTAATCCTGGACATAATAAAGAAAGAAAACAAAAACATATAAAATCACTATATATTATTTTTGGTGCAATCGCTGCTTTATAAAGAGCTATAAAAATGACAGACACTGACAGATATTCACTTATGAACCAACATACAGTAGCTCAGAAGAGAGTGGAAATGTTGTGCTAATGCTGGAAACTGTGTATTATGCATGTATGTTTTTTTTTTATTTAATTTTTTTTAACAAATTGTGGATCTTTTTATAGGGCTATTGAGCAGATGAGAACATTCCCAAAGGTTTGAAATTAAGCAATGGTTACGTAATAAAGTCATAGTCTTATTAAAAAATGTCTGTGGAAGAAGATTTAAAGGTTAATGCATTTGATTTAATCACATACTCAAGGAGAATATGTCATCACAAATTCTAAATGCTGTAGGCATGCTCATTTGAGTTGGAGTTATTTAAAGTACCCAAAATAATTAATTTAGCCTCAAGTTCTCTGTACTATCTACCTTAGGTAATGCTAATGAATAATTTGTATCAGCACATTAAGCTGAAAAAGACACACAAACCATTGCAGTGAATAAGGCAATAGCATATACCCATTAATGCAAAAAGGAGATTTAGACACTGTTTTCTTATCCCAACTTGTATACGCTAGAGAGTAATTCCAGTACAGTGATAAAAGGCATGGTCCATGGCACTCATACCAGTCAATACTGAAGTGCTCCTGTTTTATTGCTCTATTGCTCTATTGATGAAAGTGTCATAGTGCTGTAAACTGTGTGAATGACCACATGTGCAAGCTGATTGATAGGTTAGATTAATTTGGAGATAACTGGCCCATAAATGGAGGACAAACGATTTACATGCACGATCCAACCAGGCGCGAGCCAAACTAATGTGTGTGACCAGCTTAAAATAATTGCAGCATAACAGATACGGGCAAAGACAGAGGTTGTAGCAGGCATACATTCATATCCAAGGTCTTAATTCAAATTTGTAGTGTTGAATGCAGTCCTAAATGGCTACTGTGCAAAGCAAATTTTATGGGGTAATTGGGAAGTTCACAACCTTCCTGATAATTTTTATTATGTCTCTGTGCTCTTTATAGAAAAATTACCTGCCAATCTAGCCAGTCAACCTTTGTTCCTTATTATCCACGGAGCCTCTGCAGTGTTGCCACCACAGTGCCATGATCCAATTCTATTCAATAAGCCATGTCTATGCATTGCTCACTGAGTGATCCTCCTATGTAAGCATGAGCCTTGTCACTGGTGGGGTGAACCACAGCAGATTACATGTCCTGTTGCTGTTGTTTCAGCTTTTTTGGTTACCCCCAGTTCCATATAGAGCATAGCGGTGCTGCCATTCAAGCGTCTGATCCTGCAGGCCTTGCTGCCTGTGGGATACATTAGATACTTGATTGGCAGAACCTAAAAAAGCTAAAGCAACTTCACCAGGACATTTAACCCACCGCAGCTTAGACCTGCCCTGACCCAGGTTGTGCAACGATGAAAGAAAGAAAAAAATGTGACCAGTAAACGTATTTGCTTTAAACATGTTTCATTTGAAGATCAGTTACTGGTGGTGTGCCTTATGTATTAGAGGTGGGGAAACTACCTGAGTTTAAAATCACTTTTTTGGCAGGTAGTGACCTGCTTTAGCTGCTTTTGCTTTTCCATAAGCTGACCATATTGCATGCGATTTGATTGTACAATTTCCTTTAGAACCAACAGAATATATTTAATATATGGACTGACCTGTTTAAATACAAATTAAAAGGAAGGTTTAAGTAGTCCCCAATATCACATAGTTTTGGTAAATCTGAAGGAGATTGTACAGAGATTGTACAATCAGATTATGATTTGAATTGCTTACTATTGAGGTAAGTCAACAGTTCATCGATACTGGCCCTTAATCACATCAACTCCTTAGGATATACCCATTTGTCCTTGGGTTGAGGTGGTTATATCGGGATTATGTGGTTATATCGCACCCAAACCACCCCCCCCCCCCCGACCACAGCCCGTCACCTTTACTGGTACCCACCTTCCCTCTGTGATGTAAGAAACCAGAAGCAACAAGGGTTTAATCACTTCTGGTTTCGGTTTGTTTACAAGCCGTTAACATTGTAGCTGATCCCCCACCCTGCACAGCCAGGCACACCGAATCCTCACAGGCACACTTTAGTCAGAGAACAGTGTTTTTTTTTATTTTTTTTTTTTTTTTATTGAGAGGTTAGAACTTGGATAGGGATTGGGGGATGCCCACTTAACTTCAAACAACTTCAGGGACAACGTTTCAATATACAGTATATTTACACTCCTTCTCTTCCTCCAGCACTAGCTTGCTTGCAGAACTCCAGCTGGTACACTGTTTTGTGGATCTAACAAAAGCACTCGATCAGATTAGAAGCAATAGCCCTCAACAGTCTGGAACCCAAGGCCCCCTTTAAGTATGTAGCAAATAAAGCTTTAAATCCTTGTGGCTACTGATCTCAGCACCACCTCTTCAGGCACTGCCAACCCACCTGGCTGCAGTTACCCCTTTCACTAGCCCTCCTGGCTAACTTCTCCACAGTCCTCTCCAGACTGAGACTCTCTCTCTCCTCAGTCTGATCACTCACCAGCCCACCCGGCTGACTCCTCAGGGGATCTCCCGGACATGCTGACTCTCTCCCACTGTTCTCTACTTGCTGATAGGGAGAGATGACCACCACTCCAGGACAATCCCTCAGAGCGAATGCTCCTACTCCTGTTTGGGAGCCCCAGGTGCTGGCTAATGACACAGTAGATTTAAAAAATCAGGAAGAACTCCGGACAGCCGCACACCAGGAGAAGATAAAAATTCAATTAATTTATTTAAAAAGCAGGAATCACATCAATCCATAACACGGCAAAGCAAAAAAGGGGGGGCACAAACTGACGCGTTTCGCACTATGCGTAGGGCTTACTCATCAGCTATGAATAAGCACTACGCATAGTGCGAAATGCGTCAACTTTGTGCCCCCCCTTTTTTTGCTTTGCCGTGTTATGGATTGATGTGATTCCTGCTTTTTAAATAAATTCATTGAATTTTTATCTTCTCCCGGTGTGCGGCTGTCCGGAGTTCTTCCTGATTTTTTAAGTCCTCTACTTGCTCCCGTGCCTCCAGGACAGACTCTTCCATTTGTTGTAGAGGGTCCCTCCAGCACCCGAGCCCCAGACCCGAGGGCACCTTTAAGGGCCACCTACAGCCTCCATCTCCATCTTCCACCTGACTGCCCCTGCTTGCCTGAATCATGCATATTTATGAGGTAAATAGGCCCCCTCTAGCCCCTTTCTGCTGGTGATAATATGCCAATCAGCTCCATCTAGCTTTCGCCCACTACTTCTAGAACCTTTTCTAACGTTCTAGAGAGCAGGGAGAGGCAGCAGAGATGCTGCCTGTTAAATCATCCAGCCTTCCTCCATCACTCAGCCCTGATTCAGATTCAACCCAGGCCTGGCTCTCAGCCTACCTACACTACAGCTAACTATGTACACCTATTCTAGCACACTAAAGGGCACTACACCAGCTTACAAAGCATCTGATCAAACTGATCTTGGTTCAATCAGATGCTTCCAGTGCAGAGGAGAGATCTGGGGTCTAATAGACTTCTGATCTCTCATGCTTATTGCTATCACAAAGGATGTTGTTTATTCAAGGGACAAGGTTTTAAACAAAATAAATAATAAAAAAAAGTAAAAAAAAAAAGTAAAGCACCCCCATCCGCTTGTGCTTACATGCAAATGCAAACAGATATTCAAGTCTCACACAAATATGTGTTGTATTGTAGCACCAGACTTCCTGTGTAACTCTAAACTGGTAACCTGTAAATGCTTTTAAAATGTAGCCGATTTTTAGGCACTGTAGTTTGTTGAAGAAAAGGCGAAATTGGTCGCACACCATGGAAGGAAGAAATTCTGTAGAATAGTTACTTTATTGTCAAAGTGCCAAAGGACATAGACAGGACTTTACAGGAACATTGGTAGACTGGTTTCACACGGATAACTCGGGCTTGTACAAGCCTGAGTTATCCATTTGAAACCGGTCTACCAATGTTCCTGTAACGTCCTGTCTACGTCCTTTGGCACTTGTGCAAGCACAAGTTATCCGTGTGAAACCGGTCTACCAATGTTCCTGTAACATCCTGTCTACATCCTTTGGCACTTTGACAATAAAGTAACTATTCTACAGAAGTCCTTCCTTCCATGGTGTGCAACCAATTTCTCTTTTCTTCAATTACTATTGATGGTGGTGTGCCGAGGCCAGCACCCATGAGAAAATCTTCATCCACAGTCTGAGCGGTATTACACTGTTTCTGGACACTGTAGTTTGTTGCCCTTCCATGGGCATACGCAATTTTAAAGCATGGCATGTTAGGTATCTATTTACTGTAACATCATCTTTTGTATTTTATCAAACAAATGGGTATTATATTTGTACACTCAATTTATTAAAGTATATTTTTTCCTAAAAAATTGTGTTTTAAAAATGGCTGCACAAATATCATGCAACATAAAAGATTGAAACAATAAAGATCAGGTCCAGGGTCATTTCAATTCACACTTTTAAAAAATAGTCTCTTTTATCCTCTAATTATTAAAGAGGAACTTCAAAACCCCTCCCCCTCAATCTTTTTCTCTCCACTCTTACCCTTGTCCACTGGGTTGCCCTCAAAAAACATATTCACATAACCAACAAATCCAGTGTTGTCCTGATGTGATTCCTTTCTGACACTAGGAGCCACCTGCCCCTTCCTGAATTAGGCAGCTAACCCCCTGTTGCATCACCAGGTCTGTCCTCCTCCAGCTGCTGTGTTGTAGCTGATACCCCCTGGGATATGCCCTCCAAAAGGCCTCAGAAGAGAAGGAGACCCTATTCTCGCCTAGACAAAAATAGAAGCAGAGAGATCGAAGAAGGAGGGCAGGGTAGAGTGCAAAAAAAAAAAAAAAGGTTTGTAGCGACTACAAGTGCTGAGTTTGAGTGAAGGTCTGCCTTGGAAAATCTAATTGTGTGTTTCCCAAAATATGAATTTATGCCTTACGATAATGAATACTACAGATGCAAAGGGTATAGAAAGTGGACACAAACATACAAACACAGATGGAGATCGATGCAGCAAAAATATTATGACAAAGGAAAGCCACAGTATGAAATTAAAATGATTGACAAAGCAAGATACACAGATATGGTGACAAGATATGCTTTGAAATTGATAGAATAACAGAATATGGAAGTAATTAAAGCAAATCTAAAACCATTTTTTTTTAGTTTTGGATAAAGCAAGGAAAAGTTAAACAGTGTCAAGTATTTTTGTTTTTCCGGTTTGTGTCCCTACTGGGGAGATTCACCTTTTTGTTCAAGTGGCCATTGCCAAAGCAAAATTCTAATTTATAAATGATCAAAACGTAATATTAGAGAGAACATCTTTCAACAAGGACACTTGTAATGACATCTAAGTGAGGAATTTTCCAACTTTGTAGAGTTTTCCTCTTACTGCATGATGTGTCTACAGGGTAGGAAGTGAAAAGAAATCCCTGCTATGGGACACAGACGACAAAAAAAATAAAAAATAAAAGACCAGGGTTGTAACTCTTTCCTACTCCATCCATAGCTAAAAAAAAGTTTTGGCTATAGATATACCCTAAACAGAGGCAATCATACAGTAACAGTCACATACTGACAAACAGAAGTAGGTAAAAAAAATAGGCAACTAGTTCACTATGTTGCAAATGCTTGTTTAATAACTTTACCTGGAGGCTATGTACAAGCTGTGATCTGCAACATCTGTGCTCAGAAGACAGTGTTACAGCATACCTAATGGTATTTTACATTTATAAATGATGTAAACGACTGGAAAAAAATGCATAAAATCCCTGTCAAGATACAGTACATAAATCCATTTTTTCTAATTTTAGTTTGAGAGTAGTGTCCGTCAAGTAAAGGCAAACGAGGACTCAGGTAGACAGTTTTAAAACAATTTTGAAATCCATGAACTACACTAACTGACCTAAGTTTAGGGGTCACCATTCCTTTTTCTATATGTTTGAACATGAAAACAAATACTTAAAAATACTGGTTATTTTCTTTCTAATATTTCCCCGGCTTTCAAATGTGTACAGTTAAACACATTCCTGAGAAGTAAATGTTCCGCTCTAAAAAATATAAAGGATATCTGTCTAGATAGATAAAAATCATTTTTGGAGGTGCATGTTGAGGGTTGACAACCTTATTCCTAATTTCTATCACTGGAGTCTGTAGGCACATCATCAATCATACCCAAAGCACCACTTTGCATTGCTTGGATCACCATTACAAAAAACATTTTCTTGTTTTACTGCTGCTAACAATAATTTGAATATTGTAACTGTGTAAATACAGTAATTTTATGTGGAATTAATGCAATTCTATTGATGATAGAAAATATTTGGCCAAAGCCACTTCTTTGCCTTGTATCTTCTGTGTCTAAGCTTATCTGTATGAGATTACTGCATTTCCACTGATAGGTGCAATGTATGGCGAAAAACTCAACAGAGAAAAGCCACCTCTCTGCCCTGTCTTTATTATTATAGTATTGTCTTTATACTTGAAGGTATGCACAAACAGCAATATATGTCTCCCTCTACCACAATATCACATACTATCTGAATTTAAACTGATGTCTTCACCCAATATCCCACCAGTCTTAAGCTGGCCATATACAGAACTGATTTCAGCTGGTTCCTGATGAACTGGTTGAAATTCACGTCTTGGATGGCCCTTTAGATGCGGCTCCCACCCACCATCCTTCGATCTGGAAATTTAAGGAAAGTTGACTGTCAGAACACCAGTGACCAGTGAACACAATGGCCAGCAGTGGAGCTTTATCCACCCTCAATATTTAGCATGGATGGAGGAATCAAGTCATTTTTCTCGTTCCACCTGCAGGGCTGAATGAAAGCTCTTACATACTGTATATGGCCAGCTTTAGGTTTCTGTCATTGATCAGCAAATACTGCATCTGCAAAGTCCAGGATATGTGCATGCATCTTGGTTATATACAAGCACCATACAGGAGGGGATCTGCCTGGAGAGTTTGATCTTTCCTCCCCCATAAATATAGCAGCACTGTCTGAAATAATGTACAACTCTTACAGTAATTATTTTAAATAATGTATAACTGTCATAGCACTCTTTAAAGCAATGTACAACTCTCATAGCACTCTCCAAAGTGATGAGTATCTTTAATAGCACTCTTTAAAGCAATCTCCAAAGTAATGCATAACTCTTGTAGCATTCTTTAAAGCAATGTATAACTTTCATAGCATCCTCTAAAGAAATGTATAACTCTCAGAGCATTCTCTGAGGTAATCTATGACTCGCATTGCACTCTCCACAACACTCTCTGAAGTAATATATAACTCTCATAGCACCCTCTACAGCAATGTATAGCTCTTACAGTGCTCTCTGAAGTAATGTCAAACTCTTAAAGCATTCTCTTTGGTAAAATAAAATAAAAAATAGATTGATACCAAACAACCTTCTTTCGTGATATATGTTCAGGGCACAGTGTGCACAGTGGTGACAGGGTCTCTTTAAAACAAATTCATGCATTTATAGACTATACACAGAAAATTAGAAACACATATTGTTAATATTATTTTACCTTCTAAAAAACAAAACAAAAAAAAAACTTAGCTTGCCTTTCAGTATAAATCGGAAAATCCTGAGCACATACTCCTTCTTCCCAAATGTTGGAGATCTCCATTTTTGGAATCCTGCCAATCAGCTGTTTCAACACTACTGCCAAGCCAAAGGTACCACAATTGAAGCTGCTCAGGTTTCTTCACCTGCAGCCCCAGAAGCCTATTTCTTTTCAATGGATCTCCAAGGCCTGGGCAATTCAGGCTGCCCTGGAAAGCATTGCATTTCCAAATGTGAGCTGCATTATAGCAAACAAAGACAAACAGCTACGAAAACAGGAGTAACCTCACAGCTGTTTGGCAGAGCTATTAAACCGGTTATCCATTGGGGAACCTGACCAGGTCAATCCCTGCCAATCAGGAGGCAGGTGCATAAGGTGTCCACTTTCTTACAGAAAAAGAACCATCAGAAAAGTTAAAGGATAGTTGTCATTGTTATTTTTTCAGGGCTATGCAAATGGGCTCTGATCCTTATCCTTGCATCACTACTTCATAGACTTGAACAAATCAGATATCTCAAAACATGTTTGTCCTAAGTCGGTGACTCAAAAAGTAGGAAACAAGCACCTGAAAATAAGTATGTATAGGCAATGCTCTGTTGAGTGGCTAATGTGACTCTGGTACACATTTCAAGCATGGGGCCACAATAAAGGAAGGCTCCAAGGTTAGAAGTGCATCAATGATCACAATTCAGTCATGATAATAGGGATGGGATAGAATGCAGGATCTATATAAACTTAAAAAAAAAAATCTTTAATTTTGTAAGTTTGTTAAGAGCCCTTTCTTCACAATGTATATAATATGCATTTTCCTGCACACAACAATGAGTTCCAATATTTATTGAGTACAAAAAAGCTTACATCAAATGATCTGCTAAAGCCTTTCAGCTGATTATGACCTTAATCAAAGCTATGATTGGAGCTGTATTCAGTCAAAATCTGTTAGCAAACCATATCATGTACAGTGGGGATCGAAAGTTTGGGCACCCCAGGTAAAAATGTGTATTAATGTGCCTAACGAAGCCAAGGAAAGATGGAAAAATCTCCACATGGCATCAAATTACAGATTAGACATTCTTATAATATGTCAAAAAAAGTTAGATTTTATTTCCATCATTTACACTTTCAACATTACAGAAAACAAAAAAATGGTGTCTGCAAAAGTTTGGGCACCCTGCAGAGTTAATATGTTGTACTGCCCCCTATGGCAAGTATCACAGCTTGAAAAACGCCTTTTGTAGCCAGCCAAGAGTCTTTCAATTCTTGTTTGAGGTATCTTTGCCCATTCTTCCTTACAAAAGTCCTACAGTTCTTTGAGATTTCTGGGCTGTCTGTCACACACAGCTCTTTTAAGGTCTATCCATAGATTTTCAATAATGTTGAGGTCAGGAGATTGTGAAGGCCATGGCAAAACCTTCAGTTTACGCCTCTTGATGTAATCCCCGGTGGATTTTGAGGTGTGTTTAGGATCATTATCCATTTGTAGAAGCCATCCTCTCTTTAACTTCAGCTTTTTCACAGATGGCATCAAGTTGCCATCCAAAATTTGCTGACATTTTATTGAATCCATTTTTCCTTCTACTCGTGAAATGTTCCCTGTGCCACTGGCTGCAATACAACCCCAAAGCATGATTGCCCTTTCTTCTCCAAACGTACCTTTGCTCATTCCGAACAAAAAGTTCTATT
Organism: Lithobates sylvaticus; assembly: GCA_028564925.1. Lineage (NCBI taxonomy): Eukaryota > Metazoa > Chordata > Amphibia > Anura > Ranidae > Lithobates > Lithobates sylvaticus. The sequence goes on from CM053026.1 coordinate 602,032,739, forward strand.
TTAACCTCATCGGTCCACAGAACTTGTTTCCAAAATGCCTCAGGCATGTCTATATGTTTATTTGCAAAGTTCAAACTCTGAATTTTGTGGTGAGGACATAGAAGAGGTTTTCTTCTGATGACTCTTCCATGAAGACCATATTTGTACAAGTATCTCTTTATAGTGGAATAGTGTACCACAACTCCAGTGTCTGCCAGATCTTTCTGGAGGGATTGTGCAGTCAAACGTGGGTTTTGAATTGCTTTTCTCACAATCCTGCGAGCTGTTCTGTCTGATATTTTTCTTGGTCTTCCAGATCTTGCTTTAACTTCCACTGTTCCCGATGACTGCCATTTCTTAATTACATTACGAACAGAGGATATTGACATCTGAAAACGCTTTGCTATCTTCTTATAGCCTTCTCCAGCTTTGTGAGCGTCAACTATTTTCAGTTTCAGTTTTCTAGACAACTGCTTAGAAGAACCCATGATGCTGATTGTTGGGGCAAGGTCAGATGAGTCTGGCCATTTAAAACCTTTGAGATTGACATCACCTGGTCTTCCCAGACGATGGTTGAGAACAATCCATGACACTGGCAGGTCTCAGCGTTGCAAAGGGGGCAGTGCATGCTATAAATTATGCAGGGTGCCCAAACTTTTTCAGACGCCATTTTTTTGTTTTCTGTCATTTTGAAAGTGTAAATGATGGAAAAAAAAACCTAACTTTTTTTGACATATTATAAGAATGTTTAATCTGTAATTTGATGCCATTTGGAGGTTTTTCCATCTTTCCTTGGCTTCATTATGCACATTAATACACATTTTTACCTGGGGTGCCCAAACTTTCGATCCCCACTGTAAGCTTTTTTGTACTCAATAAATGCTGAAATTCATTGCTGTGTGCAAGACTGCATATATTAAATATTTTGTAAGTAAAGTTGAATGGGAGCCTCTGCCGAGTTCCAGCATTTCCCAGATGCCTATAGATACACAAGGCAGACTTAGTATACTTTGTTTTTGACTTTATATCAGCTTTAGCTGTATAATAACATAAAATAATAACAATAATAATAGGTGTTGATATACTGCATATATCTGGGGTGCCCAATGGCTGGCCTGCAGCACCCTCTGACGTGGCCCGGTACCTCCTGCTGTTGGATGACAGGTCGGCAAACCCAGATAGTGGGTTCCCAACCCACCATCCCTGAGCATCAGTGTGAAGAACGGAGCCAGCACTAGAGGAAGCAGAGCCAATGCTTCCTGAATAGCGCTGATCCATGTCACAGGCGGAGTAATACTAAATGTACTCCGCCTGTAACGGCGCGATACAGGAAGAGCCTGAAGAAGATAAGGGTGAAGAGCCTTCTATTTACACACATTGGCTATTGGACTTTTTTTTATGTATTTAATTATTGCTTGTGCTTTTTGATTTATTTTTTGCTATTAATATTGTATTGCACATGGGATTATGTTTATTCATATTTAGTATGATGAAATGGTGATTTTAGTTTAGCTAGCAGGTTGTTTTATAGCAGTACAAGCACACAATTATTGTTATTTTAGCACTATCTGTGTTTGCAGCAGCTTGTTAGGTTTAGACACATTAATTAATTGACTTTGGCAGCACGCAGTACAACTATTTTTCAGCAATACAGGAAGCTGCGGTTCTGCTCTCCACTGCACCGCATGCTTCCTCCAGTGCTGGCTCCTGTCACACTGATGATCGGGGATGGTGGGTCAGGAACCCATGATCTAGGATACCCGCCAGTAATACCAGCCAGCAGTACCCGTCAGCAGTACCCACCATCAGTACCAGCCAGCAGTATCCAACAGTAGTACCCACCAGCAGTACCAGCAGGCAGTATCAGTGAGTGTGCATGGGCCACCTGTCTCCATGGCAATGGAGGGGTGGCTTTCCTCTTTGGGGCTTAGTGTCAGGGGGAGGTGTTTGGGTAATTTACCCACGGGTTCTCCCCACCCTATGACAAAGTTGCCTGACATGTCGGCGCCGTGCCTTGGCAATCCATCCGCCCCTCATTGCGTGTCGGTTGAATGACAATGTGGGACATCTTCCCACCCCCGTTGGGCGGGGTGCCACCGTACGCCGTTCTTCCAGGGAATCTATGCTGGAATGCACACCAGCATGGCGGGATGCACCCACCCAGCCAGTGGAAGGAGGCAGGCGCCTCTACATCCTGCCTTATTTAGAGATGGAGTTCGGCCCCAGTGGGAACAGCTTTCCCTCTGGGATTACACTTCGGGCATTGAACGCATCTTTTCTTCCAGGGCAAGCACACGGGTGTGCTAAATTCACTCCAGGTCTGGCACTCACTGGTTTGGATTCCACTAGATAAAAAAGATTATTTACCTTTGTATGAATCTGCTGGGCCATGTAGTGCACAGGTCTGTGCAACACTTACCATATGTAGACACTTTTTTGGTTCTATTTTACTTATTGCTTACCCATGGCCTGCACTGCATGGGCCGTCAGTCTAAATAGTCTATTATGTGCCCTGCATAGATACCGCTAGTATAACAGACATTTTTTGCATTACTGGTCTTTCAGATTTAAAAAATGTCATTTTTTTTTGCTACTATCAATATTGCTACATTATTTTTCATTAGATCCCCTGTATGGGAATTTTGCCCTGCCCCCCGGCCTGTTCCTGGGCGATCCCTGTCATTCTGTTCCCGGGTGGGGTCACGGGACCCCATTGCTCCTTTGGTACTTGGATGGATACTGCTACAAGTTTTTAAATTCCTTGGCTGTTATTATCTGTACATTGAACAGTATGTAAGTAAGACTAGGTAGAAGTTTACTGTATTATTATCTGTCTGGTTAAATCTGTGATGTTGGTGACAACTTATGTATGTTTATTAGAAGTGTTTCCGGCCTGACCTGCTCCTCCCCCTGATGAAGGGATACAATCCTGAAACCCGTCGGGTGTTGCATAGGGGACTGCCACCATACAGACCATTGTCAGATCATAACTTATCAACAGTGTACAGTATTGGTTTATGTATAACAGTGTTTACTGTTCATACTTTATGATATCAGCCTGCTTTCTTTTAATTATTGTTCTCAATTACATTTGTATTTATACATTCTTAACAGAAGACTGCTGTATTTTGATAAGTTTAGACCTGTAAAGTCCCGTATTAGGGAACCTTTGCCCTTTTTTCCACCTGGGGGACAGTAGCAGTCGCCAGCCATAGCCACCTGGGGGACAGCAGCAGCCACCAGCCATAGCCACCTGGGGGACAGAAGCAGTCGCCAGCCATAGCCACCTGGGGGACAGAAGCAGTCGCCAGCCATAGCCACCTGGGGGACAGAAGCAGCCACCAGCCATAGCCACCTGGGGGACAGCAGCAGTCACCAGCCATAGCCACCTGGGGGACAGAAGCAGCCACCAGCCATAGCCACCTGAGGGACATCAGCCGCCACCAGCCATAGCCACCTGGGCGACAGCAGCAGCCACCAACCATAGCCACCTGAGGTACAGCATCAGTCGACAGCCATAGCCGCCTGGGGAACAGCATCAGTCGCCAGCCAAAGCCGCCTTAGGGACAGCAGCAGCCAGCAATACCTGCAGGAATCCTGAGGAAGAGGTGAAGATTAAGATCAGTTGAGGTGCAGGTAAACTGCAGTGCATCAGTCGGTCTGATCTGATCTGCCTGTCTGTTATTCATGCCAAGTCAAATGGACTCTCCATTCACCTCCATAGAGCGGCAGATGTAAAAAACTTGTGTCCATTTATACCCGCCTATCTCAAATCCGATCCGCTTAAAAAAACAGAAGGGGATCTGTCCCATTCTGTCTGGGCAGATCGGAGAGTCCATAGAGAAGAGCTGGCTATGTCCATGTCTGCTCTGCATATAGAGTAGACATAGACCTGTCATCTGCCCACTCCACTCATTGTGACCCGAGACTGGATACCAAGTCGCAAAATTGGCCTTCACTCTTCAAAAGGTTGGGCACCCCTGTTCTCCAACAACTCATCAATGGTACAAAGTCTGCTACTTAACATGACCTCCAGTTCCAACCAAAGTTTAAAAGATACAGTAAATAGAAAATAGTAAACACTGTTTTTATGATAATCAAATTTATGCTCATGCCTTGTGCTTAACATTTATAAATATCACTGAACCAAAAGAGAATATTTCTATGAAATATAATGGCACTGAACAGTACAAAAGTATTAATCAGTAGTCTCGATAAATTATTATAGACCTATGTTTAAAAACATACTGAAATGATGACAGCAGTCTGACTGCAATGTCTGTTCCCTTTTCAGGGATAGGTTTTGGAATTTTAGATATTGTGTAAAAATTTTCCAATTATTTTATGATTGGATATTCATTTCAACAGAGTTTAAAATATATACTTGTTAGATTCCAGCAATTCAGTCTATAACCAGATAACATTCATTCTCATGTAATGAATAATCTAAAATAGTAGGCAAGCAATGTTCTTGAGATGACATATGGAGGCTAAAAAAAATCTATCGATCATTAGTCTTATCAACAGTCGTTTTATTTATATGTAAATCTATTTAGAACAGTGAATTTGAACATTATGTTCTATGAGTTCTCCCCAGGCTAAAGTAGAAATTCAGATCACCACGTCTTTTTTTTTTATACTAATAAATGAAGTATAAACTTATGGGGAGAAGTGACTAAAGGAATCAAAAATCCCCCATAGTAATGTTATAAATTGCTGTGTACACTGTACGAAAATTAGGAATAACCCTCTTGTTTTTGGAATATGCGATGGACTGAGAAATGTGAATACCTTCTTTTCTTAAGCCTCGTACACACGATCGGATTTTCCGCAGACAAAACTTCAGACTTTTGTCCGAAGGTGTGTGCCTGGATTTTGTCCTGCATACAAGCGGCAAGGAATTGTCGGCCAACAAACATGAACGTAGTGATGTACTACGTGTTTTTTCAGCTCTTTAGCACCATCCTTTGGGCTCCTCCTGCTAATTTCGTGTTAGTAGAAGTTTGGCGAGTGTTGACTTTTCTGTTCGCGCTTTTCATTTGATGCTTTTCAGTTTGTTTCTGAACGGCCGTTCATCAACCAGACATGTTGCAGAATCGGAGGAGCTAATGTGGTATTTATTATTGGCCTTGGAGTTATTGCTTTAACCCAAGTCCAGTCCAGTAACAGGAGGAGGAGTTCTTGGACCAAAAATTGGACGCTTTATTAACCGTGACAAATTATGTCATATGCCTTTGCTGCGGGAGCTCCTGGAGAATAATCCAGATGTTTTTTGGAATTATCTCCGGATGAAGGACTCCTGCTTTCACCAACTCTTGGCATTGTTGACCCCCTATATTAAGAAGCAGGACACATGCATGAGGCTTTTATTTTATTTTTTAGTTGAATAATAATGATTTGATTTGTTATATTTTCTATATTTTTGGATGCATAGAATGCACGTTTTGGTTAAGTTCTAGTGGCAGATGGCATGTCAAATTTTATTTGTTTTCTTGTTTTAATGCACAATAAAAAAAATTGTGGAGAATAATACTTGGCTATGTGTTTTACTTCAAATGACAGTTTGGGAGTAGGCAGTTACAGTTAAAAAAATGTAAATGTGAAATTGACAAGAGACACCAACATAGTTGTATCTTTGATCTTTAAAACTATGCGATAATGGTGTTGTGGTAACTTGCCCAAAAAAAAAAAAAAAGCATAATAATATTATTCTTGATATCACTAGAAAAAAAAAGCCTTTGAAAATTTGTGTGCAATAACTCCATCAGTATCACCAGCAAAGCATATTTATTATTATCCCATTAAAGAAGAAGAGAATTTGCCAATAATTTGCCACGAATGTTAATTCTCCATTACGAGCTCTAATTTACAAGACCGCTTCTGGCTTGTCTATGCTTTCGAGCATGCGTGTTTGTACTTTGGACTGTTGTCCAACGGACTTGTGTATACACGCTCTGAAAATCTGACAACAGACATTTGTCCACGGAAAATTTTAAAACCTGCCATCCAATATTTGTCCGCGGAAAACCCGACAACAATTGTCCGATGGAGGGTACAATCGGTCGGATTTTCTGCCTGTCATCACACAATTCCCGTCGGAAAATCCGATCGTGTGTACGCAGCTTAACTTTAAAAGTATGTAAAAGTCTCGGTAAAAAATATTACTTATTGAGGCTAAAAAAGTCTCTCCATGTGTTCAGATTAAGAGTCTTAATCTGAACACATGGAGAGACTTTTTAGATACCTCCAAATCTAGAGCGATTTCTAAAGTGAGCTTTCCCTCTGACGGTCCGTTTGCAGTTGGCGAAATATCCCTTCTCGTGAGAAGATCACAGGTGGATTGCATCTTTGCCGGCAGGCTGATGCACAAGCGCTCTTGATCTCTATCATGTGAGATCCTACGGATCTGGTAAGCAGTTTGTGATATCATACCTCATATCAGAATTTTGGAACATCCTACCAATTGAAGATCTTATGTTTCTTTGGAATTTGGTTGCTCAAAATAACATATGGACTTTTATTTGGTTATGGTTTAATATATCTTTATATGTTTTTACCCACACTTTGAAGGATTTTGAATTTGAGTGATATTTCTATTATATGCACTACGGAATTTGTATTATTTTGTATGCGCTGATTTGTTCATATATTTTTATATATGCGTTCTTATGTATCCGCGCTGTTTTTCTTCTTTCCATTTATCCAGACAGCATGGCCACCTACTGAATTGGTATCATCCACAGACAGTTAAACTCACAGAATTTGAATTCAGAGTAATTTTACTTCAGCTAATTGCAATACAGAGGAGGATTGTCCAGTCGTTTGAAGTGTAAAAAGACAATGACTTTCCTAAGCCCTGTCTCTTCAAAGTACTAAGACTGACTGAGGGAGCATGGAAGAAACAAGAAGGGTCTAGATATTGTAGGACTGAATTAACTAGCACTAAACAGAGAGAGGGAAAGAGGGAGAAACAAGGAAACCAGTTTAATAAAATACAGAAAAATCACATAAAAGTGGTGCACAACACTGGGTCGCCATTCTATCACCCTTCAGACATGTGAAACAAGACCAAGCAGATAAGTCCTTGCACTCTGTTGATTGGTGATTCCCTACATTTTGGACAAATCTTTCTTAGTACTACATTTTTATACTGCTCTGAGACATTTTCGGTGTTCTGGAAAATACTTACTCGAAACTTCCTCATATGTAACATTTCTCATTTATATTCAAAATGCATGCCTTCTTGAAACCACAGTACCCACAACAAGTTTTACTGCATGTTAAATTCAGTAAACAAAGATAATTTGTTGCAGCGTCTTTCCCCACTCATATGGCACACACAGAAAGCTTCACATATGTTGCTGTTCATGTGGACTTCCATGCCCCCCCCCCCCGCCCCTCTATATGCAGCAAGAGAAACAACAAACTAATGCACACGTATCCAGGTCTCTACTTTGAGCACCATGACATATATCAAGTAGCTCCGTGCAAACATTATGATACAAATTATACACACTTGCAAAGGGCTGTAATTATATGTATCTGGGGCCCATAGTGGAACCATTAAAGTAGTATTTGGGGATAACCCTAACTAATCATAAAACCGCCCCTCCACCCTTCTAACAACTATACTAACTTGTGGATCGCTATACTTACCTACACTATATTATCAAAAGTATTTTGGAATGCCCGCCTTTACACACACATGAACTTTAATGGCATCCCAGTCTTAGTCTGTAGGGTTCAATATTGAGTTGGCTCACACTTTGCAGCTATAACAGCTTCAACTCTTCTGTGAAGGCTGTTCACAAGGTTTAGGAGTGTGTCTATGGGAATGTTTGACCGTTCTTCCAGATGCACATTTGTGAGATCAGGCACTGATGTGAACGAAAAGGCCTATTGAACGTGATTGGGTATTCTTTGCAAAGTGAAACTTCACCTCATTTACTAAGCTCTAGAGCAAATGCCCTTGCAGAGTGCAACTGCATAGGCGAAGTGCACAGCCTTTTTGCTTTTAGTAAATCTACTTCACAGTATTTTCAAAAGCAAGTCAAAATAAATGTAATACAATACAGTTAGGGCTCATTCACAAGTCAAAATAAATGTAATACAATACAGTTAGGGCTCATTCACGGGACTGTTCATGGTCATATACTGCCCAGAATAGTGTATTTCAGCAGCAGGTATGATCAGGTGTTTACAATCTCTAGCTGTGAACAGGAAGTCTGCACAAATCAATAAGAAGCTGGTCTATAGTTGTTCACAGGTAAGCCTGACTGTGTCCAGGGCTACTCATCTGAAACTAACCACTGGTAATCCATAGCTCCCAACTGTCCCTGATTTGGAGGGGACTGTCCCTGATTTGGAGCAATGTCCCTCTGTCCCTCTTTCCTCTTCATTTGTCCCTCATTTTGGTTTGATTTATATAGTTGTATATAAAATGCACTTTTTATCTATCAAAGTATTTTCCAGTGCTAAACATCATCCAGTTTCTAAATTGCTGCATTTGTAAATTTCAAAAAGCCAATATTTAAAGAATAGCAGTGGTAAAAAAAAGCACTTGTGTGCTTAACCAATCTTGTTTATTTGTACAATTCTCATTTAAGGGGATGTGGCAGGGGGTGTGTCCTATGCCTAAACACTTTTGCTGATAGGTGTTCCTCATTCCCAAATCAAAAAGTTGGGAGGTATGGGTAATCACTCTATGTGTGAAGAGGGCTTAAACACTAACTGACCTGTTATATCTCTCAAGGAATAAAGTGGTGACATCTAACAATTTCATATGCCCCCAGTCCAGTGTGGCTTAACGCTAGTACTGCACCAAAAAGTTGTACTTCTTTTGCGGTTTCTAGGGTAAATGTTAATAATAATGCGATACAGATTGATATACTGTAGATCAGTGTTTCTCAACTCCAGGCCTCAAGGCGCCTCAACAGGTCATGTTTTCAGGATTTCCATTATTTTGCACAGGTGATTTGATCAGTTTCACTGCCTTAGTAATTACCACAGCCATTTCATCGGAGGGAAAACCTGAAAACATGACCTGTTGGGGCGCCTTGAGGACTGGAGTTGAGAAACACTGCTGTAGATCATCAGATCAATTTAGGGTGGACAAAATCAAGTTCACCCATGTGACATAATTTAGCATATGTGTTCTAGTTTATGTTAAATTACCTGTAGCTCTTCTTTTTCTGGTTCTTTGATTTGTTGGTTGCCATGTGTAATCTAATTACACAATACATATGTTCAGCCAGTATCATTTATGGAATCTCCTGAACGTGATTGTTACATGCAATTATGCACAATGAAGAACGATACAGTTCACAAACATTTCAGAAGAGAATATATATATATATATATATATATATATATTAATAATAAGCAGACTTATATATTATAATATTAGAGATAAATTGTAATTTAACTATATACTTGCACTTTAAATGTGCATGTTGTACCTGTAACTATTACACCTTTGCTCGCTCTTTCTAAGAGCACCTTTTTTTAGGACACCTTATAAATAAATGTATATCTCTTTCATATCAGTAAAAAATATTTTAGGCAGAACATAGAACAGAACTCTGCTTGTACCTGATGAATAATAAACTTGCTGCCAAATTTTGTCTTATTTTTAGTGCCAAGTATGCAATGTTTGCATGACTAGACTGCGTCTAGTAATCATTCTTATTTCAAAATAATATACATTTCTGCATTTTTGGTTACCTGCAGTTTTGTAACTGTTCACTGTTACTGGACCACTTTTGTGACCACTTTTGTTATACTGTAATGTCTGTTTTGTTTTTCCCTTTTTCCTTCAAAGTCAGTAATTTCTGTGAATACAATCTCTTTGGCCTCTTTCACACTGAGCTAAACTGCCAGTAAAACATCGGTGCATGCGATGTGAAGAAACGGACCACCGTGGCATTTCTTCCCCCAGCGTGTGCCGTGACTGACGGCTCCCACGCGCACGTGTGGGAGTGACGTCTTGCGGCTCCGGCCAGTCACAGAGCCGGAGTCCGCGGCCCCGGAAGGAAGAGGGGCGAAGATGGATGCGGCCTGCACAGGGGACAGTGCGGGCTTCATTTGCAGGTAAGTGTCATATGCATACTAGCCCGTTATGCTTTTAATTTGCAGGCCTTGCAGGGAGCAAAAGAGGAAGTAAAACCCATCAGGGTTTACTTCCTCTTTAAGCTTTGACAAAAAAACCTGGAAGCAGATTGGTTTCTATGCACAGCTGCACCAAATTTTGCATTCTCCAGTTTTACTAAATCAACCCCAATATTTGCAGGCGAGAGTGACACTGGAGCTGATTTACTAAACCTCAAGAGTGCAAAATCTGTGCAGCTCTCCATAGAAGCCATTTACTTTTTTTTTTTGTCAAAGCTTAACCGGCTCTGCAAACACCTATTCCACCCGACATTCCAGTACTCACTTTAACAACATATTCTGGCTGCTCCTTCCTCCTCTGCAGCTGGCAAAGGTGTTGGTGGCCCAGGGGAGCAGTGCCATTACGCCCCCGGGCATCTAAGAATTTCACATACCCCTACATGCCTGGAATTTCCAAGTATTCAAACAGGCTGGAGAGTAGGAAGTAGCAACTATGGAGCACTAGTAAGGTAAGTATAAGGTGGGTCAATGAAAATTATTCTTCCCTGCTGACAATATGCTATGTTTATAATCACAGAGAAGAAACAAACAACAATTTTTATAATAAGGAAATAGAAGTATTTCACATTGAATGAAAGGGAGGTAAGGGTGCAAAGTTGGAGCTGATAAGTACATATTTCTCAACACAAATAAAAGTGCTGCCAATTGTAAAAAAAACTAAAATGAGCAAATCCTTCACAATATTTGGCTAAAAGAACAACTTTCTGTAAACCAATTTATAGGCATTTCATTTTCTATTACATCAAAATGTTATGTTTATGTTTATATTTTTTTGGCAAGTTTAATGACAAATTTAAATAAAACATAAATGCCCACCAACAGGAATTAGGATTTACACATCCATCTGAGATTAAACTGGAGCTGTTTGCCATTCATGCATACAAGGTATAAACTCCCAATCTGTGGAAAATGCAAGGAATTGGCTTGGTCATGTAATCTCTCATCAACTGCCACTGAAAATGGAGCAGGTGATCATTCATACACTGTATACTAAGAATGTGACAGAGATATTAATTTAAACCTGAAGTGTTAAAGGTAAAATGTTTGAATCTATTCAGGGCATTCAAACACCTTCCTTCCACTACAAAATATCTCTCTACGCGGATGACCTCATGGTATATATTCAACATCCCAATACTTCCCTTCCATCACATTTTTATGATTTTCAGTGGTTTGGGTCCTTCAGCAATTTTAAACTCAATATCTCCAAAATGGAGGCCCTTTATGTATCTTTACTGGTCGCTACAATGTCCTTACTCCACAATAATTTTTCCTTTCAATGGCAATCTAGGGGCATTTCCTACCTAGGGGGTCACAATCCCTGGCAAATTTATCTGACCTGTATACGCTAAACTATGTCCCTCTTCTCTCTCGTATTCGAAAGGACCTAGATTCATGGGGGAGCTCCTCTCTCCCCTGGCTAGGACGCCTTAACACATTGCAGATGGACACCCTTCCTAAACTGCTATATTTGTTCCAAACGATTCCTATTATGGTCCCTAAATCATTCTTTATTGTTCTTGATCTCTTTGCCGTCCCTTTCAATTAGTTTCATCTGGAACCGTGGCCTTTCTATGGTTAAATAGAAATTACTCACTTTACAGAAGCTTCAAGGAGGGTTGAATTTACCAGAATTTTAACTTTACTATAAAGCTACTGTCATGGGACGCATTCTTGAGTGGTTCCCTCGCCCAGGCCTCCGGTATGGTTGAACAAGATCTGTCCCCGGTCGACCTTCGAGCACTTCATCGTTTACACTCCTCCTCCCCTTTGACGCTAGCTGCCCTCAGGTTATGGTATAAGAGGGGACTATGTTTTATCCTCTCCTCTGATCCTTTGCTTACTTCACTGTTTGACAACCAGGCCTTCCCTCAGGGTATGGGAGTCCCTATCGTAGGCCCATTCACGTGCTCTTGATGGCCAAGAGCAAATGTGTTCATTCACTCCCGACAGGGCACCCCGGGAGTTGCATTACTGGCTCACCGCTCTCCACCTGTCCTCCTTCTCTAAACAGCTATTTCTCTCCTCTCAGATGCCACATACTGAATTTGAACGGCTGTGCTCCCTTCATGAGTTGCGTAGACATTTACTTTCGTACCTATATGGCTTGATCCAGGCACTCACACATGAGGACTTGCCTACATACGCTAAGAGGTGGTCCGCAGAAATGAGGAAGAATTTCTCGATTGCGGACTGGCAGACTTCCTTTCATTTTAACCATAAGTCTTCCATCTCCTGCTACTCCCAGGAAAAGAACTTCAAGATCCTGTCCTGATGGTATAAGGATCCATCGACCTTACATAAGATTTTTCCATCCACCCATGATACCTGCTGGCGTTGTAGTTTGACTGTTAGTACATATCTACATATCTGGTGGGATTGCAAGAGGATATGACCCTTCTGAACTCAGGTATTTAATGTTCATATTTAATGTTCATAATCACATTTATGAGGAAACTAACTCCCACTCCAGCAAAAACTCTTCCTGTCTGCAGCCCAGCAGCTAATCCCCTTATATTGGAAAACTGAAACTACTCCACCTATATCTCTTTATCTATGGGTTTCTACTGTGAATGACATAATGCGCATGGAGAAGATGCTAGCTCTTGATAATGACACTTTTGATAAATATGTAAGCTTATGGTATGTTTGGATTCGCTTCTCTTCCCGCGTGTGTCCATAGACACCATAGTGTTGCTTGGCCACACCCGATCCCACCTCACAGGATTTGACTGACAGCAGCAGGAGCCTATGACAATAAGAGTCTAAATAAGTAAAAAAAAAAAATGTTTGCCTTTGGAGCACACACCAGAAATCTCCAGGTGGCGCATGTCTGTTTTTTTACAGTGTAAGCACCCCTAATGCTGAGAAGGTAAAATATGTTTAGGACTTGGCATCATTTCATTTCCATCTCCTAAGCCTAACTATTGGCCAATAAGGCTGTCCATCACAGTAATAAGTCATGAGGGAAGCTTCTTAGAAAACAGAAACAGGCAAGTTTCTGACCCATCCACCAAGGAGGGGCCTAAAGTGAAGGCACCCGAAGTACTAACAATCTCCATTTTAAAAACATTGCCTGCACTTTCCAGTTACAACACCATTACACTTTGATGTTGGAAATAAAGATTTTATTACTCTGATGGGTAACAGATATGCATGAGGAAATAGATGTCATACCTAATATGCAAGAAAAATCAATGTGCAATCATGGGTACAAAGTAGGGCAGTGGTTCTCAACTCCTGTCCTCAGGATCCACTAACAGGCCAGATTTTAGGTATTACCTTGGGGAGATAAAGACTAGAATACTGCAATCACTGAGCAGCAAATTATATCACCTGTGATGTATTTCAGTTATCTTGAAAACCTGGCCTGTTAGTGGGTCCTGAGGACAGGAGTTGAGAACCATTGAAGTAGAGGAAATATAGAAAACACCTAATTCAATTTCCCAAATTGTTGTTCTCAGTATACATTATGGAATGCAAGCTTCTGCCTGACATAATAAGCACTCCATCAGAATGCAGGATTTTATCATAACTACAAAAAGAACAAACACTGTACCTTATTAAAGAAGGAGCAGAATATTGAATGAGTATTAGACATGTGCACACTGAAATATTTTGTTTCGGAATTTCGTTTTCATCCGAAAAATAAATTTATTTAGTTACTCCCGAAATTCGTTTTTATTTATTTGTTTTTCGTTAAAAATTGCATTCGTCCGAAAATCCAAATGAATTAGGTCGAATCTGTCATTGAAGGCTTATGGTGTCTGTCGAAAGTTCAAAAAAGATTCGACGGAGCAGCTAAACTGACTCTGTATAGTTTAGCTGCAATTCCACCCAATTCCAGCAGCAATTTTTCCTCTCTACGTCAAATCTTTCCTTTCTACGTCGAATCTTTCCTTTCTACGTCAAATCTTTTCTCTCGAATCTTGGACTAATAGAGTTAAGGTTAGGCACATTCGACCACAGGTTCAATGGACACAGATTGTTATTGTCAGCGTCGAATCTCCATCGAACTGTTGTCACAACGAAAATAAAACATTTGTTTATGTCGGATCGTTTTTCGGATTCTGCACTTTCGTTATCTTTGTTAAAACGATAACGAAAATTCGGACGAAAATGCATTCGGACAAAACGAATGCACATGTCTAATGAGTATCAAATTTTCGATTAAAGGAGAAAATGTCTGATATGAATATACAGGCTGCCATTTCCAATCTTTCTTTCTAAAAAATACTCATTGTATGGCTTTTAACCAAACTGTGCTAGGTGAACTGTTAAGTTTTGTTTTTGTTTAGCTATCCCTTAATTTCTTTATTATATACATTCAAAAACCAGGACAGCAGCCCATACAACTGGAATGTTTTTAAAATAAATTAGAACATTTTGAAAAGTTGTAATATGAAATGTATGGGTGGATGTTGTTGATGTATTGAGACTATTGCATGAGTGTAGATTTACTATTCCTTCTGAAATGTAAATGATGCAGAACTGAAAAATCCAGTAAGATTTTGCCTCTGGTGGATTACTGAATCCACAGACATCTTAAAAAGTTATCTGTTTTGCTTGGGCTTACTCTCTAATGCAGAGGTGAGTATAGCTGGGCATACATGGATTGAATGTAGGCTGTTTCCTGCTGAACTGGCCATAATTCAATTTGTGGATGGCCCTGCTCAACAAACTTCAGTCAGAAAATTGGAAGATGGAAAATTGTTGGCCTAACAGTGACTGCAGGCAATCAGCTGCAGTCCCTGTTTGTGTATTATGCAGGCGTCAGTTGTCAGAATACATACGCTGGCGGAGGAGATTCATCCATCTGCCATGTTTAGCATGGATAGAGGAATCTGTGTATGTATGACCAGCTTACCGGTAGTCAGAAATCAGTGTCCTTAGATTATTAGCTATTAATATGCATGAAAAATACAAATTGTAGAAGTTCCAGTAAATGACAAATGTATATCTGGACTTTATTTTATGGGAAATAAAAATTGTTGTATTTCCAGTAAATGACAATCCTCTGACACCACTCTGACACTTGGGACAAAAAAGATAAAAACTAAGTTGAACGGTTCCACCTAAATTACATAAAATTAGAGGAAAATGTCAAATTTTACTAATTAGATTTTCGTTAAAATAACATCTCAGGTGTTCTGGTCTATCAGTGACATTTGAGCAATTACTGAAATTCATGAACAATAATTAGAGGATCTGAGGTTATTTAGAGATCACTGCTTGGTGTAAGTGAAGATTACACAGTTCATTAACACTGAATCATGTTCCTGCAAAGTTATAGCTGTGATAACAGCCAGTCTCTCCTGATTTCTTTCTAGAGGTTGATTCATTAGAGGATGATACAATTAGGCACTTGCTGATATTGAAAACTTTTACTCCAAAGAAAGGCTCAGGATAATATCCTAACAACACAAATATTCCTACTTTTGTTCCAACATGAGTAGTTCAATTATAACAGATTAAATGCTCTGCTGGGGGCACATATATTTTTTAAATTAGATTTTGTTAAATTAAAACTAAAATGTAACCTGTAATTTTATAATCTTAAAGGTGAATTTGAAAAATAAAAAAGTTTCTGCCATAGCTTTCAGTAAGGAGACACGATTTTGATGGATGAAGATCATCATCCTCTGTGTTTATTCCAAAATTTTGCCGAGTGCACTTGTGTACCTCTGCCATTATTCAGCAATTTTGGACCCATAAATATCAACAATGAAATCTGTGCACCCTAATGTAGATAGAGAAAGAGAATAAATGGTCACCTGCTGGGTAGATGTTTTCTGGTGACTGTTTGTCCACTGCCATCTGCCACCCTTGCCCCAGTCCTTTTGATCAGCACTTACTATGAAAACCACATTACAGTACATCTAAAGCCCAAGAGTTAAACTGCTGCCAGTTTTTTTTTATCTTTTGCCATCTGTGTTTTATAGGGTGATTTCCCTTAACTTCCAGTCCTGTAGACCCAACCGAAAGTGAGAGGGACATCCCCTCAAAGACAGTTGTCATGTGAACAAGTGTCCCCAGAAGATTGTCCTTCTATTATTGTTCTGGTGACAACACAAAATTTCATTCCCAGTGACATTGGTGATCAGGACAATTAAAGAGAGGGAATTCCCTTTTGAGACACAGACAGCAAAAAAAAACAAAAACAAAAACAAAAGTAGTTATAACCTTTCAACACTCTAGCCAGATCTTAACCACTTCCCGACCGCCCCCTGTATATATACGTCGGCAGAATGGCACGTACAGGCAGAATCACGTACCTGTACGTGACATTCTTCCGGCGGTTGGGGGGTCCGATCGGACCCCCCTCCGCCGGCGGGGACGGTCGGGATCGCTTCAGGAGCGATCCGGGACGAGGGGACGGCCAGTGGTTTCTGGCCACCCCCTCGCGATCGCTCCTGGCCAATGAAAAGCTTCCCCTTCCTGTCTATTGTATAGACAGGAAGGCGGAAGTGATGTCACGCTCGGTGCGCCGGTCTATGTGACCGGAGACGCCGAGCGGCGAACATGTTAAGGTTAGTGCACAACACTACACTGACACCAGTACAGTTAGGCACATATTCCACCCCCCTGTCACCCCCTGATCACCCCCCAGATCACCCCCTCCCCCCCCCCCCAGTCACAGTGTCACTAATTGCAGTGATCATTTTTTTTACTGATCACTGCATTTAGTGTCAGTGTGACTGTAATAACTGTCAGGGCAGTTAGTTTTAGGTCCAAGGTAGCCCCCTACCCCCCCCCCCTAATAAAGGTTTAACCCCTTGATTGCCCCCCAGGTAACCCTTTCACTCCCTTTTGCCAGTGTCACTAAGCGATCGTTTTTCTGATCGCTGTATTAGTGTCACTGCTGTCGCTAGGTAACCATTTTTTTTTTTAGGTAACCGCCATGTTTATATAGGTTCATAAATAGGTTTATAGGTCAGGTACCCCCATATTACAACCTAAATAAAGGTTTTAACCCCCTGATTGCCCCTAGAGTTAACCCTTTCACCAGTGATCACTGTATAACTGTCACTGGTGACGCTGGTTAGCCAGTTAGTTATTTCGTTATTTAGGTTCCCCGTCAGGTTTTTATATAGCGTCAGGTACCCCCATATATTACCTAATAAAGGTTTTAACCCCCTGATTGCCCCTAGTTAACCCTTTCACCCCCTTTTGCCAGTGTCACTAAGCGATCGTTTTTCTGATCGCTGCATTAGTGTCGCTAGGTAACCATTTTTTTTTTTTAGGTAACCGCCATGTTTATATAGGTTCATAAATAGGTTTATAGGTCAGGTACCCCCATATTACAACCTAAATAAAGGTTTTAACCCCCTGATTGCCCCTAGAGTTAACCCTTTCACCAGTGATCACTGTATAACTGTCACTGGTGACGCTGGTTAGCCAGTTAGTTATTTCGTTATTTAGGTTCCCCGTCAGGTTTTTATATAGCGTCAGGTACCCCCATATATTACCTAATAAAGGTTTAACCCCCTGATTGCCCCTAGTTAACCCTTTCACCCCCTTTTGCCAGTGTCACTAAGCGATCGTTTTTCTGATCGCTGCATTAGTGTCGCTAGGTAACCAGTTTTTTTTTTGTATTACTGTTACGGGTGACGCTGGTTAGTTAGCTTGTTTTTTATACTGTCAGGGCACCCGCCATTTATTACCCAATAACGGTTTAACCCCCTGATCGCCCGGCGGGTGATATCAATTAGGTTTTAGGGTCAAATAAGGTCTGCGTCGCCCCAGGTTAGTGCCAGTACCGCAAACACCCACGCACAAAGCATACACCTCCCTTAGTGGCACAGTATCTGAACAGATCAATATCTGATCTGATCAGATCTATACTAGCGTCCCAGCAGTTAAGGGTTCCAAAAAAAAACGCATTGTTAGCGGGATCAGCCCAGATACCTGCTAGCACCTGCGTTTTCCCCCTCCGCCCAGCCCAGCCCACCCAAGTGCAGTATCGATCGATCACTGTCACTTACAAAACACTAAGCACACATAACTGCAGCGTTCGCCGAGTCAGGCCTGATCCCTGCGATCGCTAACAGTTTTTTTGTGGTAGCGTTTTGATTCAGTCGCTTCAGTCAGGAGCTTTTTTACCTGTGAATCTCAAAAAAATAAAAAAAAATAAAATAGTTGTCGTTTTATTGTTCTCTCTCTCACTCTATTCTCTCTCTATTGTTGCTCTTTTTTTACTCCATTCTATTCTGCAATGTTTTATTATGTTTTATCATGTTTTATCATGCTTGCTTTTCAGGTATGTAATTTTGTTTACTGTGTTTTAGTGTTAAGCATTTTTTTGTTTTCAGGTGCGCCATTCAGTTGCAACGCGGATTTATTTATCTTGACAGCAACAGCGTTTGCTCCCACGATACATAAAGCCGCGACTCCAACGCTGTAGGAGGTGATTTCACCACCACAGTTAAAAAAAAGAGCATATGTGCCGAAGCATGGGGGCAGCAGGGGGGGGGGAGGAGCGATTGGCTCCTAATGCCACGTACATACGGTCGAAATTCCGACCGTGTGTACACGGCATAACTTTTGCGGGAGGATGCCCCCATGCATCGGCATATATAAATGGTGCATGTATGCCCATCATTAGAAGTGGGTGGATGAAGGGAGGTATTCTAATGGTGGGCATACCCACCAATCAATCTCTTTTTTTCGTTCAGCCAAGAGGCTGCATGAAAAAAAAAAGATTACAATATATGTCCAGTATGTTGCTGGACTTTGAATGGTTATACCAGAATGATGCCTGCAGGTTTAGGTATCATCTTGGTATCATTCTTTTCAGCCAGTGATCGGCTTTCATGTAAAAGCAATTCTAGCGGGTAATTAGCCTCTAGACTGCTTTTACAAGCAGTGGGAGGGAATGTCCCCCCTCCCGGATATAAACCGCGCCATTGGGAAATTGGGAAAGCATTTTATCACACCAATCTTGGTGTGGTCAGATGCTTTGAGGGCAGAGGAAAGATCTAGGGTCTAATAGACCCCATTTTTTTCAAAAAAAGAGTACCTGTCACTGCCTATTGCTATCATAGGGGATATTTACATTCCCTGAGATAACAATAAAAATCATAACAAAGAAAAAAAATGGAAGGAACAGTTTAAAAATAAAATAAAAAAGCTAAATAAATAAAAAAAAAACAAAAAAAAAAAAAAAAAGCACCCCTGCCCCCCCTTCTCTTGCGCAAAGGCGTACACAAGCGTTGGTCTGGCGTCATATGTAAACAGCAATTACACCATGCATGTGAGGTATCACCGCGAAGGTCAGATCGAGGGCAGTAATTTTAGCAGTAGACCTCCTCCGTGAATCTAATGTGGTATCATGTAAAGGCTTTTAAAGGCTTTTAAAAATGTATGTAGTTTGTCGCCACTGCGTGTTTGTGCGCAATTTTAAAGCATGTCGTGTTTGGTATCCATGTACTCGGCCTAAGATCATATTTTTTATTTCATCAAAAATTTGAGCAATATAGTGTGTTTTAGTGCATTAAAATAAAAAAAGTGTATTTTTTCCACAAAAAAATGCGTTTGAAAAATCGCTGCGCAAATACTGTGTGGAAAAAAAAAATGCAACACCCACCATTTTAATCTGTAGGGCCTTTGCTTTAACAATATATATAGTGTTTGGGGGTTCAACGTAATTTTCTTGCAAAAAAAATATATGTTTTCATGTAAACAAAAAGTGTCAGAAAGGGCTTTGTCTACAAGTGGTTAGAAGAGTGGGTGACGTGTGACATAGGCTTCTAAATGTTGTGCATAAAATGCCAGGACAGTTCAAACCCCCCCCAAATGACCCCATTTTGGAAAGTAGACACCCCAAGCTATTTGATGAGAGCAATGTTGAGCCCATTAAATATTTTTTTTTTTTGTCCCAAGAGATTGAATAATGAAAAAAAAAAAAAAAATATATATATTTTTTTTACAAAAAGTTGTCACTAAATGATATATTGCTCAAACATGTCATGGGCATATGTAGAAATACACCCCAAAATACATTCTGTTGCTTCTCCTGAGTACGGGGATACCACATGTGTGGGACTTTTTGGGAGCCTAGCTGCGTACGGAACCCCAAAAAACCAATCACCGCCTTCAGGCTTTCTAAGGGTGTAATTTTTTTATTTCACTTCTCACTGCCAATCACAGTTTCGGAGGCCATGGAATGCCCAGATGGCATAAAACCCCCCAAAATGACCCCATTTTGGAAAGTAGACACCCCAAGCTATTTGCTGAGAGGTATTGTGAGTATTTTGCAGATGTCGCTTTTTGTCACAAAGTTTTGAAAATTGAAAAAAGAAAAAAAAAATTTTTTTTTCTTTACTTTCTTCATTTTCAAAAACAAATGAGAGCTGTAAAATACTCACCATGCCTCTCAACAAATAGCTTGGGGTGTCTACTTTCCAAAATGGGGTCATTTGGGGGGGTTTTGTGCTATTTTGGCATTTTATGGCCTTCGAAACTGTGATAGGTAGTGAGGAGTGAAATCAAAAATTTGCACCCTTAGAAATCCTGAAGGCGGTGCTTGGGTTTCGGGGCCCCGTACGCGGCTAGGCTCCCAAAAAGTCCCACACATGTGGTATCCCCATACTCAGGAGAAGCAGCAAAATGTATTTTGGGGTGCAATTCCACATATAACTATGGCATGTGTGAGCAATATATCATTTAGTGACAACTTTTTGAAAAAAAAAAAAAAAAATCTTTTTTATTTTTGTCTTTATTCAATCACTTGGGACTAAAAAAAAAAATATTCAATGGGCTCAACATGCCTCTCAGCAAATAGCTTGGGGTGTCTACTTTCCAAAATGGGGTCATTTGGGGGGGTTTTGTACTTCTCTGCCATTTTAGCACCTCAAGAAATGAAATAGGCAGTCATAAATTAAAAGCGGTGTAAATTCCAGAAAATGTACTCTAGTTTGTAGACGCTATAACTTTTGCGCAAACCAATAAATATATGCTTATTGGCATTTTTTTTTACTAAAGACATGTGGCTGAATACATTTTGGCCCAAATGTTTGACTAAAATTGAGTTTATTAGATTTTTTTTATAACAAAAAGTAGAAAATCTCTTTTTTTTTCAAAATTTTCGCTCTTTTTCCGTTTATATCGCAAAAAATAAAAATCACAGAGGCAATCAAATACCATCAAAAGAAAGCTCTATTTGTGGGAAGAAAAGGACGCAAATTTCGTTTGGTTACAAAATTGCATGACCGCGCAATTACCAGTTAAAGTAGTGCAGTGCGAAATTGAAAAAAGACCTCTGGTCCTTTGGCTGCCAAATGGTCCGGGGCTGAAGTGGTAAAAAAAAAAAAAAGAACAGAAAAGCAGGTTTGACTATAGTTATACACACCTTTACAGAAAATCTATAAAAGGTGACCTAACACCGGACACCCAAGTCTATCATGCCATGCGTTGTAGTGTGGTGTCTTTTTTAGTGCATTAAACTGTCTATTATAAATAAATGATCTGCCTTGATGCAGGATAATGTACTGTATTGATGCACAGGTATTATAGCATCACATAATCAGAAATTGAATTAATGTGTTTAAGAAATAAAATCACTGGATTGGTAATGCTAAAGATACAATGTATCACTGAAGGTCCTTTGAGAGAAAATAATCCTTAAAGACAACAAAATTGACGTTAGGTGTAGCGCCCACACTTTACTAAGATGTAAATTAATTTTTTCCTAGAACTGTAATAGAGTTCTGGGGGTTAATTGTACAGGATTTACTTTGGCTTCAGTTTGACTGGGCTGCACTGAAGTTCCGCCTGGTCATAGGTGCAGTGAGGCACCTGTGACAAGCTGAGAACCAAGTCTGGTTGGACGTGTTAGGTACCAATCTTTCCCGGAGCCAATCAGCGGGCGCGCCTGGCCCCGCTGTGTAGTCTGGGAAGGGATATTTAAGAGGCTGAAGTCACATGCTCAGAGTTCGGCTGCTTTGATTCCTGGTTCTGGTCGGGGGCAGCCTCGCGAGGGGTCCCGGGCCCAGGAGTGTCTGCCGTCCCTGCAGGCATGGTCGCTCTGACCAGCCCCAGAGGCCCTCATGGTCTGGGATGGGGATCCATCCGTTCCCGAGCCTCGGAACTGGCTAGTTCGAGGCCAGTAACTGAAGGAGGATTCAAAGGCGTCTCGTGTGCTCTCGGTATTGGAGGGACACGGCAACTTGTACAAGTGACCAGGGGAGGACTCTTCGGAGGAAGGCCAACAAGCTGACTGCTCGGCAAGAGCCTGGGAACTGAGTTGTATGGACACTAAAGAATCCACACTTCCCACAGTATCGCCAAGGAGGCTGAGAAATCCAGGTACTGTGAGAAAGGTTCCTGCTTATCTTCAGTTACAATTTAGTCTGTGGCAGAGACTTTACAAAGTTTCCGGATCACATGTTGGCTGCTAGATCTCTGGCTAGAGGTTTATCCAGCAGTGAAGCACCCAGCTGTGAGTGGCTACTCTCTGGGTTAATTAAAGACATTCGGTGGATGTCAGCAGTTCAAAGTGCCTGAGTTTTGTCACCCCTGCCAAAAAACAAGTGGAGAAAAAGCGCCTCTGGGTGTAGTAGTTTTGGTAAAAGGAAATTTTATTACAGCAATATCAATGCACTCACATTTGTGAAGATAGTAAACAGCATGGTATATGTCTCTCAGTGGCGGCTCCCCAGCGATGTATAACTGTCAGCTTTGTCCATGCAGTTCCATAGAAGCACTTCCTGTGGATGGTGAGGGCCGGCTCCGTTTTTATTTATTTATATAGGCTTCCCATGATACAGGGAGATACCTATTGATAATCAAGGATTCTTGCGCCTACATTTGTTATTTATTGTCACCCCTGCCCTCTATTCCCACCTGAGACTATATTATTGTTGGATGTTACCCCTGCAAAATAAAAACCTTGAAAAGGACTTTTATGTGTCAGCATCTGAAGTCACTGGGTACTAACCCTGGGAACCCCTAGACAACAACCGACAAGCCATGAGGAGGTAATTGGTAAGCCCAGAAAGTCAAGGCCGCCCCTAGGGGTTATGGCTGCTACACGTGGGGACTCGCAGTCTGGGATTTACTGTTACCTCGCAACTTAATGGAATAGAGGGTGAAGTGTTGTTGAACTGCGCCATCGGCGCCATCTTTACTCAGAGACTTTTACTGAGGTGTGTAAGCGCTGGAGGAGCCCTTGCCAAAAAGCCTGCAAAGTTACGCAGCCCAAGCAACCAGTGGGAGGAGTCTGGCTGTTCTTTTCCTGCACGAGGCACCGCGTGAGAGTGTGTTGCGGAAGGGGAAGGAGTTGGTTGAGTTCTCGCAGTGTTGGAGAAAGAAAATCAAAACTTCTCGGAGAATGTACCGTCATCCGGGTGTGCAGCCTGTACCAGGACCCAGGATGCCTACATTTTTGCATACGTTCAATTTTCACCATTTTGCAAAAAGGCGCAATTTAAAAGTTACAAATATTTGTTATTTATTAACTGAATACAGGTTAATCTTTTATATTTGGTAGGAATTTTGTAAAATTTACTGTGCTTTTATATTAATAATAATGGTTTTAGTGTATTTTTTGCAAATACATTGGTTTGATAAACATTTGTGCAAATACAGCGGGGTTTAAAAAATCAGTAGCACATTCTTTTTATTCTACTGATCATGTGCTTTCAGAAAATATATGGTTTGGGGGGGGGGGGTCTTTGACAAACTTTGAAAGCTATAAGTGAAAAATAAAAAAGCAACGGAAAAATTGAAAAAATTGTCTGGCCACCTGTGTGTACAAAATGGAGCAGCGAAAGTGTAAAAGGAACAGGTTCTTTATTTTTTTGGGTTAACAAATGCTTTAACATCCCAAGCACAGTCAATAACAAGTATGGTGAACGATTTCACCAGCACATCTCAAATGTGGAACAGTGGTACCAAAACAATTGGAGTCCCAGTATGCTAACTACAGCTGGACCTGTACAAGAGATGTTCTGGAGATGGAACTCAACAGAATTCACACACTGCTTTATTTTAGGTAGAGGTTTTGTGTTCTTAAAAAACGTATTAATTATGCTATAGAATTTAAGCTATTATCAAAATAAAGTTGCTTGTTACTCATAAACTATGCCTGAAAGAGAACGTCTTAAACATATTCTAATTCAGGATAAAATACTTTAGTGTTAATATTTGCACCTGAGTAGAAAAAAAAAATTGCAATAAAAAATATATTTTAAAGCAGTCAAAACAAAAGCATGCTTATAAAAAAAAAAAAGAGCCCTTTGTTATGATGACAGATGCAAAATATCTTCAATAAATTTGCCTCTTAAAGCACACAACTATATCAAACTGTGAATGCACAGTAAGTAAACACACATGGATCTGGCGGAATATTGCACGACTTAAAGAAAGCACAGGTGCATTCACTTTTATTAAAAATGACAGATTTTGGCTGGATGTTGCACACCTTTCTCTGTAATTAATCAACTATGTTGAAACATGAGCTGCCAGACCTTAAAATCTGTGGATGGTATAACCAGCCAAACGCTTCTAAGAAAAGACAGGTGTTGAACAAGCAGCCTTGTCTTGAAAAAGCACATTTCACAGGATTATAAATATAAATGTATAATAGAACTTTACCTACATTTTTCAAATAAAAACACAGTGCTGGATAGCGGTGAAGGATGTTTTAGTTCCGTCAGATCTTTGACTAAATATTTTCAGGGGGGAGAGTAGTACATTTCACAAGTTTAGTAATCACAGGAATAAGGATGAGGCGCTGGATACAAATTTTTGGTAAAACAGTCAGATTATTAACCATTTAAGGACCGAGCCCCTTTTTTAGATGTGTTTTTGCAAGAAAATTACTTAGAACCCCCAAACATTATAATTTTTTTTTCTAACACCCTAGAGAATAATATGGCGGTCGTTGCAATACTTTTTGTCACACCGTATTTGCGCAGCGGTCTTACAAGCAAACTTTTTTTGGAAAAAATACACTTTTTTGAATTAAAAAATAAGACAACAGTAAAGTTAGGCCCTCTCCCTCTGCTGATAAATGTGATCTTGCAGCGAATCCGCTGCAGAGACCACTTTTATCTTGAAGCGGACCGCCGGCCGAACAAGAGGATACTGGGGTTATGGCAGCTAGCTTCTGCCATAACAACAATATCCTCCTTCTAAATAAGGACGTAAATCAGCGTACGGCGGTCCGGAAGCGGTTAAAGGGCATACTGGCTCTGCTATTTACAAACAAACAAAAAAGAGTTGAGAATCCATTATTTATTGTTGTCTATGTCCCTGCTGGGGAAATTGGCTCCATTTGACCTGATCACCGTTGTTACCAGAACAGACATTGATGGCTATTTTATGGTTGCCAACGGAACAGGAGATGAAGGGAAATCTTCCGATTGGGATACCTCTTACAATTATAACTGTTTAAAGCGGAAGTAAACCCATCCATTTAACAGTTTCAAAAAACAGTTACATTTCAAACAAAGCAAACTGCAGGACTTGACTATATTGCAAATGCTATATGGTCCAGCACTACTATTGACTTACCATCTCACCCATGACCTTCTCCCAAAAAGGCAATCCCTCTTTCTAGCTGACCTCCCTGCCCAGTTATAGTGCCTTGAAAAATATTGATACCCCCTGAAATTTTCCACATTTTGTCATGTTACAACCAAAAACGTAAATGCATTTTTGAGGATTTTATGTGATAGACCAACACAAAAAATGGCACATAAATGTGAATTGGAAGAAAAATGATACCAGCTTTGCACATCTAGAGAGTGAAATGTGTGTACATTCTTCTTTGCAAAATAGCTCAAGCAATTTTCAAGCCTTGCCATAGATTATAAATTGGATCTAGGTCTGCATTTTGGGAAATTCTAACACATTAATATGCTTTGATCTAAACCAGTGGTTCTCAACTGCTGTCGTCAGGACCCACTAACAGGCCAGGTTTTCAAGATAACTGAAATACATCACAGGTGATATAATTTTCTACTCAATGATTGCAGTATTCTAGTCTGCATCTCCCCAAGGTAATACTTAAAATATGACCTGTTAGTGGATCCCGAGGACAGGATCTGAGAACCACAGATATAAACCATTCCATTGTAGCTCTGGCTGTATGTTTAGGGTCGTTGTCCTGCTGGAAGGTGAACCGTCGCCCCAGTCTTAAGTCTTTTGCAGACTCTAACAGGTTTTCTTCTAAGATTGCCCTGTATTTAGCTCCATCCATCTCCACATCAACTCTGACCAACTTTCCTGTCCCTGCTGAAGAAAAGCATCCCCACAACAAGATGCTGCCAACACCATGTTTCACAGATGGTGTATTCAGGGTGATGTGCAGTGTTCAATTTTGGTCTCATCTGACCAGAGCACCTTCTTCCACATGTTTTCTGTGTTCCCCACATGGCTTTTCCCAAACTGCAAATGGGACTACGTATGGCATTCTTTCAACAATGGCTTTGTTCTTGCCACTCTTCTATAAAGACCAGATTTGTTGAGTCCATGACTAATAGTTGTCCTGTGGACAGATTGTCCCATCTTAGCTGTGGATCTCTGAAGCTCCTCCAGAGTTCCCATGGGCCTCTTGGCTGCTTCTCTGAATAATACTCTCCTGGCCCAGCCTGTCAGTTTAGGTGGACGGCCATATCTTGTTAGGTTTGCAGTCATGCCATACTCTTTCCATTTTCAGATAATGGATTGAATAGTACTCTGTGAGATGTTCAAAGCTTGGGATATTTTTTTATAACCTAATTATAGATAACTGAGCAATAAGTTATATCCAGTGGAATTAACATTGTCACAAAGTTCTGAGGACTTCATGTAGTAGAGGTTATATACATCTGGTAAGGAGATGATGGGCATTATGGTGGTGGAGCACAGCACTGATGTGCACACAGTTTACTGTATGCAGTGGCATCACAGTTTTTTTCATTTAAAATGTGGACTCTTGTTTATTCACGATTTTGAAAAAAATTTTTAGGATGCACAACCTAAATGGTTATGTATTGTGAACTATTGCACTTACTTAGTTTGGTAGTGCGAGTTATTTTTCCCTGACACATTCAAAGGAATAGTGCAGCATTTTTTTATTTTCTTTTTCTGTTTTGTATTCACATAATATTTAATTTGGAGCTTTCCTAAGTTTATATTTTGTTACGTATTGTTCATACACTAAGCACGGAGTATCACACTTTTAATTTCATTATTTTTACCATCATCACTTATCATCAGCCTCCTTGTACAGCCCAAGTTCCTGAACATAGTGATGCCACAAAACACCCTGGAAAATATCTATAACACTTTTTTAATTATGGTTTCCCATTAAAAAAATATGTGCTGCACAAGTTTATATGCACTTACAGTTTTTCTTAATGGATACAACATTTGTGACAATTGGAGATCACAGAGATAAGGATAAATATCACTTTTTAAAATACTTTTAATTTGAAAAAAATAAATAGTTTTACTGATTTATATTTTTCTTGCATGCAACATCCAGTTTAAACTGTATGTAATTTTCTATCCATTCAGCCATCTAGTCATAGCAAGCTTTCAGTGTCAGTTGTCAAACAAACTGCTGTAGGTTACAGGTTGCATTACATAACCATGAAGGCATGTCAACCCTATTATCACAGGACAAACAGATTTACAAGAGGGATTTATTCTAATTAAAAAAAGCTGGGCAAGATATTATTGTGGCAGAAGAAAATAAGGCATTGTTCATCGGGACCGTATTAAAAGCTGAAAAAAAAACAGAATGGCTGATAAAGCAGCAATGAGCCCCTGTAAAATGACTTTATAATGGGGTAATTTCCTTTTGTTGTCGAAGTTTTGCTATACAGAGAGCTGTGTAGGCAAATTGTAAAATTCTACAAGAGTATAGCCATATGTCATGATGTCATGCAGACCTCTCAAGTTCATTCAGAGACATCAATGAATGAAGAAGTTGTTTAAGGTCAAACATTTTGCTAAAGCTGTTATTTTCAATCTCTATAGACCTGTAGAAATGAGCCATTAATAATTTTTTTTGATCACCAGATGAAGCGGACCAGTTAATGTGTATCAACAAAACATTTTTAGTTTTGGTAAAAAAATATTTTTTTTTTTTTTACTGAGCTGCAACACAAAGTCTTAATAAGTTGTCACCCGAACAAATGTTCCCGGTGGGAGATTTCGCTCACCTCAATCAATCAATTTGCTTATGCTGGTATTTTAAATCTCTATAGAAGTGTAGAAACTGACTATAAAGATCATCAGATGAAACGGAAGACTAAACTTGTACCTTTTTGGTTTTGGTAAAAGGTTTCTCCCACATCAAACAATTTGCTTGTTAGTTTGCATATCTATAGGCCTGTATAATTTCACTATAAATATTATTTTTGGATCTCCAGATGAAGCAAAAGAGTAATGCCCCTTTCACAAGGGCCTTCCAATCTGTCAGTTTTTCAGCCGGACCTGATCGGACCCTCCATTCACTCTTATGGAGCAGCAGATGTCAGCGGTAACATATCCGCTGACACCCACTGCTATCCAATCTGATTCTGTCCACAAAATCCAAACGGATGTTGATCCTATTTTCCATCTGTCTGGCGGATTGTATCAAAACGGACAGGCGGTCCGATTTCATCCAATCTCCCCATAGGGGAAAGCGGGGCTCTGGCAGGTTTGTCTCTGCACAGTGAGCGGAGACGGCACTGTCATCAGCCTACTCAGTGGGGACCAGTGGAGCGTTCCCCCGCTAAGCAAAGCAGAGTCCGCCGGGCGGACTGCCTGTGTGAAAGGACCCTTAGTGTGTATCTACTGTGTAACTAAAACTTTTTTGGTTTTGGTAATGTATGGGAAGGGTTAGGGCTGGTGCATGTTTTTGCATGTTCCCGCAAGTTCAGTTTTTGACAGCCCATTCATTCATGGGCTGGGAAACATGCAGGAATGTGCAAAAATACATCAGATGCTAATTTTTAAATCATGCCTGCACCAAACCGCATGGTAATGCCATACCTTGTGGTTTTGTGGCGCTCTTTGTTATAAGTGTTTGGGTGCCCTTTACAATTTTTTATTTTTTTTGCCACTTCAGAGAATTTTCTCGAGAGACTTAAAGTCAACTTTAAGTTCATTACTGTTTCTTCTCATGTTCACATCATCGTAGCTTATTTTATGCATATCTTTGTGAAAAAAATAACACACTCACAAAAAACTCAGTATATAAGATTCCTACTAAATTTTTCCCCTAATCCCTCTCCTCTTATCTGTCAACCGTTTACAATTAATGACACCCTGTGCACATCTAAAAGAGGGCAGAACATTTCTGTGCAATGTGCAAATATGCATTCGCCACACTGCATGGGAGCACACTGCTCCGGGCTATTGTGTGAACAGAGCCTAATGCCCCGTACACACGATCGGAATTTCCGTCGGATAAATCTTGGATGTTTTTTTCCGACGGAAAAATAGAGAACCTGCTCTCTTTCTTTTGCTGGCAGAAATTCCACCAGCAAAAGTCCAATGGAGCATACACATGGTAAGAATTTCCAACCAAAGGCTCACATCAGACTTTTGCTGGTGGAATTTCCGATCGTGTGTATGGGGCATTAGACACCCTTTCTTTTTTTTTTCTGCTGAGATGCAACAGGAAGTGGGAGGACATTCCCCAAAGTGTGGGTAAATCATCACTTGTTGTCACTGGAACAGCACTTTTTGTGGTGACAACCTAAACATTTTGGATTTGACATCACTGTCTGTGTCAGTGACAATAACCACCAGAACAAATAGGAAGGGTGGATATAACTAGAGGAGGCACAGCCAGCCATAAATCCTTGGCATGGGTTCCTTCACTTCCATGCTCTATCCATAACTATATAAAACAGTTTTGGCTGTATGTACACTTCAACAATGATGGGTCATTTTAAACTAAACCCACCCATATTAAACCAAACTCGCAAATCCAAACATAAACCCTACACATAATAATGAACATTGTTCTGCAATGACATATGAATATAGGCAAATTAATTTAACAGTGGAGCAAGCAAACAATAGTGTCGTTATCCAAAACAAGAGAAAAGTATTTTGTAAACAGACATAGAAGAATGTGAACTGGAATCAGATTTTGCTCTATTCTGCTCCTCTGTTCCAAATCTTGGAAAAATGTGCTGACAATCATTATCAGGTCATTGGAAGATAACAGTGACTTTGAACTGTGGCTAGTACTAAAGCTGGCCATAGATGTTCAACAGGGATCGGCTGAGAGTCAAACCACTTATGGGCAGGCTGTGATTTCCAAGAATGGACTGCTCCCCCCGCCGGGAGAACACAATGGCTCTATGGGGGGGGATTCACCCATCAACACTGATTGTGTTTGTCTATGACCAGCTTGAATCATTCCACTTCTCACTGCTCCTATATCCTACATGTTCATCTTTTACTACTTTTGTCCACCCTGACCCTGTGTTAGGCTGGTGGAACTATTTTTTTTTATCTCCAGGCAGATTTATACAAATTGGGAACACAGCTGCTGTCCTTTACAGCAACCAGATATTTAGACCCATGCGTTCCCTTCTTTGTTCAACAGAAGCTGATCAATAGACCAACATCTGTTGAATGGTCCTGCTGGAAAACCAGCATTCGATCAGACGCTGCAGCCAATGGCTGCTGCAATGATTAGTGTATTCTGAGTGTGGGGTGGAGTCACCGCAGCAGGCAAACAGCGGGGGAGATCCCTGAATCCACATCACTTGTGTGGATGCAGGAATCTGTACGTTTTTTGTTCAACCCGCTGGTTAATGAACAAAACTCAAGGTGTATACACAGCTTAACCTTCCCCTGACTAAACCTTTAACTCTTAAAGGATAAGTTCACCTTTCCAGAAAAAAATAACAAATTCACATATTTTTGCAGAAAAAAAATTAGCATTTTTTTTTTTTTTTTTGCAGGAGCTTGTAAAACATTGCACCCCTGACCAGTGGATCAGGGGTACAATGTCAAGCTTCTGCAGACAAGCCTTGCAGTACATGTAGTTCATTCACTCACAAGAAACTGTGCCCCACACAGCCATGCTCTTTTCCAAAAGGTGGACCTCCAGGGTCTAAATCTGACCTTCAGGGCAACAGGTAAATACACAGATAAAATTCATTAATAGGAGCTATTATACCTGCCAAAGAAATAGCATTTCTGTCTATCAAGTCCTAAAATGTACACAGCTGACACCCCCAGCACATCCCTATCTAGAACCTGACATTTTCCTTCTGCAGCTTCACTTTCACTCACAGGTACCCTTCCCATCCACCCCTGTGACTGTACAGTCAAAGAAGGAGCAGCAAACTGATAAGATTATTGCTTTTTCATTCTACTCTCTCCTTCTATCAACATGCTCCTTGCAGTTCAGTACACACAATTGGCTCCTTGTGCTGCTCCACTCCCATCTCTGAGCTCTGCTGTACAGAGCGTAGAGTAGACTAGAAGAGTTTTGTACCACGTCAAATTCAGGTGGTAACAGGTCCTTTACATCTGCGTG
The DNA here is from genome assembly GCA_028564925.1 of Lithobates sylvaticus. NCBI lineage: Eukaryota > Metazoa > Chordata > Amphibia > Anura > Ranidae > Lithobates > Lithobates sylvaticus. The sequence continues at coordinate 602,064,369 of CM053026.1, forward strand.
AAATTCAGCTTTAAGCTGAACCCTAAAATAATAACAACACTCCTTACCTCCAAGTGGAGCTAGTCAGGGAAAAGACAGAAGTCCTTATATCCATACTTGTTCTGGGTCAGTCATAGTTACATAGTAGGTGAGGTTGAAAAAAAGACACAAGTCCATCAAGTCCAACCTATGTGTGTGATTATATGTCAGTATTGTATTGTATATCCCTGTATGTTGCAGTCATTCAGGTGCTTATCTAATAGTTTCTTTAAACTATCGATTCCCCTCCCCCTCGCTGAGACCATCCTTGCCGCTCTTACAGTAAATAACCATCTACGTAGTTTAAGGTTAAACCTTTTTTCTTCTAATTTTAATGAGTGACCACGAGTCTTGTTAAACTCCCTTAAGCGAAAAAGTTTTATCCCTATTGTGGGGTCACCAGTATGGTATTTGTAAATTGAAATCATATCCCCTGTCAAGCGTTTCTTCTCCAGAGAGAATAAGTTCAGTGCTCGCAACCTTTCCTCATAACTAATATCCTCCAGACCCTTTATTAGCTTTGTTGCCCTTCTTTGTACTCGTTCCATTTCCAGTACATCCTTCCAGAGGACTGGTGCCCAGAACTGGACAGCATACTCCAGGTGCGACCAATATCAGGAGAATTATTGTTTTATCTCTGGAATTAATCCCCTTTTTAATGCATGCCAATATTCTGTTTGCTTTGTTAGCAGCAGCTTGGCATTGCATGCCATTGCTGAGCCTATCATCTACTAGGACCCCAGGTCCTTTTCCATCCTTGATTCCCCCAGAGGTTCTCCCCCCGGTGTATAGATTGCATTCATATTTTTGCCACCCAAGTGCACTATTTTACATTTTTCTATATTGAACCTCATTTGTCATGTAGTTGCCCACCCCATTAATTTGTTCAGATCTTTTTGCAAGGTTTCCACATCCTGCAAAGAAGTTATTGCCCTGCTTAGCTTAGTATCGTCTGCAAATACAGAGATTGAACTGTTTACCCCATCCTCCAGGTCGTTTATGAACAAATTAAACAGGATTGGTCTCAGCACAGAACCCTGGGGGACCCCACAGTCAAACTGTAATGGTCAGCATGACAAGAAGACAAGTAGCTTTTACAGAACAAGAGGTAAGCAGTTTCCTCTTACCTGCTTTGCCATGTTTAAAAAGGCAACTTTAGGGGATAGGTTATGTGGGCTATGTGTTAGGGTTGGTTAAGTGTTAAGACACTGGTTGTGTGTAAGACTGGGTTCACACATTGCGGCCACGGGTTCATACCTGGGGTCCGGTGTGTCCCTGTTCACTGGTTCAGGTGCACATAAGGTCTGAAATTTTGCTTGAATTCACACCTGAATCGGACCCAAAGACGCATAGGACCCTTTTTGAATGCGGACCACGGCTGCCCTGGACCTGTGTGAAACAGCTTCATTGAGAGCCGGTCATACTCGCATGTCTTGCGAATTGGATGTGGAGAAACTTGCATCCAATTCCCGTATGTGTGAACCCAGCCTTAAAGTGCACCTGTTTTGTCTATCTTTCTATCCATCTCTCTCTTTTGCATTTCTTTTTGAGACACAGGTTTGTGTGTATGGTATATTGCACCAATCTGTCATATTAAATATATTGGATTGTAAAAAATGTGTTCACATTTACAAAATGCTCTGCAAATGTTGTTATCTGCTTTATTTTCAACTATAAATTCTATTTTCTCTTATCCCAAATTAAGCAACGGTTTCATGATTTAATCCTGAATGGGTGGTGCAACTGCCTCCAATAAGAGTATCAAGTAGGTAGGACACAACACAAACCAATATAGTGTGCACCTTTGATCCAAAGAAGAAAACCCCTTTAAATGGTATTACATACAATTCTGGCACACACTGGAAATTCGTTTCCAAGTTTAACTTTAGTTAGAGCTTGACTACGCATCTTTAAAAACATATTGGTGACAAATGTAAGGAGCACAAACAAGCTACATCTGCATATAATCATCACAGTATTATGTTAAATCTTCTCTGGCAGTTACTGTTTGTTTCAAACAAAATAATTTTCCAAAAAAACTCAAATATAATTTACAGATATTACATTTCCTTGCAAACTGGGAAAACAAAGTTACACAGGAATTTTCACATGACTGACCACAAACTGAAATCACTGACACATCCCAAATCAGCAAAGTGAAACACCTGGGTATATATTTAGTTTTCATGTAAGGAATACATTGCTTGTTGAAGAAAGTTGTTTAGTTTTCATTAACTTTTTTAGGGTATATTCAGACCTGATGACCTAAAGCTATCAAGTTGCCGAAAGTACAGCGCTCTGTAATACCGACTACACTGAATCTAGAAGCAATTTGCTTACCGGGGTGAGGAGGGTATAATGAATGCAGAATCCTGGTTCAGAAGGGAAATATTCATCAGATACAAATCGTATCCTGATCTGATTTCCTTTTGAAATCTGTTTGCCTGGCACAGTATTAGAGCCACACCATCGCCCAAGGATCGTGCCATCAATGGGGTCTTCAATCTCTACAAAATCATACCTGATAAGATAAAAATAAAATGATGAAAGATAGCAGGATGTCTAACATGTTCACACATTTTTAATTTAAAGAATAACTGTGGCATGACACAACTTACTAAACACATCTATCTACTAAAAAAAGAGCATTTTATTTCTTCACTGTTCACTTTGCTAACAAAGGCCACAATGTTAGAATGTGGAGTGCATCATGTGATAGCTTCAGGACATTTTGACTGGCTTGCTATTGTTCTTGTCTAAAGGTTAGCCGATGGGTCAGGTACTTTTTTTGATTTTAGGTTATAAAAGGTAGTTTTACCTCCATTACTATAGAGGAACAGTAGCAGTGTAGACCAAAGCAGTCTACTCTGAAAGTCAAAAAAAGCTTTCCAGTCACTTGTTGTAGAAAAGAGCATCATCTTGAATATTTATTACCAACTACTCTGTTGGGTTAGGAGTAGGCAGTACTCCAAAGTAAGTACTTCCTTGTTTTGTAAGCTTCCTGTTTTCTTGACTTAACAGTAAGGGCCAATGAACACAGGCATTTGTTCACATCAGAATGGCTTCCAAGTGAACGGAAATGCAAAAGCAGCTTGAAGCTGCTTAATTTGGCTTAGAAGTTGGACAAATGTAGGTCATTTGCAGGAAAGAAGATAACCACCTCAATCGTGCATCATATAGCAGATAGAACATATAGCACAATTTTTTTCCTTAGTCTTGGTTACCATGTTCAGATACCATTGCCTCTGGTGTAATGTGTGCGATATATGTAATAAAAACACTGTAATTGTTTTTTGAGCAGAAATTTAGGTAATCTGCCATTTTCATGGAAGTAATTTAACCAGAATAATAAAGGCAATAAATGCTATGAGATGAATCCAAATAAATCAAGTGAGATATGAAAGGAATAAATAAACAGTTAAGTGAGCTGTTTCCTACTTGTACAAGTATGTATATAAGAACACACTTTACAATTTCAAAATAAATGAAACGGTGTTCCACAAGAAGAACATAGTGCTACACGAGCTATCAATAATGAATATGAATAGTGAGGTACTCTTGTGGATAAATAATCATACCTATTGCTTCTTCTTGACTTACTTGTATGTACATTACCTCCTACCAGGCAGTTTCCTTTTGGAAGACAGCCCTTGATTAGTGTTAAAGAGGGGTGAGCATTGGGCCTCATATGGGGCTTTCCTGAAGGGGATTCTATACTATATGTAGTTATAGTCTTGTCAATGGTTAAAAACAAAGACCAGCTACTATTACTATTACTAGCTGGGCAACCAGCTAGTAATTAGACATGTTGTGATTACCCAAAGATTATAGCTCACTGTCACAGAAATTTAGATTTGTCAAACAGGATACACTCTTCTGCAAAACCAAAAAATTTTGGCCATACATACATTTTAATTATTTTGGTCCTAGCCACTGTAGGCTTTTGTTTACAGCAGGAGCTTTGTTGCTGTGCACTGTGATGCATTTTACACCTTTTGTATTGTATTTTAATGCAGCCTTTTCCATTCCACAAAGCCCATTGGAAATAATGGATTTTGGCTTGTTAATACATTGGGCCTGCACTAAGTAATGAAGGTAGCGTGAATGGACCCTTAATCAGGATCTTGAAACATTTATATTTCCACCATATTCTAATGTCTTCCCATAACTATTTTCTATCTCTATATGCACATTTTATAAAGTCTATGCACAGCACAAAGCCTCTCAGTTTTTCCACATTTGCTGTCAAAATCAATTGCAAGTTAATTCATGTCCAATCACCTGCACACTAATGCCATTCCAATTTATACTCTATGCCAGTACAGCTGTATCCTATCTATAAATCATTTGAATATGCAGTTTTAAATCCTAGCACCACCGTAAAAATTCCTACTCTGTGAAACTAGAAAATTGTTAATTTTAAGCAACCTTGTATTTTTATGATTTAGGTTCCCAAAGCAGAGAATGTTAAAATAAAGGTATTTTATGGGATTTCTATAGAGGCAGACTTTATTACCCATCAACATAGTGTTGTACAAAAGCAGTCAAGTCAGAAAACAAGTATGGGTTCTCTATATTTTTGTAGATAACTCATGGCCAACTCTTCAGAGAGGGGGGTGGCCACTGCTGCACAATGCAATTCCCCAAACAGTGGTTGTTACTATCTGAAGTAAGGGGTGTGACACAAGTTTCTCATCAGCTCATGTATGCTCTACTAAAGTAATCATTTGCAGACCTACTAATGGTGAAATAACAGATTAGATCACCTCTGTTTTGCATATTTGAAATATAATTCCCTTACAACATTTCTAAAGGAAGTGGGGGGGGGGGTCTATCTAAGCGATCAGGTCCAATTTCACATGCTTTATCACATTTTATTAATCAAGGCAACTGCAGAATTAAATCACTATCAACCACAAAGTAGCAAATGTGATTCCAAGAATTAAACTCTAGTTTAGTGGGTAACTGGGCAGCACCATAGCACATGGCTTTTACAGGAATTCAAATTGTGCTTGTTCTATGGTAAACGTGTAATGGCCCAAAGCAGCACAATCAGACCTTAGCTGTGTTTGGTGTGACTTTACACTGATTAAAGTGACATAATATTTATTTTGCATCTGAGTGATTCTGTGATTCAGAATTTATTTTGGCAAGCACCATGCATGACTTAAATTAATTTAAACAATAAACATAATATACTAACATTGGCTTTTAAAATAGGCAGACATATATGGCCAATGAGAATAATTGTAGTGGTAAGAGATGGCCTTGCGGTTCGCCCCGCGGTCGGTTCGTGGCGAACTTTGCGCGTTCGCTATTTGCCAAACCGGCGGACATATGGCGCTGTTTGCGGCCGCCATATTCTTTTACATTGTGAAGAACTTTGACCCATGACACATCCATCATGTGATACAGGACAGCCAATTGAGACATTTCAGCACATGGACATACCCCCTACCTTATAAATAGACCTGATCTGGCAGCCATTTTACATTCTGTCTTTTGTCAGTGTAGGGAGAGGTTGCTATGTGGAGCAGGGACAGTCTGAAATCACTAGCTATTAGGTCCACAAAAGTTCTTTTAAGGACTGGTATAGGTGTACTATTGTTTGGTGTGCAGTATATAGGGGTGTAATACACTTATAATATACTTTCAAATATAGAAAGCATATTATAGTTCATTTCTATTGTGCAGCATTGTGACTGCAGTGCTGAGCGATTCTGCAGCTGTCTTTTGTCAGTTTAGGGAGAGGTTGCTGTGTGGAGCAGGGACAGTCTGTAATCACTAGCTATTAGGTCCACAAAAGTCCATTTTAAGGACTGGTATAGGTGTACAGTACATAGGGGTGTAATACACTTATAATATACTTTCAAATATAGAAAGCATATTATAGTTCATTTCTATTGTGCAGCATTGTGACTGCAGTGCTGAGCGATTCTGCAGCTGTCTTTTGTCAGTGTAGGGAGAGGTTGCTATGTGGAGCAGGGACAGTCTATAATTACTAGCTATTAGGTCCACAAAAGTCCTTTTAAGGACTGGTATAGGTGTACAGTATAAATGGGTGTAATACACTTATAATATACTTTCAAATATAGAAAGCATACTATAGTGCATTTCTACTGTGCAGCATTGTGACTGCTGAGCGGTGCTGCAGCTCTTTTGTCAGTGTAGGGAGAGGTTGCTGTGTGTCGCAGGGTGAGACTGTAGCGACACAAATCGCTAACGAATATAGGTCCACAAAAGTCCTTTTAAGGAATGGTATAGGTGTACTATTTGGTGTGCAGTATATAGGGGTGTAATACACTTATAATATACTTTCAAATATAGAAAGCATATTATAGTGCATTTCTACTGTGCAGCATTGTGACTGCTGAGTGGTTCTGCAGCTCTTTTGTCAGTGTAGGGAGAGGTTGCTGTGTGTCGCAGGGACAGATTGTAGCGACACAAATTGCTAATGAATATAGGTCCACAAAAGTCCTTTTAAGGACTGGTATATTTGTACTATTTGGTGTGTAGTATATAGGGGTGTAATACACGTATAAAATACTTTCAAATACAGAAAGCATAGTATAGTGCATTTCTACTGTGCAGCATTGTGACTGCTGAGCGATTCTGCAGCTCTTTTGTCAGTGTAGGGAGAGGTTGCTGTGTGTCGCAGGAACAGACTGTATCGACACAAATCGCTAACGAATATAGGTCCACAAAAGTCCTTTTAAGGAATGGTATAGGTGTACTATTTGGTGTGCAGTATATAGGGGTGTAATACACTTATAATATACTTTCAAATATAGAAAGCATATTATAGTGCATTTCTACTGTGCAGCATTGTGACTGCTGAGCGGTTCTGCAGCTCTTTTGTCAGTGTAGGGAGAGGTTGCTGTGTGTCACAGGGACAGACTGTAGTGACACAAATCGCTAATGAATATAGGTCCACAAAAGTCCTTTTAAGGACTGGTATAGGTGTACTATTTGGTGTGCAGTATATAGGGGTGTAATACACGTATAAAATACTTTCAAATATAGAAAGCATAGTAAAGTGCATTTCTACTGTGCAGCATTGTACCCTCTTCCAGCATGCACAGCGGGTAGACCACGCCCACTGCACGGCTGCCGAGAGAGGACACCCAATAGCCACTCCATCACCTGTGGTTCAACCTAGATACAAGTGTCAGCACCACCTATACACCTAAGGGGAACTGCACGCCAGGTGAAACAGCAGTCCAAACAATTAGAAGACCTGAGCCAACTATTGCTCAGGTCACCCCTAAATTTAGGATACCCGCTATAATAACATAAAAAAAAATAAAAAAAAGTATGGCAACTTTTCCTAAAGCAGGATCATCTCCTGCACCCCATTCATAGCCTGGCCTGGCCTTGCCTCTCCTCCATGGCCTTCATGCGCTCCTGAATTGACGAAATTTCACAGATAAAAAAGGAATGCTTGTCGTTGTTGATCCCAGATTAGCTTAATACTTCTGGTATGTCAGTGTCCATGTTGTGGGACTATGTGTGCACAGCTAGTAAGTATTTTGTTGCTGCAAATATGACCTGGAGCTTTTTAATGTTCGCCTGCTATTAAAATGAATTGGACCCCTTCGCAAACATTTGTGCGCATTCGCGCACCGTCCCGTTAGATGTTCGTCCATCACTAGTAGTGGTACTTTGTCTAGCCCTGTCACTGCTAACTAGGATCTCATTACAATCAGACACTGCAGGCAATGTGGGTTTTTAGTTTTGTGACCTCTGATGAAACTTTAATAGATCAGTCACCTACAACTAGAAATCACTGTTACACAGCTCATCACAGAAAGTTATGAGTAATCCATAATTTTAAGATTGTCACTAGAACAGGGAGTGAGGGAAAATCAACTAAAGAAGATACATTACCAATTACAATTCCCCCCCCCCCTATTTTGGAGACATATTATCTCACTTTAGAGAACTTTTTTCCCACTTACTGTTGCATCTCCAGAGCAGGAAGTGAAAGGAAGTTTCCCCAACAGGGCGCAGACAGCAGCGGCGGAAGGCGCGGGAGAGCGGCGGGAGGGGGGGTGGCACCTCTCCCGCCGCAGATAACAGTGATCTCGCGATGAACCCGCCGCAGAGACCACCATTATCGTAAACAGAACTCACTCACCGCTCACTGTAAAGATGGATATCTCGGTTGTGGCAGCAGCTGCTGCCGTTACCGAGATATCCCTCTTCAAAAAAATTACGTGTATATACAGTGAGTGGTCGGTAAGTGGTTAAAAATGATCACGGCTGTAATTGTCGGGTCTCGGCAATATAGATAAAACTCATTGAAAAAAATGGCATGGGTCCCCCCCCCCCCCCCAGTCCATTACTGGTGAGAGTGAGAGTTTGCCAGGAAGGGGAGGATGAGTCATAAGAGAGCTGCAGAGCTGGAGGTGTGCCTCTGTGTGTCTCTGTAAATCCAGGAAGTGAACAGGCAGCAGCTTCAGCTGCCCACAGTTAAAATAGTTGCAGCCAGACTCAATTGAGGGAGATTTCTGCAGCATATTAGGCAAGTACAGAATCGCAGTATATATAACATAATGTGCAAAGTGGTTGGAGAGAAGCTTAGAATGGCAAAGATGTTTTTTTTTACAAATTATGTAAGCAGACTGCAGTTCCTCTTTGATTCAGGACCGTATTTAGGCATTATGTAGCCATAGACATCCCTAAATTATGATGGCGTTTTCTAAAGCTCCACCTCTTGGGTCATTGGGCTTTGGTTGGGCATACACTTTACGGCTCCCCAAAGCATGGGTATTTCATCTTATTATCTATTATCCGTGTAAAAGTAAATATACTATACATTTTCCATTAGAGAACTATAGAGGAAGTTTACTTGTCACACAATTATTGAAATTGAAAAATTAACTTTATAATTTATAAAATCATTTTTTTAATTTATTGACTACTTTTAAAAACATGGTATACATACAGTATATACAAGTAGCCATATCATAATTTGGTGTGTTGTTGCTGGGTTTTAATAAAAATGGGGTATTGTATTACACTGCATACAACAGTTTAAATCAACCTAAAAGGATTTACTAAACCTGTTTTTTTTTCAGCCAATCAAACATAACTTTCTCACGGCAACATGATACAGAACATATAGCACTAAGTGGTTTATAATAATTACTCCTCTTTTCAAGTCTTTCCCTGGGGAACTGTAAAGGATTTATGTCCTTTTATGTTCAACAAACAAGTCTGGTTTTTCAACAAAGTTTCAGTTCTCATTTGGGAATTTATGAATTACTCATTTATTTTCGATGAAGCACAGCTGCACCAAGGCATCAAGACAAAGGTGCTGGTGTCACTGTGATGAACATTTTTCAGAACTTTCCAAAGACTCTCCGAGGAAGGAGATAAGGAAAAAACGTCTGCTGAGGAAGTTTCAGTTTAATGACCTCTATGACCTTCACACAGGAAAACTATATTGAATGCCAAATAGAATAGACAGGGATGATGTTCATATTTCATAAACTGTGGTAAAGTTAATTGATAACATAGCATAGTTTTTATTTTTTAATATTGTATTAGCCTTCTCATGATACCTTTTATATACAAATGCTATGAAACCCTTATTGTTTACTTTTAATGAAATCTAATCACTAGGCAGATATAAAAGACACAAATTAAAGTAGTTCTGTAATCATTATTACATCATTAAATGTTCTTTTTAATTTCAAGTTGTGAAGGTACCTAAATTTGACCAGGTATCCACCTCATGCATTCCGTGTATAACAGATCTAGCATGCTAGAGGACAAGGAACCAATGAGGTCAAAAAAGTGAAAGAGAGATGAGCTTATCACTGTGCTAAGTAGAGTTGGGCGAATGGTTCGGGCCGTGCAAAAGTTCGGCCCGAACATCGCCTGTTCACCCGTTCTGCGAACATGCACATTTGCAAGGCGTTTGGCGGGTGTTTTCTAAACCCTGATTGGGCAGGGCACAGTGAATAGCTGGTTGTTAAGGAGTGGTAACCGGGAAGCTGGCGGCGGCGTCCTTAACAACTGATAAGTCATCAGCTGTCCCCTCTGACAGCTGAATAAAGAAGAAAAAAAAGATTGCTGACAATAAAAAGTGAAAAAAAAGCAAATTTAAAAAAAAAAACAGTGTAGGGTCTCCCCCAAAATTCATACCAGACCCTTTATCCGAGCATACAGCCTGGCCAGGAAAGGGGGGGGGGGGGTGAGTAAACGGCCGCCCCTTCTGAACCATACCAGACCACATGCCCTCAACATGGTGGTATGGGTGCTTTGGGGCAGGGGGGGCTCTTGAATTTGAATTTGACCATCTTTTGAATTTGAAGAGATGGTCACACCTTACTTTGAAATCATAAGACAGCTCTTAATTCTCAACAGTCAGCCCTGCCTACCTAATTTCTGCTGAATTACAAAGAATGTAGACCTCATCTCCTCCCTCCTCCTTATATCCATAACCCGTCCTTGTGCAGAGGCAGAGCTCAGGAAGTCACACAATTTCTGGCAAAATCAACAGTATCAAAAGTATAATTAGCAGAAGAAAAGGAAGCAAATAAGTGAAGGTCACTGTTAGGATTTATATACCATGGTAAAAAGTACTCTCAGTATAGGAAGGTATTCTTTACAATCAGAGTTGATTCAAGCTTATGAGGTTGGTTTGTCAGAAACCATGAAATCAGGCTGAGACAGAAGTACAGTTAACCTCCCTGGCGGTATGATTCTGTCTGGAATTTTTTTTTACTGAAAGCGGTACAATTATTATGCATGGAAATTTGGCGTTTTTATATTGTAGGCATGCAATTCTTATGAATAACTCACTTAAATCTGTCCAAACCAGAGTCTAGTAGACATCCCGGGTATGATAAAGTTTGAAACACAAAATAATAAATTATAATAAAATAAAAAAATATATATAAAAATTATTCAATAATGTAATCAAATCAAAAACACTAAAATTTGCTCAGTTGCAGAATAGTCGCTGTCATTAAATTTAGCGTTTGATGATGAATTGTGATTCTAATTTATTATCGCTGTTTTCTAGCTGGTCTAAAATCACTTTTGACATAAAGGGACACTTTTTGGTTGAATGGACAATCTCCAGTTTCCAGGCAGAAAAAAATCTATTTATTATATAAAATGACATGCAGGGCACTGGACAGACCACTAGGGACAAAGGGGATGTGTATTGTTTTATAAAGTACTGTAATCTGTAAGATTACAGTACTGTATGTGTGTAACGCCGAGCGCTCCGGGTGCCCCATCCATCCCGGAGCGCTCACGGCGTCTTCTGCCCTGCAGCGCCCCGGTCAGCTCCCCTGACCGCAGGCGCTGCTCTGTCTCCGAGATGCGATCCACGTCCCGCCCGGGGATCGCATCCCGCTCCCCTCACCTTCCCCTGTCGTCTTCTTCCGGCGTGCGCGCGCCCCCGCTCCCCAGGCTCGTGCGCGCGACTCTGCCTGCTATTAAAGGGCCAGCGCACATAAATTAGTGCCTGGTCCAATTAACTTTTCCTAAGAACCCTTCTTAAACCCACTTCCCCTTCCTGTCCTGGCCGGATCTTGAGTTGCCTATAGTGCCCAGTGAAAGCGTTTCTGTGTTTGCTCCTACTGTGTATCCAGATCTCTGCCGTTGCCCCTGACTACGAACCTTTGCCACCTGCCCTGACCTTTTGCTATGTTTGACCTCGCCTCTGCTTAATCCTTGTGTACCGCGCCTGTCTCAGCTGTCAGTGAGGTCGAGTTGCTATTGGAAGACACGACCTGGTTGCTACCGCCGCTGCAAGTCCATCCTGCCTTGCGGCGGGCTCTGGTGAAAACCAGTAGCAACATTAGAACCGGTCCTCCAATACAACCCGTGCTATCGCCTCATTGGCATAGGGGATCCACCTCCTGTTCCCCGCCATACCCGATACGTGACAATGTGTATTGTGTTTTTTGAATTTGGCGCCGATCTCCGCTCCCGTGCGTCGTAACGTCGCAGGGAATGGAGATCAGCGGCACTTGGGCACTGTGTGAATCGAGTGAGGAGACGGCTCGCTCTCACAGCGGGGAGACATCGCAGGATCCAGGGGATAAGGTAAGTAACTTCCCCCTGTATCCTGCAATGCGAGCCCGATTCTGGCTCGGGGTTACTGCTTTTGGTACAGAAATCTCAACCCGAGCCAGACTCGGGAATACCGCCAGGGGGGTTAAATCACACTTGTTTAATAATAAAAGTAAAAAGAACAAACGTAGTCAAAACATAGACAAAGTTCAGGAACCAGAACGGATAGTCAGCCAAGCCAGAAGTCAGGGATCAATGTAGTGGAACAGCAAGCAGGATCTGGAGCCAGAAAGAATGTCAGCAAAGCAAGTCTTGAACAGGATCGCAGGAGATAGTTTCTGTGATGTGACCAAGGCGAAGGCAGAGCTCCTCTGGACTGGACGGCTTAAGTAGGCAGGACTGACAAGCAGGATATCATCAACAGCTTAATAACTGTGGAGACATAGGAGCTGGCAATTAGCCGACAGCTGAGCGGCCAGCTCAGAGAAGGATGGGCTGAGCCCAGCCCTTACACTGTTGCAGTGCATTATAATTAGGCTGTCAATATACCAGAATGGGCCAGAAAATTAACATTACCTTTTTTCCTGGTGTGTGTTGTGCTTTTTTGTGTTGCAAGTTGGCAGATACGGTATAGTTTTGGGGGGACAGACAAATGTCACTGCATTGCCCTGTTTACTGTTATCACTGAGAGTAAAAGTGAAAGAAAATCCCTCGTTTTGGGTTGTCATCAGAACAAAAATAAAGGGGAAATCTTCCAATAGGGACACTAGATCTTGTGACAAACATGAATTCCCTCGCATTGGCTAAGGGACAAGACGCTAAGGAAAATTTCCCCAGTGGGGCACAGATGGCAGAAAATGACAGCAGAGAGAACCCACCCGTTACCCTAATCAGAATGAAAAAAATTGTTCTACTTCACGTTATGAAATGCTTTACCACAGCAGGTAGCAATAACAAACACAATAGATGAATAAAAAAAGGTACTGTATAAATTCCTTGCAACTAATAGTATCCAAAGTTCAAATTGTCATATGCTGATAGAGCATTGCTTTGATTCAGGAAACTGATCCAACTGCCTTTTTGGGTCAGAATAGATTTTTTTTTCTCCTGTGTGTCAATATTAACCTAGGGGGATAACCATGTATAGTACATATGGTTTATATGTAGAAAAACTTGCACAATGACACTAACTATGTTTAAAGAGGAGTTCCATCTGGGAAAAAAAAAAAATTAAAAGTCAGAAGCTACAAATACTGTAGCTGCTGACTTTTAATATTGGGACACTTACCTGCCTAGGGAGCCACTGATGTCGGCACCCCAGCCAATTTTCGGATAGGCTGTCGGGTGCTGCCGCCACCATTCATTGTAAGGGAATTCCCTACTGCACATACACAAAGCGCGCTGCTCTTTCTAACTGGCCCGATGGTGGAGGAAGGAGGCTGAAATTCAAAAACAGGTACCCATTCCCCCCTCCCCCATAAAAGGTGCAAAATGTGGCACTGGATGGGCGGAGGAAGCAGATAAATGGAAGCTCCACTTTTGGGTGTGACTCCGCTTTAAGTAGCAAGTCATTAGTGACAATGTAGAAATGTTTAGTGCCATATGGGATCCATATACTGTAAAGATAAATACACAGTGACTAAGTGGTTAGCACTCCCACCTAGCAACAGTAGGGTCGTTGGTTTGAATCCCAACCATGGCACTACCTGCCTGGAGTTTGCATGTTCTCCCTGTGCCTGTGTGGGTTTCCTCTGGGTACTCCGGTTTCCTCCCACACTCCAAAGACATGCTGACTCCTGTCTAAATTAAAGTGTTAATTGGCTCCTGTCTAAATTGGCCCTACTATGTGTATGTATGAATGTGAGTTAGGGACCTTAGATCGTAAGATTTTTGAGGGTGAGGACTGATGTGATTGTACAAAATATATAGAAAGTGATGCATGAATTTATGGTGATATATAAGTACCATAAATAAATAAATTATTATCAGTTTCATCTTAAGTCATTTGCTGTGCGTGAAACAAAGAAAATGTTAAATTACATTGGTACAACAGACAATCGATTTACTCAAAGGTGCTTAAAAATGACATGTATACTCTAGCTGGTTGCTATAGTCTCCCCTCGGCTCTCCTTTCCTTCAGTTTATTTTTTACTTAGCGCTTGTGTATCTGTTTTCAGCCAGTCAGTTGTATCAGATTACTTCCACCCAGTGTGTGCAGGGATAAACTTTGTACGCTTTTAAATTCTACAGTCTGTTTTTTTCTGAATTGGGAACACTTGGCCACGTACTGTTTTCTATGTCAGAGGGAAATCCTTTGGATGCCAATATGCAGAATCAGCAAATTGCAAAAAAAGCCAAAAAAAAAAAAAAAAGAAGACACAGTGTACATAATATTTCTCAAGTTACAACTTGTACTCCTCGTAAGGGAAAACAAAACAGTATTATAAATTTAGTATTGTGCTTTTGACAGCGGTGCATAATGAACAGAAATAGGTTTTAAAGTGTCATGCTATAAAAATGTTACTCTAAAAATGTATTTCTCTTTCTTTTTAAAGTGACAGCCAGTACTTTCATTAAGATACCATCCCAAACTGGAATGGAACAGTGTTTCCAAAGCTTTAGGCCCCTTTCACACTGGGGCGGAGAGCCGCGGTGACGGTAAAGCTGCGCTATAGTTAGCGCTGCTTTACGGTCGATTTAGCCGCAGTATTCGGCCGCTCGCGGCGCGGTTTTACCCCCCGCGAGCGGCCGAAAAAGGGTTAAAGACCCCCTGCAGAGCGCCGCCGTAGCGGCGCTTTGTGGCGGTATTGCCGCGGTATTACGGCGGTTTCCCATTCAAATCAATGGGAAGGAGCGGTATAGGAGCGGTGAATACACCGTTCCTATACTGCTCCAAAGATGCTGCTAGCAGGACTTTTTTTGCCGTCCTGCTAGCGCACCGCTCCAGTGTGAATGCCCGCCGGCTTTCAAACTGGAGTGAATGGAGCCGGATTTTTTCAGGCGGTATACAGGCGTTATTTTGAAAAACGCCCCAGTGTGAAAGTTATAAATTTGAGTATAACCGCACTTAACCACTTCAGCCCTGGAAGTATTGGCTGCTCAATGACCAGGCCATTGTTTGCGATACGGCACTGTTTTGCTTTAACGTACAATTGTGTGGTCGTGCGATGCTGTACCCAAACAAAATTGACATCCTTTTTTTTCCACAAATAGAGCTTTCTTTTGGTGGTATTTGATCATCTCTGCGGTTTTAATTTTTTGCGCTATAAACCAAAAAAGCGACAATTTTGAAAAAATATATATTTTGTACTTTTTGCTCTAATAAATAGCCCCATTTTTTAAAAAAAAAGCATTTTTTTTCCTCAGTTTAGGTCAATATGTATTCTACATATCTTTGGTAATAAAAATCGCAAAAAGCATATATTGATTGGTTTGCGCAAAAGTTATAGCGTCTACAAAATAGGAAATTGATTTATGGCCTTTTTTTATTATTTTTTTTTTACTAGTAATGGTGGCGAGCTGGGATTTTTATCAAGACTGCGACATTATGGCAGACACTTTTGACACATTTTTGGGTCTATTGACAATTATACAGCGAGCAGTGCTATAAAAATGCACTGATTTCTGTATAAATGTCACTGGCAGGGAAGGGGTTAACATTAGTGGCGATAAAGAGGTTAACTGTGTTCCCTATGTGTGTGTTTTCTAAATGTGGGGGGTGGGACTGACTATAGGAGTTGAGAGATCGTAGTTCCCAGCTCGTAGGAACTCACAATCTCTCTCTTCTGTCCTCACAGAACTGGGATGTGTGTGTCGGTCATGAACATCTGCACCCCCGCTGTGCAGCGGGCACACGTGCCTGCTCTCCCGCTTAAAGGGACCGACGTACAGCTATGACGGTTCGCAGGATCGTGCCGACCTGCCGCAGTATAATGACGGCGGCTGGTCGGCAATTGGTTAAACCACACTCAAGGCTGGGTTCACACATATGCGAATTGGATGTGGGTTTTCCTTGCATCTAATTTGCATGACAGGTGATGGTGACTGCCTCTCAATGGAGGCGGTTCACACAGGTCTGGGGTGGGGGCGATCTGCATTCAAAAAGGGTCCTGTGCGTCTTTGGCTCCGATTCAGGTGCAAATTTAGTCAAAAATTCTGACCTGATTTCACACCAGAACCGGTGAACAGGGACACATCGGACCCCATGCTTGGAACCCACGGCCACATATGTGTGAACCCGCCTTAAAGCAGTACCTTGACAGTTTGAAGTTGAGTTACTAAAGGCAAATAGACTGTTCACTTTGTAAGGGAAATTTTACTTTGCAATTGAGTTGACCCTTATAATGAGGTTAAACTCTGCTGACTTCCATCATCCAAGCTTGTGCACGCAAAAATCCTTTTTTTATTTTCATTTTCCTTGTATTTGATTTTTTGCGAAGCTAAGAGAAACCTTAGTTTCAATCGTTTTTTATTGAAATTGTACAGTTTACATAAAGAAACATATTATATAACATATTACATTTATTCCTCGGTCATATAGTATCCATGACATTTCCTGGTTATAATGGGTATGTACCCGTATGTTGCTAGGGATATTGAGTGTTTTCCTGGTTTAGGGAGTGAGCTCTAGTTTCGACCACCCGTGATCTCTATATTTGTTCGCAGTGGCGGACTCCGAGCAGTGATTATTTGATCCCTGCTAGCTTGTGCTACCAAAGCAACTATCCTTAGAGGTTTAATGGCCATAATTATAACATAGAACAAACATATAACAAACAGTTCAACTACACAATTCAGTCATAGTGATGCCTATAAGCTTAAGTATAATTCAAGTTTGGATAATCCTTCTTGTTAATGCTTCAGAATATCAGGATCTTACTCTCTTCGAGTGCCATTCAAACCAAGGAGCCCAAAGTTTGGACACTTTTCCAAAGTAACCAATTGTTGAGGAATGTAGAACCTCATAGGTGCCATGTGTGTGTGTTGTGTTTATTACTTCAGAAATTGTTGGAGCCTTTACTCCTCTCCAGTGTCTGAGAATCGTTAAGCGAGTAGCTAGTAAAATGTGGGATATCACAGTTCTATAGGGCAGTAGAATGGAGTTCAAGTGAAAGTATTGCCATTCCTGGCTGTAATGGTTGGTTAAGATATGTAATATTAGACATGAGTCTCTGAACCCGTGACCATAGTGCTCTTAGCTTGGGGCAATACCACAAGATATGAATCAGTGTGCCAGAACTAACGTAAAGTCTCCAACAACTTGTGGAGGCGCTGCAGTAGATCTTTGAAATGTGGTGTGGAGTCAAATACCATTGAAGCAATATCTTTTGTTGCATTTCCCATAGATTTGTGCTTTTGGTGGAGGAATAAATGAGTCATAATGTTTTTTCCCAGTATTCAGTTGTGTATTCTATCCCTATTTCCTCTTCCCAGGCTATCATGGATTGGGATTTTACACATCTATCTTTCTTTTGTAGACCCCAGTATATAATTGATATGCCTTTGGCTAAGATTGGGGTTTGTTGGTAATACATTTTCAGTGAAAATTCTCTTGCAAAGAAAACAGCCTATTTGCCTTTAGTAAATCAACCGACTTGTGCTCTGGCCTGTATTTCAGTTATGTGACACGTTATGGTGCTAGCCTTTACGACACATTCATAAGCACCTAAGTAGGATATAGTATAAATGGGGAAAATGCTGGCTTATGCTTAAAAAGAAATATATTCAGTAAAATGAAAAGCATTTTGAAGCTGTGCAACATGAGTTAAAGAGACAACAAAATGTATAATACAGGGGTGACAGAGTGGTCTGAGGAGAAAAAGAAGCCTAAATCAAGACTTTCCCAAGGCTCTTAAAGCCTTCCTTTGCTCCCATATTTTCCCTGTGATGGCCACAGTGCAAGGTACACCAGGTCTGAATTCTGCAAAGTCAGTTATTTTTGCTTTTTGTTAAGTTTTTTTTTTTTTTTTATACAATTCTGATTTAGGCCTATGCTCCCATTGTCCTCCATTTACCTTGTAGCTTTTTAGCTGTATTCAGGTAATCTTTAGTTTCATACACCTTTCCTTTGCTGACACAATATTTATTTCTATTGCTAATGGTATTTTTCTAACTTTACAAGTCTTATCAAGAGTTTTACCATTGCTTGGATCTATGTGGGCGTGCTGTTTGTAGGTTTTGTCAGCAACCCAAGCCTAAAGGTGTATGCCATTCTTGCATACTAAGAGCTATGGAACTAATGTCAGAAGCAGGTAAATGGCAGAACAGAGTGCTGGGCATTTTTTTTTTTAAGCTTGGACCATGACATACACAACAAGGGAACATATTAGTCCTTAAAAATTCCTTCAGAAGGTGAGACTAAAGCCTACACACGATCGGACCCCTACTTTCACCAACTCTTGGCATTGTTGACCCCCTATATTAAGAAGCAGGACACATGCATGGGGCTTTTATTTTATTTTTTAGTTGAATAATGATTTGATTCGGTATATTTTCTATATTTTTGGATGCATAGAATGCACTTTTTGGTTAATTTCTATTGGCAGATAGCATGTCTAATTTTATTTGTTTTCTTTTTTTAATGCAAAAAAATTGTGTAGAATAATACTAGGCTATGTGTTTTACTTCAAATGACAGTTTGGGAGTAGGCAGTTACATTTAAAAAAATACAATGTAAAACTGACAAGGAACACCAAGATAATTGTATCTTTGATTTTAAAAACTACAGGATAATGGTGTTATGGTAAAAAAAAGCATAATAATATTATTCTTGATATCACTAGAAAATAAAAGCCTTTTAAAATACGTTTGCCATAACTCCATCAGTATCACCAGCAAAGCAGCTTCATTATTATCCCATTAAAGAAGAAGAGAATTGTGCGCTGCATTTCGATATTTCATAATTTGCCACGTCACAAATGTTAATTCTCCATTATGAACGCTAGTTTACAAGACCAACCGCTTCTGGCACTTCCTTGTTTCCAAGAATGCGTGTTTGTACTTTAGACTTTTGTCCAACGGACTTGTGTTCACACGCTCCTAAAATCCGACAACAGACATTTGTCCGTGGAAAATAAAGCCTGCCATCCAACATTTGTCTGCAGAAAATCCAACAATTGTCTGATGGAGCATACAAACGGTCGGATTTTCCGCCAACAGCCTGTCATCACACAGTTCCCGTTGGAAAATCCGATCGCGTATGCGCGGCTTAAGTTCCAATGAAACAGCAACTTTCTTATACATGGGATTCCATGTGACCACAAGCAAACTTTTGGAACTCCTGTCTGTTGTCAGCCTGTTGTTATTTTACATTCACAAAAAGAGGAGATTCCCAATACAATATATGATCTTGATAACACTGAAAACACAAAAAAGATTTCCTAAAAAGATTTTGCCAGATAGTTTGTACAGCTCAGAAAAAGTCTACTAAAGTTGTCTTTGCCTTCTATTTTAAAGTGACCCTGTCAGCATAGGGTCACTTTGAATGTAATAGCATACTGTAATAGAAAAGGCTCCATTACTAACTTTGTGGTGACCCATTTGTAGAAATGTGTCATCTTTGCTGTTTTCCGGCCACTGGTCAGATGGATCAAATGCCTCTTTATCCACTGTACTCAGTGGTCCTTCCTGCTAGCTTCTACATCCTGTAGTGACATATGAAACAGCAAGAGAAGGTATTCCACACACCAGGAAGTGTTGAATACTCAGAGTCAGGGAGCAGTGAAGAGGCATTTCAACAAGTAGGTCACAGGAAAAGTAAGTATATTGCCTCTTCTATTACAGGTATGCTTTTATATTCAAAGTGACCTTGTATTGATTAACCACTAGATTCCCAGGCCAATTATAACGGTATTTTTTTATTTTTATTTTTAAGCAGAGGCACCGGAGAATAAAAATGGTAGTTTTTTTCAACTTTTTGTCACATAATATTTGTGCAGCCATTTTTAAAACACAAATTTTTAGGAAAAAATTTACTTTAATGAATTTTAGTGTTCCCAAACACAACATAATACAAAATTTGTTGGTAAAATATAAAAGATGATGTTGCATTGTCTAAATAGATACCCAACATGTCACATGTTAAAATTGTACATACCTGTGAAATGGCGATAAACTATGGTACATTAAATTATCCATAGGTGACACTTTAAACGTTTTTTACAGGGTACCAGTTTAAAGTTACGCAGGAGGACTTGTGCTAAACTTATTGCTTTCAAATAAACCACCAAACAATTGTGCGCTCGGTGCTAGAGAGGGTATTGCTGCACACTATGTCCCGGATACAAGAAAAAAAAAAAAACGCTGATCATAAAAATCACAATGAAAGCAAACCATAAGGTGATACAAATAATATTAGCATCAATAAATAAAACCAGCAATAAAGTGGAAAAATAAAAACATATTCAATATAAAGCAAACAATGATATAATAGAAAGGAAAGTCCACTCCCAAAGAGATATATATGGCTACACTAGGGGGCCA
Source organism: Lithobates sylvaticus (assembly GCA_028564925.1). Classification (NCBI taxonomy): domain Eukaryota; kingdom Metazoa; phylum Chordata; class Amphibia; order Anura; family Ranidae; genus Lithobates; species Lithobates sylvaticus. The sequence goes on from CM053026.1 coordinate 602,084,904, forward strand.
ATATAAACAATCTTGTGTGAAAATGAAAGTCCACTACCGAAATAATATTTCAGGGTTTCACTTTGGGGCCAGTGTAGAATCTTGTGTGAAAATGTTTCTTGTGCGAAAAAAAATTCATATTTTTTAGTTCCAACAACCTCGGACATAGATATCCAGGATCTCCAGGTTATAAGAGATCACTAGCACATGATGCACCAAATACAAATCACATCAAGGTATGGTAATAATCTCAATGCCTACCAGGTCATCCGCTGGATGTCCAGAAACACAATTCTCCACAGTAAGATTCAATGGAAAATACAAAGGATCATAGAGTAATATTGCTAAAAACACCAATTTATTTCAAGCTAATATAGTCACAAGGATCTCAAGGTAACAAAAGCTCACAGACACTGTGCTGCGGTACACCAGGGGGTGTGATGATGTCATAGGTCGCTAGCCCATCCATGTTTCGCTTATGCAAGGGACATCCTCAGGGGACATTAAAATTATTATCATTATTGCTTTCACTCTGATTTTTGTGGCGAAACCAGTGCAGCACTCTAAGACCACCTAAAAAAATATAGTAATATTCTACATCCCCCTAATCATAATGCAGCTCAAAAAAGCATAATAAAATTGTATTTTGCAGTGCTATATGTGAGACTATTTATATAATACAAAATTCCACAAAAATCCACATAAACATCAATATATATGCGCAGTAATAACATAAGTCCATCAACTCTAAAAAACAGTCCCACAGTTTATATTTCTCAAAATTTCTTCCACCAAACCTACAACAGTGCCAAGGATCACCACTAAACATTTCTATATATTCCATCACATGTCTTCACACAGATACAGATATGAACTCACCCTTCCGAAGACCTCTATATTATAAGAAGTCTATATGTGTTCAATGTAAAATGGCTCCTCATTTCACCATGTGTCCATAGACCATAGACAACCAGGACAGCAAGATATTGTAATAATAAAGATCCTCCTCCTCTCTTCCTTAGACAGAAAATACAGACACTTCTATTGCTCTCTGTACCAATATTTATTAAAACATAATATTACACTGATCACTGTATAAGCAATCAGTAACACTGTTGAAAGGTTTCATTCATGAAACCTTTGTTTACTACTGTGATGCTGTGATTGGTTACAGTTATTACAGAGTACAGGGCTGCTGTGGTTGGCCCTGGTGCCATGTGATTGGTGTGACAAATCACACACAGAGATCACACAGTCGTAATCAAGAATGACAGAATGACAGCATTGTTTACTACTGTAACTGTGACTGCTGTGATTCATCACAACGATCACATGGTATCAGGGCCTCTCACAGTGGCTGGGTACCAGTGCAGTGCACACTGCTGGGAGGATGTATGTGTATGTCCTCCCAGAACTGAAGAGCATTTGCCATGCCATTTGTCTACATTGGCCAGGCGGAATGTGGTTACATTTTTATTTTTATTTTTTTACACTGTCCCTTTTATTTTTTTTAAATAAACTTTATTGTTTTTACAAGGAATGAACAACATCCCTTGTAATAGCATGGGCGTGACAGGTCATTTTTATGGAGAGATCTTAGGTCTATTAGACCCCACAAGCCTCCAAAGCAGTCAAGTAAACCAAGATTGGTTTGATCGTCTGCTTTACTAGCCAGTAACAGTCAGTAAACAAAAGACTGAAACTTAAAGTGAAAAAACCTAGTTGCTTCCAGTTTGATACACAAGAGAGATGATCTGGGAATGTAATTTACTCCTTCATCTCTATGGTCAGCCGACTCAACCGCCAACAGTAACCCTGGGCTTCCTAGTGGGATGGGAGAGTCTGGAAATGGAAGCACATGGTGGCAGATGGCACTTCCACTGTTTGTAAAAGTAATTGAGCTATGGTTTAGCTGTTCTGTATGGTTTAGCTGCTCTGATCGCTTTTACTAAAAAAAACATAAACAGATCTAAAGAATGATATCTGGACAATAATAATAAACATAAATGATTGTAGCTTCAGCCATCATCCAGATATCACCACTTCCCGAGTACACATATATGCGTACATTGGTCGGGATGTGGTTAAAATAGATTATATGAAGTCCATGGAAAATACAATTTTATGTTCAACTTTAATAACCGTGGATGCACAAATAGAATTGTATTCAGTTCAGAAAGTAAAAATGTATTAACAACCTATTTATTGAAAGTTAAAGTCTAACTAAAGGCTGATTAATCCTCTCTAGTTGTCCGGTATAGCTTGTCATTGTCATCAGAACAGGAGTGTAGTAGAAATCTTCTAATGGGCACACTAGCTCTGGTCACCCTGGTGACAACGGATTCCCTGATATTGGATAGATATATTTTCACTTCCTGTTTTGTGGTTTGGCACAGATGGCAATAAGAAAAACATTATAATTTAGTTTTCTACCCTTCCTTACTCTACCCAAAATAAATAAAAAGTTTTCTCTTTATTTCTGCTTTAATAATATATAACCATTTTAGAAAATGTATATTCAAGCGGAAGTAAACCCATCGATTTAACAGTTTAAAAAAAATGCATGCCAGGAATGCTAACTGCACATTGGCTGTGCTCTTAACCAAACAGTCAAACCATCCAATGGCTGGTGTCATAACGGATCACATATGCAGCACTGTGGCAGTTGAAGATTAAAAAGAGGCAAAGATGGCAGCTTCCTTGGCTGAAAACGATAGGGGGGTTTACTTCCACTTTCAATAATGTAGATTCCCATGCAGTGTACATTTGTTTTGGATTTAAAAGGGTTGTAAAGTCAGAAGGTTTTTTATCTTAATGCATTCTATGCATTAAGATAAACAACCTTCTGTGTGCAGCAGCCCCCCTCAGCCCCCCTAAAAATTATCTGAGCCCCATCTCTCTCCAGCGATTTCCACGAGTTCCTTGGCCATCCGGGACTCCCCCCTGATTGGCTGAGACACAACAGCGGTGCCATTGGCTCCTGCTGCTGTCAATCAAACTCTAACAAGTTAGCCAATCAGAAGAGAGAGGGGTGGGGCCAAACCGGGGCTCCGTGTCTGAATGGACACACGGAGCTGTGACTCGGCTCTGGTGCCCCCATAGCAAGCTGATTGTTGTGGGGGCACTCGACAGGAGGGAGGAAAGCCGAAGATGGATCCGAGAAGAAGAGGATATGGGCTGCCCTGTGCCGAACCAACTGCACAGAGGAGGTAAGTATAACATGTTTGTTATTTTTAAAGAAAAAAAAAACAAGACTTTACAATTACTTTAAGATATTGCTTGAAACAGGAAGAGGTTTCTGTATCACTACTGTGACATTGATCCCTGACAAACATTTAGCGCCAACATTCACAAAGTTCATGGCCTTGTTATTTGACAAATATAAAATATGATTTACTAAAATAGTTGGGAATCTTCACAAAAAAACTGCCTGAATTTTCACAATTATCCAATTCAGTTTAACTATTTCATCTGCACACGATGGGATAATTGAAGCAAGTATTCAGACATGATTCCTAAAAGATTTTTTAACTCTTTTAGTAAATCAGTCGAATGTTCTCAGGGGCAAAACAAACACTCTCCAGCCAGTACAGGGAATACTCCTAAATATTTATAACCCAAGAACTAAATCTTACCAAGGCAGTTCTTACAGAAATATCACAAAGCAAAAAGATTGCTTTTCTTTCCAAACATAATTATCAAGTATCAAGATATGTGTTAATAATAATAATAATAATAATAGAACCTTACTGTCTTCACCATAACAAAAAATGCTAATGTAACTCTCGATTTCCCAGCAATGCCAAGTGAAAACACACTAGAGATCTTGCTGTCTTATAGAGCCAGTAGCTGTAAATCAGGGCATTAAAAATAGCTCAAGAAATGCAGTGAACAACAGACCGTGTTTATGATTCCATTTCTATTTTTACTTTTCAGAAAATGAAAGACTAGGCTGAAATACAAAATTGAATAGTAAATCTAAACAAGGAAAGAATCACTTAAAACTGGAATGTATTTCTGGTAAAAATAAAAAATGCAATCTCCTTTGTAGCGTGCCTGTGCCTATATTTATAACTTTACTCCTCTCACCACACCCCTTCGTAGATATATCCTAACTTACTGGAACACACATGACTTATGGTAGAAAGGAGAGATTCAAGTGCAGTTAGTCAGAGTTAAAAAAAATTGTAGGGTCAAATGTTTATCTTAATAAAACAGGTTTGGTAAATAAATGTTTCAAAATCTGTTCAATATCATTTGTTTCCTTTGAGGGATATCGTTTAGCAACATGCATAGGCTTGCACAGGGGGTGTGCCAGGTGTGCCTGGGCACACCCTAATCACTCTGTGTAGTGACAATTTCTCCCACTGCCTGGGCTTCCCCCTGTGTTGCGCCCCCCCCCCCCCCCGGCCGGAGAGCAGGGGAAGAGAGGAACGGGCCAGTCAATATGTAATTTACCAGCTCCTTTCTTTTCTTGGTTAAACACAATAAGCACTTTGCAAGGAAAAATGCACTTTGCAAAGGAATTTTCCCTAGAGTTTGACTACGATCATCTAATAATGTGCAAGCAAAAATGCTGAAAAAAACTGGAACTATACAGTGTAATATTCCACTAACAAAAATATGGACCCAACCTGGATCACGCTTGCAGATAGGTTGGTAGGATGGAATCTTCTATTATACGCAAACATGTTTTACTGACAGCAACACAGGCTGGAGCTCTGCTGTAAACAAAGTAAAGCTTTTTTTTTTTTTTCAGATCAAGAAAAAAGGTGTGGTGTGTTTTTTTTTTTTTTACAGATAAAAAAAGCCTAAATAAGCAAATATAGAATAACTCAGAGCATTAGAAGTCATCAACATTTTCTTTTTGTTTATGTTTTAAACTAGATATGAAATAAATACTAGCATCTATTTAATAGCACTCATCTATGCAGAGCATTCGGCAGACTTGAGAAAGTCTCTTGCCTACTATCAGCAGCAGAAATGAGTTTAGATGAGTATGTGAATCCCAGATTGTGTTATTTTCAGCTCCCACATGTTGGGTTATTTATACTGCACCGCTAAACATAGCTCTGGTTTTCATTATGCTTCCTTTCAAAATTCAGGTACATTTTAATATAAACGTGAAGCACTTGCCTATGGGAGAACTGGCTACATATTGGACAGAGTGTACACTGTATAACGCAAAACACTTGTGTTGTTAATTACTTCTTATAGGCAACATAACAAAGACATTTGCTAACCTAAAGGTAATGGAGGATGGCAAAAAAATCCACAGTACAAAGCACAGTAATACATGGAACCCAGAATATGGTAATCCATTATGTGGTGCTATAAGTTACTGCAATTTCCCTATTACTATTGTGCTGCACTATATCACTGCATAAGTGAAGGAAAGGGCTTGGATAGCTCAGATTGGATTATATCTCGTCCCGGGTTGAGTGGTAGATGGTGGAGCGAAGATAGGAGTAGGGGACTATAGCGGTAATCAATAAATAATGGTAATACTTGCAACTTTTTGAATGAAAGATTAACAAAGTAGTTTATTCATAATTAGTTAGAAGGATAAAATCGATATTACATACATTGAACATACAGGACAAAAAGGAAAAAATATAGTGGAATAGGTCCGGCGGTCATAACCGTTCCCCTGCAGTTAGTGGGAACGCAAACATGTATATTGTACTGGTTTAGATATATTGATGACATCTTACTATTCTGGTCTGGTTCACACTCGGATCTCAATGATTTTTTTGGATCTTTGGGGATCAACAACTATAATCTTAAATTCACCTTTGAATCTAGTCAGTCCTCTGTCAACTTTCTTGACCTTACGATCAATATTGATAAGTTAGGACGGATCAGTACGTCCTTGTTCAGAAAGCCGACAGCCAGCAATACAATTCTACATGCCGAGAGTGCTCACCCCCAATCTCTACTCAATAGTATTCCGTATAGTCAATACCTTAGAATTAGACGTAACTGCACCTCAGATGCAGACTTTCATAAAGCATCTAATGAATTATTCTCTAGACTAATTAATAGAGGCTATAGCCGGGCACTCCTTAAACGTTCGTTTAATAGGGTCAAGAAACTCGACAGACTTCAACTGATTCATAATTCCAAAAACCCCACAGATACCCAACCTGTTAGACTAATTACTCGTTTTTCATCAATGCATACCCAAATTCGTGAGGTGGTTAACAACTTCTGGCCTCTACTACTTGCTGACCCCATAGTCAGCAAGTTCATTGGTTCACGTCCTGACATAACCTATAAACGTTGTCCTTCATTACGTGATCGTCTCACTAGAAGTCATCATGCTCCATTAACGACCCAAAATCGCCCTGACAATGGCACATACCCTTGTGGATCATGTGACATTTGCCAATTTGTTTCAAATTCTAAAGTTATCTTGTTACCCAATGGTTCCTTCCACGAAATTTCTCACCATGTAAATTGCAGAACAATAGGAGTTGTATATCTAGCCACCTGCACCTGTGGATGCTTTTACATCGGTAAAACCAAACGGCCCTTTCAGGTCCGGATACGTGATCACATTAAACCTACTCTTAAACGCATCACCACCACAGCCATTAATAGACACCTCGGTCTTGTACACAATTATGATCCTCAACACATATGCTTTTCGGCACTAGACCATGTCGAAACACATGTGCGAGGAGGTGGCATTGATGAGAAACTCTTGCAAATTGAAACAAAATGGATACATAACCTTAACGCTGTTAAATATCCAGGTTTGAACGAATATATAAGCTTCAAACCTTTTTTATGAATATTTGCTATTTGCTATATCTGTAAATGATTCTTCACTATAGACTAGTCATTTAGAGTTTTATATCGCCATTTATGTGTCTATGATACTCTATCTTTACATATTGCCATGTATCTTTTCTCGCTTTTTCTCGGTCGTGCGTTGTTGCGTGGGTCAGACTACCCTTTGGGCGCTCGGGCACCTTGACAGCTGCCTTCCATCACTGTTTGTTCATAAGCATGCTCATTATGCCTGTATGTCCTAACTATAAATCGATTGTATCATTGTATGCATATTTCATCCCAATGTATCATTTCTTAAAGTTGTTATGTCAACTTGTTTAGGTCTTGTACAAATTCAAAATATTGGTACATACTCCATATTCTTCTTGGTTTAATGTCAACATACTTTGTCTCACCCAAACTACATATTAATGCCATTTATCTGTATATGTCTTTGCCTATCCTAACAACCCCGTATTTTATCTATGCATAGCGGATGCACCTCCATGTCGCCCCATTTTGGGACTCCATTGATAGTGGGAAAATTGGGTCTTGGCCCACCGTCCCAGCCCTACTGCCCTCTGCTGTTCATTTCCCCTGTTCCCCTTGTCCTTCTGGGGCACTAAACATGGCCCGGTTTATTTCTGGTTCTTCCACCTTCGCCTTTCCACTCTTGGTCATTTATACTCCCTCATTGCATTGGTAACTGTTTGGGCACCCCAGGGCTGCGATCCTATGGCCGCAGCCCGCTTGGCTTTGTTGCCTGCACACCTCCCTGATGCTCCACCACCACCTGGTAATTACTAGCTCTGTTTCCATCTCCTGGTCTTGGAGCTAATGGTTTCCCATTTCCTCCATAGGCTTTAGCACATTTGTCTTTTGACCAATGTCGTTTATTACCCCTTCCGTCCACTGGAGGGCTTTGCGGGTCTGGATCCATCCATATGCGCGCGCGTTGAGCGGCGCGCGCACCTTCCGGCCCCTCAGCATTATGGGAAATGTAGGCACACGTGCATGGCGCTACCGCGCATGCGTGAATGGCCCATTTTGCCCGCCGCCTCATCATGATTTATCATGATCAGGTGTGGAGGACCTTTAAAGCCTGCCTTTCCCTCACCATTTCAGGTGATGGACATTGGAGCGCCATTCATGTTAAGACCACCATCTATGCAGGTTTGTCATTCTTCCTTTTAGCTGATGCCTCCATCTTGCTAGCTTGTTTGTGACTTTATTCACATATTTTGTATACTTTTTATTTATAGTTATTGGTCTTTTCATTCTGACCAACTTTAAAGTGCTGACAACTTGTCTGGCTCCAGACCCCCACTGTGCAGTCCAACTCAATCAGACCTGTGCTTACTAGGTGAGCTTCTCCCATTTTTTCCATCTTTTTCTATGCAATGCTCAACTCACCTATTCCAACCTAACCCATTGTCATTTTGTTGTTCCATCAGTGGTGTTTTCTTTCAAGATCTCCATAGGATCACTTTTGTATGGCGCTCCATATATATTTTTAAATTTTTATATAGTGGTAAGTCTCTATAATTCTAGGCTATGTTAGCCAGGTATGGAAAATCAATCTTTTTTGCCATTTCATTTTTTATTCTTACTTTATTCTATCTTACCAGGCTCCCTTTAGGCCCTCGACAGTTCCCTGCCTCTTGGGACCCAAGTACACCTGATCACACCTGCGTATCCAGTGGTCGTTCCAGCAATTCAGGGGTATGTTTCTTTGGCCCCCAGTGGGAGCTTTTTGGGACCAGCACGGTGCAGTTTTGTGCATGGGATGGGTGAATGGCCCTGCGGTGACATGGAGTTGTATGTTCTGCTCATGATAAATTAGATGCATCCATTGAGTTGTTTAACTAATTTTGTGTCTTTTTATATCTTCTCAGACTCTCCCTCTATATGGTACAAAACTTTTCATTTGACCCTGAAGAAGCCATTGTATGGCGAAACATGTCGGTCAGCTCTCTCCAAACAGCCCTTTTGTACCCAGAATCTATTAAACCTTTGTAGACCCTTTTTTAACCCACTTTTTTCTTACTGTGTACCCCTATGGTCCCCCTGTCATCTCTAAACCCCATGCGTTCCCACTAACTGCAGGAGAACGGTTATGACCGCCGGACCTATTCCACTATATTTTTTCCTTTTTGTCCTGTATGTTCAATGTATGTAATATCGATTTTATCCTTCTAACTAATTATGAATAAACTACTTTGTTAATCTTTCATTCAAAAAGTTGCAAGTATTACCATTATTTATTGATTACCGCTATAGTCCCCTACTCCTATCTTCGCTCCACCATCTACCACTGCATAAACCCATGTGGCCAGTAGCCATTGAACAGCAAAACAACAATGGAAAAAAAAGTTTTGTGTAATTATTGAAATAATTAAGCTAAATGAACCAAGCAGGAAAGGTGGAAATAATGAGCACTGCATGGAACATGCTTGTTGATGACATCACTTCTGGCTAGCGGTCCACGCTGGTTGCTGGTCCCTTCCCACTGAGGTCACTTCCAGGATTCGGTTTCTATGTTGTCTCCCCAGTATCCGGAGAGCTGTGGCTTCCCTCTGCTGGCAACTTCGGAACATGCTGCCATAGAGTTACACCTTTGAATATCCCTGGGACTCCTTGGGACTACCAGAATGCCGGGCCACCTGCCATATCATTAATATGATGTACCCTTTTTTAAGTGTTTTTAACCCTTTTTGGATACATAACGTTTTACTTTTGCACTTTGAGGCGCCTTTTTTTTCTTTCTAGTTTACCTCCAGAGTCTGCTTTTCTCTTCAAGTGCTGCCATAAGTGTATGAAGACCCTTTTACATTTCAACATAGGCTGATATCTGCTTGGTCTGTTACTTAGAGCCCCCTTATATACACTTTATATTGGCACACTACAAATCCCATAGTCCACAGTCAATATGTAGAGAGCAAAATGGGGTGGCTACTTTCCTACATACAGTGGGACCATAGTGAGCAAATATAGCCACCCTCTAGCAGGAAGTCAGATCCCAGCAGAGGAAAAAAAAAGGAGTTTGGAGATTTGAAGGAGGCTTATGCCGCGTACACACGGTCGGAATTCTCGTCGGAAAAAGCTCTGATGGTTTTCCCATTGGAATTCCGACGGAATTTCGCTCAAACTGTCTTGCCTACACACGGTCACACCAAATTCCGACGGTCAGTAACACAGTGGCATAAAACACGTTTGACAGCACTATAAAAGGGAAGTTTAATGCTTCCGAGCATGTGTCGAATTGTTTCCGAGCATGCGTCGGAATTTTGCGTGTCGGATTTGCATACACACGATTGGAAAATCCGATAGAAAGGTTTTCCATCGGAAAAATTGAGAACAGGTTCTCAATCCAAAGTCCGTCGGAAATTCCGACAGAAAAAGACAGATGGGCATACACGCGGTCGGAAAATCAGATGAAAAGCTCCCATCGGACTGTTTCCATCGGAAATTCCGACCGTGTGTACGCCGCATTAGAGCAATAGAAGATAATGAGTTAAGAATACATACGGTACTTAAATAGATTGTGTTTCTATTTCAACCAGAATTTAGTGTCACTTCACACAAAAGACATACATGTAATGTGCATTTTCTGATACAGGAATCTTTGTCATTGAAAAGAAATCTCTTCTGTATCTTTGATGCCTGAAATGACGAACATGCTGACAACTCTTGCCACGGTTTGTACTGTGCCAGCTCATGTTTGCAATGAGTAAACTAGTGCTACTCCCTTTACCTTAAACATATTGAAGAACTCTGCAGTGACAAATAAAGTAATGTTTGGGTAGTCTAAGCCCCCGTACACACGGTCGGACATTCCGATCACCAAATCCGTCGGATAATTTCAGACGGATTTTGTCCGAAACTGGTGTTGCACACACACGGTCGGACAAAGTTGTCAGAAAATTTGATCATTCCAAATGAGGTGACGTACAAAACGTACGACGGGACTACGTACAGGGCAGTAGCCAATAGCTTTTGTCTCCAAATTTCTTCTAAGCATGCGTGGCACTTTGTGCGTCGGAATTCTCTACACACGATCGTAAAAAGTCAGATTGGATTTTGTTGTCGGAAAATTTTAGATCCTGCTCTCAAATTTTTTCCGGCGGAAATTCCCACGAAAAAAGTCCGCTAGAGCCCACACATGATCGTATTTTCCGACAACATAATCCGATCAGACTTCTTCCATCGGAATATCTGACCGTGTGTACGAGGCATAAGACAGCATACATCCTGGCAGCTTTCTTTGGTTGTCCCTGAGAAGGCACTTTAGCAGACATATTTTAGCTCTAGTTATCTCTGAAAGGTCTTTATGATCTAGCTCATTACATTTTAATATAATTGTTGGGGGGGGGGGGCAAGGTGAGTGATCATGGCTCTTCCCGCCATGATCTGATGCCAGTATAAGGTCATCAGAGGATGTTGAGTTCTGTTTAAAGGGGCCTCAGTGCAGGGCTGGTATATGAATGACACTGTTGCATTCTAAGCACTTACCAGTCTCTAGCAAAGTGCCCTGTAGATGCACAACATCTGAAGCAAATTGTATGGTTCCTTAGAAGGTTCTAATATATTTTTTAAAAGCTTTCCCTTGAATGTACAATATTTTTTTTAGAGGATGTGGTCTCTTGTTGATGAGACAGAATGAGTTTGCATCCTTTCCCCTTTCTTCGTTGCCATCACTGATAGTAGGTGTAACTCCAGTCTTTCTCACGGAGACACTATTTCTAGTGGTTAAGTTTTCTCTTCTTATAGTTGGTGGGGGGCTACAAATGCTCAAGCAAATAATTGAGAAGTCTGGATCATTCTTGGCTTTGATCAAGTTATTGATGAGCTTTGAAAAGAAGGGAACGTTGTAATGGAGAATGTGTGTATTTCCTTATATCTTGAATCTGGATATTGTAAGCAGCATGATGTAGGTCCATGCAATTGTGATAATCTGTTCTCTACTCATAACCTGACTTTTAAATATTTTATGTGTCTTTGGTAAAAGCAATAAAGTTACTTAGGCCTTGAATAGACTCATCTGTATTAATATTTGATAGAAGAGAAGAATATTTTTCAAACAGTCTTTTATAGCTTTCATAGGTTCTTTTGAGCTTTGCAAGTATTGCTTAATTGCCCTGCATAATTAAAAGCTTCTTCAGCAATATAGTGGATTTTCCTTACATAGTCTTTTTCCACAGATCAGATTATCAGTTTTCTGTTTACTTTACTTTAATTTAGTTTCAAGGCAGGCTTAACTTTGTTGGTTGTCGAGGATATCTCTCTCTACCTGTTGCAAATCAGCTTTGCCTTAAGGGTCTATCTCTAGTAAATGCAAAGATCCTGGCTAAAACATGTTGTTGTATTTGTGTGCAGTTACAGAAAGCAGGTGTTGGTGCAGAGTAGGAATCAAATACAGTCTATCACAGCACCGAAATGTCAGCAGTAGGGATAATTCTGGAAACAACAGTTCTATGTAAAGTTTAATAAACAGAAAACTCCAATACATGCATAGCTTTCAAGACTGTGGAAAGATTTGCTTCTAATAGATTAATAATTAATCAGACACATTAAAGGTAATACGGAAGACTGTAATTTTACCCACAATTCTTCATAAACAGTGTAATTTTGCAGATTTCTGAGTCTCTATTCCAGAATGTGCTCACTTAGAAACGTGAAGAAAGAGGCCATGGAGGTTATTTACTAAAGGAAAATCCACTTTGCACTGCAAGTGCACTTGGAAGTAAAGTCGCTGTAGATCCGAGGGGGACATGCAAGGAAAATAAGAAACAGCATTTTAGCTTGCACATGATTGGATGATAAAATCAGCAGAGCTTCCACTCATTTCAGATCTACCCCTTAGATTTAGAGCGACTGCACTTTCAAGTGCACTTGCAGTGCAAAGTGGATTTGCCTTTTGTAAATAACCCCCCATGTGTTTCCTGGGGCACATGTAAACCATCACAGCAGATAGAGCAGAGTGTGTGGAAGACTTTATAAAATTGTCTTCTTACAGTTCTGTTTTAAAATCAAAAACATGCTGGCTTGGCACAAACCATAGGCAGGTTAGCTCTTTAATAATACACATAAGCTGAATCCAACATAGTTTTACCTTTGCTAAGTGCAGTGTAAAGTATGGTTTTCCAATCTTGTTAAGTGTAAAAAGATATTGACTTTCCCAAACTTTGTCTCTGAAGGCAGGGAGTGTCTAGGTATGGACTTCACTAGCTAAAGACAGAATGGAGGAGGATTGTTGCGGGTAGGGATGAGCCTAACACCCCCAGGTTCAGTTCGCACCAGAACCTGCGAACGGACCAAAAGTTTGCACGAACGTTAGAACCCTATTACATACAATGGATGCGAACGTTCGAAATCTAAAGTGCTATTTATAATGGCCAATATGCATGTTATTGTCCTAAAAAGGGTTTGGGGACCCGGCTCCTGCCCCAGGGGACATGTATCAATGCAAAAAGAAGTTTTAAAAACTGAAGTTTTTTCTGGAGCACTCATTTTAATGATGCATAAAGTGAAAAAAAAAGTGAAATATTCCTTTAAATATTGTGGCATGTGTTTTCCGTGTTTAGAACTGTCCCTGCACAAAATGACATTTGTAAAGGAAAAAAAGCCATTTAACCACTTAAGCCCCGGACCAATTTGCAGCCAAAGGACCAAGCCCCTTTTTGCGATTTGGCACTGCGTCGCTTTAACTGACAATTGCACGGTCATGCGACGTAGCTCCCAAACCAAATTGGCGTCCTTTTTTCCCCAAATAGAGCTTTCTTTTGGTGGTATTTGATCACCTCTGCGGTTTTTATTTTTTGCGCTATAAAACAAAAATAGTGACAATTTTGAAAAAAAATTCTATATTTTTTACTTTTTGCTATAATAAATATCCCCAAAAAAATATATAAAAAAAAACATTTTTTTTCCTCAGTTTAGGCCGAAACGTATTCTTATACATATTTTTGGTAAAAAAAAAAATCGCAATTAGCGATTATTGATTGGTTTGCGCAAAAGTTATAGCGTTTACAAAATAGGGGATAGTTTTATAGCATTCTTATTAATATTTTTTTTTTACTAGTAATGGCGGCGATCAGCGATTTTTATTGTGACTGCGACATTATGGCAGACACATCGGACATTTTTGACACATTTTTGGGACCATTGTCATTTATACAGCAATCAGTGCTATTTAAATTCAGGTGTATGCTGTGCAGGAGGCACACTACACTGACTGAATATTAGGCAGATGCCTGTGTTGCACAAATCAACTACACAACACCAGCAATGAGGGGGTAGATTCAGGTGTATGCTGTGCAGTGTGCAGGAGGCACACTACACCCACTGTAACAGCGCTAGGTTAGGAAGCAAAGCAAAGCTGACACTGTCCCTGCCTATCCTGCTCTCTCCCTGAACACTACGCTCACTGTAACAGCGCAATCTAAAGAAGTATAAAGCACAGCTGACACTGTCCCTGCCTATCCTTCTCTCTATGAACGCCGCACAACACTACACAAGGCCGCCGCACTGGCGGCCTTATATAGTGTGGGGTGTGTACTAAACCCCCTGAGCTATAATTGGCCACAGGCATCCTGCCTGTGGCCAATTATGGCTCTCCTCGCTGCCGGCGCTGTGATTGGCCAAGCATGCTGGGTCACAGTGCATGCTTGGTCAATTATCAGCCAGCAATGCACTGCGACTGGCGCAGTGCTTTGTGGGCCGTTCGTATCACACGACTTTGATGCGAACGGCCCACAAAGTTCTGGTTTCAACGAACGGACGAACGGCCGATGTTCGATTCGAACATGGGTTCGAAATCGAACACCGGGCTCATCCCTAGTTGCGGGACAAGGGAACATATCAAATACAATAAACAATACAAAATACAGGTTTCTGAGTCTGTAAGATTGGCAAAACCAACATACGTTTCGTTAGATTATTTTAAACTCTAAATACATATGGCAAAGTATGAAGGAAATTACCCAGAGCATAATGATAACAGCAGAAATTGTACCAGGTAAAAATAATGTTAAATAGTTAATAGTTAAATGTTGTAATAAAATATAACCAGCAGAATTTTGTCCGAGTGATTTATGTTCAGCGAGAATATTTTTGGGAAACTGAGTTTTATTGGTTTTCAAAATTTTCCAACAGAAAATAAAAGAAGGCATGCATTGTTGTAGAAAGCATAAGCCTGGCAAGTTGTCTTCATACGTTATTGCCAATGGTAAAACTTGGTTGATGCAAATCATATAGCCAAAGACAGTATATGGTAACATCAGATCGAATGAGTAAGATTCAGAACTTCTGTGTCACAGCAGAGTCTAAACTGCACAAGTGCGTGTTGGTGAATGGAGGAGGATGGAAATATAGTGAGAAGGTTAGGGGGAATCAAAAAAGCAAGAGAGAGTGGAAATAGTCAGATAGAGAATAGTGGGAGAGAAAACATAGGAGAGGACAACCACCCGCTCCAGGGCCCCTTCACTGCCCGGGAACACTAACCACATGCCACCTCCCCGAGATTGAGGTTCATCAGGTTATAGAGGCCTCCAACATATCCCACAGCTCCCACACCCGGTTGTGTGTATCGAGGGTATTGTTTAGGGAAGCTGTCATATATTCTATCCGTTTAACATCTCTGATCCTGGGGTGCAGTTCAAACAAAGATGGGGGTTCGCTCCTTTTCCATTTTAGGGCTACCAAACATCGCGCAGCCGTTAGCACCTGGGCCAAGCGCTTTTTAGACAGTTTAGAAAAAGAAGGAGGTGGGAGGCCCAAGAGGAAAGTTTTAGGCTTGAATGGCACCCAGGAACCAAAGATGGAGTGGAGTAAGGAGTAAACTGTCTGCCAGTAGGGATCGATCAGAGGACAGGTCCAATAGGTATGATATAGCATTCCCACATCTTTACAACAGCGCCAACATCGGCGATCGGCAGAGGGGTATGTGGAGTGGAGCAGGTCAGGGGTTTGGTACCAGTGGAATAAAATCTTGTATTGGTTTTCTTTGTAGAGTGTACAGATAGAGCTCTTAGAGGCCTGCGACCATATAAGCTGCCACGTCTTCAGGGGTATATCCTCACCCAAGGCCTGCTCCCACTTCCGCATGTAGGGATGCCGAGGTCCGGTTGGCGAAAGGTCCATGGTCAGGAGCTAATAGGTGCGCAAGATCATACCTTTAGGGGATGAGCCCTCTGAACAGATTTTCTCAAACTCAGTTAAAGGGGAGAACTGGAGGTTTGTTACCAAAGGTTGTGCATAGTGACAGATTTGTAGGTAGCTAAAAAAGGCCTGTCTGGGCAAGTCAAAAGCATCCTTCAGATCCTGGAAGGACCGCAAGGTTCTGGTACTGGTATCCACCAATTGACTGTAGCGAAATAAGGCCCTGTCCATCCTACAAAGTCTACAAAGTCAAGCTGTCTGGGACATTGTGTGTGAACAGAAATGAGATGACCAGGGAGGCAGTAGAGATACAATTTAGCAGGCCGCCATAGAGTTCGTAAGAGCGCCATTGGTCCCAGCAGTTGTGGCCCACCGAGCGGTACGTCCGTACTACAGAGCATGGAATTTGGGTGGGTGGGGGCCAGCCACAACTTCTCAATTTGTGTCCATCGATTGTATGCATGGAGGGTACACCAAGAGGCTACAGGGTGCAACTGGGCGGCTAAATAATACTTGACTAGGTTGGGGAATGCAATGTTGCCTTGGCCTCAGGAGGCATTTGCAGCCTCACTGTGACCACCTGTACCTTTGATTACAAACAGTGGGTGTCTCACGCTGCTTCATGGAACTGCAGTCTTGACTGTTCGGCGGCCATCCACTATAACAAAGCCCCGCCTCCTCCTCGTCCATGATAGACAGAACACTGATTCAGTTTCCCAGCATTGTATCAGTGTTCCGTCTATCACGGACGAGGAGGAGGCAGGGCTTTGTTACAGTGGACGGCTGCCGAACAGTTAAGACTGCATGACACAGTGGGATACCCTAACTTGAGTATAAGCCAAGGGGGGCTTTTTCAGCATAAAAATTTGCTGAAAGTCGGCTTATACTCGAGTATATACAGTAACTGCTTTTGCTTATGTGTTCTTGTGCTATCCTATGGCAAGCTTCCTATTACTTTAATAGGAGCTACAAATGTGCACTATATTGAAATCTGTCTGCTTAATTAATCCCCCTAATTCACCGTAGAGATGCCCTCCTCTTTTTTCTGATAACAAGATCATAGATGAGGAATATTTTAGTGCCGTGGCTAGTGCATATGTATATGTATCCATAGCTATTTGCAAATTTAGGCAAAAAAAATTAACCTATAAGAGTTGAAACCTATAATTAGGCTTTTGCGCTAAAGAGCTGGAGAGTATGCTCAGTATTTTTTTTATTTTATTATTGCAATGTATTAACCTGCCCTTGTGCACCTTTCTTTTTGCTAGCTATAACCTGATCTGAGTGGTTACAATTTTAATTTTAATTAGGTGACGATAACTTGAAATCAAGAATCCTAGACAAAGGCAATACGTGCCAATAGATGCTACAACTCGCCCAGTTCTACACTAAAATAAATAGTTTTTTTTTTTTTTCTGTGGATTTGGCCTGCAATTATATTACTGCAATCTGAATACAAACAAGAATACGTAAGACTTTTACTACGAAAATCAATGTGCAAACTTAGAATTTCCTATATACCATGTGCAATATGATATCAGTAGTACTGAATTATGTAGCTTAAAAGAGAGAAACAGATGCAAGAGCTTAAGTGGAACATAAATGTGGATGCAGTAACTTTTTTTCTTGTTTGATCTATAAGCCTCAAGTGGTAACGTATCAGTAAGACATGTTAAGCACTATACTACATATTAAGTGTCGCAAACAGCTGGTAAAAACTAAAGTGAGAGCTGCATTGCACTTCTCAGTTTCAAACTTTAAAGTCTTTGTGCATCTGTATGTAATAAAAGAGAAATATGACAGTCTTTGAGAAGTGTAAAGTGAAAATATTACTTTTTTTCAAAGATGTCAAATACTATTCTTTTGAACAATATAAAAGCAAATTCTTATCACTGGAAGGTGACTCATTCAAAACCTCCCCATAATATTAAAAATGAGCTTAATGATGTACAGAGGACAACCACACATTAGAACCACTAAAAGAATGTTTTGTTCTGTGTAACTCTGGAAAAAAAAACTTTTTTCAGTTTATTTAAAATATTGCATTTCTAATTACAACACAAGCCATTTTGTAGTTAAAGCGGAAGTAAACCCATCTATTTAACAGTTTAAAAAAAAAAGGCATGTCGGGAATGCTAACTGCACATTGGCTGTGCTCTCAACCAAACAGTCAAACCATCCAATGGCTGGTGTCATAACGGATCACATGTGCAGCACCGTGGCAGTTGAAGATTAAACACAGGCAAAGATGGCAGCTTCCTTGGCTGAAAACGCTAGGGGGGTTTACTTCCACTTTAATGTTGTTAAAAAAAAAAAAAATGTTCAGCTAGCCATAGAAACAGTACTCACTGTTTAGATGGGGTTTTTCTGAATTCCCATTCCTTAGCTTTTGTAATGGGATCATTACCTTTGCTAAAAATCTGCTTGAGGCCATATTATATTCATCCCTACTAGTACTAATAATTGTATCTATGGTGAGATACCTGTAAAGATGCTACTCTGTTGCTGAGGGGATTAAATGTTTCTTACTGTAACATTGGTTTGATTACATCGATATAGCAGGGAGATCTTCTAACTCACCTCTCACTTTATGAAAGTGCACTGGAATGGCCTATTTTAACCTCCTATGATTATGTCATATTTTTTATGCTGAAAGCGGTACATTGTTTTGCATTGAAATTTGGCCTGTAATTCTTAGGAATAACTCACTTAAATCTGTCCAAACAAGAGTCTAGTAGACACCCCAGGTATGATAAAGTTTGAAACACAAAAACATAAATTATAATATAATAAATAATTATTAAACAAATAATAATATAATAATAATAACATTCAATAATGTAATCAATAATGTAATCAAATCAAAAACACTGAAATTTGCTCAGTTGCAGAATTGTCGCTGTCGTTACTTTCAGTGTTTGATGACGAATTTCCCCACGAATCACTATGGCTCAATTATCGCAAGTGATTCTTATTTACTATCGTTGTTTTCTAGCTGGTCTAAAACCACTTTTGACATAAAGGGACACTTTTTGGTTGCTATGGACATTCTCAAGTTTCCAGGCAGAAAGAACAGTATATATAATATAAAAGTGCATGCAGGGCACTGGACAAAGCACTAGGGACAAAAGGGATGTGAAATGATTTGATACAGTGATATAATCTGTAAGATTACAGTGTACTGTATGTATTATGTTTTTTTCAATTTTTGAATTTGGTGCTGGGATCTGTCCCTGGGCACCGTGACACTCGCAGGGAACAGAGCCTGGCACTGTGATAGATCGAGTGGAGGACGCGGCTCGCACACACAGCGGGAAGACATCGCAGGATCCTGGGGACAAGTAAGTAACTTTGCCTGGATCCTGCAATGTGATCCCGAGTGTGGCTCGGGGGTACCGCTTTTGGTAATGAATAGTCACCCCGAGCCACACTCTGTAATACCGCTAGGAAGATTAATATTATTATTATCATACAGGATTTATATAGTACCAACAGTTTGTGTAGCACTTTGCAAAATTGAGGAAGACTGTACAGTTACAGTACAATTTAATACAAGAGGAATCAGATGGCCCTGCTTGCTTGTTAGCGCTTACAATCTACAAACGACGGTCAAGTGATACAAAAGGTTATAACTGCGAGGGAAGTACAGTTTATTAGTTAGTATAGGCCTTTCTGAAGAGATGGGAATTGCCATCTCTTCCAGGGATCACCTATAGGTAAACAGCATAGGAGATAGCCAGTCAGATTGGGGTAGGGAGTTCCAGAGGATAAGAGAAGCTCTGGGGAAGCCCTGGAGGCGAGCATGGAATTAGGTGATAAGGGAGCTAGAGAGCAGGAGGTCCTTGGAGGATCGAAAATAACTTTTGCTAAGTATTTTGAGATGAGGCTCTTGATGTAGCTGGGTGCAGAGTTGTGGGTGGCTTTTTTGGGGTGTTTTTTTAGGTCATTTTTAGTATTTTTACTTTTACTCATTGCACGGGCAGCCAATGGAGGGCTTGGCAGAAAGGATTAGTTCTTTTAATTTAAAAAAAAATTTTTATTAAAAAAATTTAACACTGTACCTTCATTTTTCTTTTTTTTGATCAACTTTATTGCTATCACAAGGGATGGACAACATCCCTTGTGAAAGCATAGGCCATGGTCCTCTTTATGGAGACTCTATGAGACTCCAGATCTCTCCTTTGGCCTCCAGAAGAGCTAATTAAACCAAGATTGGTTTTATCAGCTGCTTTACAAGCCAATAACAGCATGTAAATAAACAAACCAAAAATGGAAGTGTTGAAATCCTCGTCACTTACGGTTTCTGATGTCACAGAAGGGGGGAAGGAACTTTGGTTACTCCCATTCTTCTCAGTACACCAGATGCAGCTAGTCCCATTGGTCACTGGCATCCCAGTGGGACAGGAGAACCAGGGAAAAGAGGTGGGGGGAAAAGGGGGACCCCATTCTGTCTCCTGTAAAAGTAATCAAGTGATTGTATAGCCACTTGAATCACTTTTACTTAACTTTTACTTTTACTTAGTATAACTGGCTGAACCAAACGGTACCAGGATTATGGTTGTAGCTGCAACTATGATCCTGGTATAACCTATTCAATACATGGCCGTATATTAAGGTACGGTGGTAATGAGGTGGTTAATATGGACGATAAAGCCTCCAAGAATAATTGTGAGAACTTCAGTGGAGAGAAAGCAGGGTAGACAGGCAGGGAAGGCATCAAGGAAGCCTGACACTGGTCCAGGAGCCCAATAGATCACAGCAATCCTCAAAGAAACTACAGAAAATAGACAAGTACAGTAAGCTTCAAAAGAGGAGTAAGACAGAAAGAGAAAGGTGAGGGAAGACCTAAAAGGTGCTTTGTGAGGATATAAGCATTTCACTCACTGGGCTTGGGTGAGTGAGTCCAGCGAAGGCCACCATGGCAGAGGACAACTGAAGGGGCACTGTACGATTTTTGAAGCCAGGTTTCAGTAACCACAAGTAGGTTAAAGGAGATAGTGATAAAAAGGTCATGGACAGACTGAGTGGACATTCCAAAAAGAACATTTGAGGGGTAGGCTGGTTCTACAAAATATAAATAATAGAAATTAGATTTTGTTCAGTGTGTTGGTTGATGTTAAATGATGGAGGGCCAGGTTTTAAAGATATATCCCCAGAGGGTAGGAGAAGCAGAAGGGTGTGAGAGAAAATGTGAGACTGATTTATATGAAGGAATATGTCCAAGTGTCCTGGAGGTCTTTTCAGAATGTGGGTTCAGAATTAGAAGGAGGTGATGAGTGCAGTAATAGGGAGAAGGAAGCAGTGAGAGTGATAAATATAATCTGTGGGGTGGAAAAGAGAGGAAGGAAACAGAGTTTAAGGAGAAAGGACACAAATATGAGAAGGAAAGGTAGAGAGAGCATGTTACCAGGTGCAGAGATTAGCAAGAAAACTTGGAAACAGAGATATCTAAGACAGAGGGTGAAATAAGGGTCACTTGCAGTCTGTTTTGTGTTTTGCTAAGTAGTTTGCTGCTCATTTTCTTAGCTGAAGTGCTATGCTAAAGTGCCCCAGTACTTCTTTAAGATTGTACTTAAAGCCCAACTTTAAGAGAATTTTAAATGATCCCTTGCAGTGGGGCTGTACCTGCACTGCAAGGGTTAATTACTTGCTTTGCCTAGGGGAGAGCTACCCACACTCTGGTGGTGGACTGTCACTGAACATCAACATGTCCAATGCATTGCTATGTGCCCTGCTATGGGCCACCCCTCCTTTACTCCTCATCCAATCCAATCAAACACCTTGAATTCATTGAAAAAATATAAGGTGCTCTGTGAATGGTGGTGCTCACCTTATAAAATACCTTAAAACCACCATAAATGGCCAAAACAATGCCTATCTTCCATACCGTGAAAATAGCAGTGAATAAGCAATGTCCCAAAAAATATTTCAACAGTCTGGTATGTAAACTATGAAATTAGCAAGTGTTTTTGAGCTTTGTAACTATATACCTTCATCACTTACTTGCATATATCACCTTCTGGGTCTTCTAGACCAAATTTGTCATCAAAGGTCAGTTGTATCCGTACATGTTCCTCCAGTGCAACCAATTTCCATACCAACACAGTGCTTCTTGGATAAGAGTGGGGAAATCGGGGGCTGTGGATGGAGCCATTAAATGCAACCGAAACAATCTTCTCATGCTGGTGCTCTTGCACTCCTACAGTACAACAAATAAATAAGACCTATGAAAATGCCATCAAAAGAGCATCGGTACAATTCTGAATGATCATTGTTCACATATAGAAAGCCATATGCTTGTCAAAATATAAGGAGGAAAAAACAAGCTGCAAGTCCCTCAAACAGACCTTTACCTGACTTGCACATAGTGAACATAAGGATTGGAAACACACAGGTATGTCCAGTTTACTCAAACATCTCTCTTATTCCCATTGAACAAAATCTCTCTCTGATTATTAAATTGGTTTGTACCCATTTATCTACATGGCAATAAAGAAATCATAATTAGCAAAGTAGCTTTGCATATAGAGGAAGATTTTGAAATTGGACTTTTTGTTTTCCAAAACTTTAAAATGAATTGGTAGCTAAGGACAATGTCAATGCCCCTGCATTGCAAGGGTTAAGGGCTTGTTTAGGTTTAGGGGGTGTTTACTTACCCGATCCTGCACTCCCACAGCAGCCAGTGCTCTCCTGCGCTCCAGCGGTGGACTGTTCCTTAGCATCCTCACATGGTATGCATTCAATGCAAGGCTATAAATTCCACATTTACAACCACACTCTGGTATTTACCACTGAACCACTCTAACATTAAGTCCTAGCTTGTACAACTTTTTTATAAGATCATTATGTGAAACTTCATCAAATGTTTTGCTGAATTCAAGATAGGCTACAGCACCATTTTGGTCCAAACCGTTAGTAGTATAGTCAAAAAATTCAATCAGATTAGTCTTAAATGATCTGCCCTCAGTAAAGCCATGCTGCTTTGGGTTCAGCAAAATGTAAGTGATTAATGATCCTTCTTTTAGGAGTGATTTCATTAACTTGGCAACCACAGATGTTAACCCAACTGTCCCTAAATTGCTACTTTTCTTGTGCAGAGATACAATATTAGTTGTCCGCCTGTCATTGGGAACTTCTCCTGCTGGAAGGGACTGATTAAAAATGTTAGTTAACGGTCCACTAGTTATACCTTGTAGTCCATTTAGAACTCTGGGATGAATACCATCAGGGTCCATTGCTTTATTAAGTTTCAAGCAAGCCAGTTCCTCTGCTACCTCTACCTAGAAATCCTGAAATGTAACTATCATTACTAGAACCAATATGATTACCCAACTTGTTATTGTTAGTGCAATTTATTTCTGAGAAGACAGAACCAAAGTAATCATCTCAAATGGTTTTCTACATCCGGTCTCCCTCCAACATAAGTGTTGCACCCAGTTTTCACTCTAGTAATCCCACTGTATTTTTTTGCCGATGTGCCTAAAAAAGGTACTGTCTCTTTTCCTAATAGGTTTAGCCATTTCCTCCTCTTTCTGTGCTTTGGCAGCAACGATGAAGTGTTTGGCCTCCTTTTGTCTATTTTTTTTTTACCATTTTAAATCAATCAGCTAAACTTACTGTTTCTTTGAATCTCCTGAATAGTGAACCATGTTTTTTGCTTCTGTTTACACTTAATTTGCCTGACATATAATCTAGTTGCCGCAAAGATGGTAGACTTTAACAGTGCCCACTGATTACCACAGTTTTTTTTCCAGCCTTTCAAATACATTTTTTGAATGGGGGTTTATTTTATTTTCTAAAAGTGGAACTTTACCCATAACAACCTAATAAAAGAATAATGTTCTTTAGCAAGAAATATACATTCTACATTAATAATTATGCTACCAAAATTAGTGTGTACTGTTATTTGCTTCCAGCATCACTCCTGTTTCTTCTTGCCAGAGGCTGACATTTTGCTAAAGCTCAGAGCACCTGAGCAGCAGTAAATCTTTAGGCTATCAGCAGATTTTAAACAGTATAGGCACCTATTTTTTATTTTTACATAGCTATACCTGTAAAAGGTGCCAGCCTGAAGTGATCTAGCAGGACTTCATTTTCTTACTAAAATTCCACTTTAATATCAGTGAATCAACCCCACAATTCTTTTTGCTGTCTTAAATCTTCTATAGAAGTATTGAACTGGAGTGACACACTTAACAATTATCCACAAAGCAAAAGATTATGTATTATAAGGTTTGTGGTTTTGGGGTTAGAGAGGATGTTTGCATTTTACCTGCCCTTACTGTACATATCCGGCAGATAAAATAATCTCTCTTAAGTCTGTCCCAGATTATGACAAATAAAAGAAATATTTCAGATCAAACAAGCTGTAATAATTTAACTTCCAATACAATTTAGAAGCAATAAAATAACAAAAAGTGAAACTCAATACATGCTGTATGCACAAACACACATATTATTATTATACAGGATTTATATAGCGCCAACAGTTTATGCAGCACTTTATAACTTAAGGGTAGACAGTACAAATACAATACACTTTAATACAGTAGGAATCAGAGGGCCCTGTTCCTTAGAGCTTACAATCTAAGGGAAGGTCAAGAGATACAAGAGGTACTAACTGTGGGGGATGTGCTGATGGAGAAAGTAAATGTACAGTTGTTAGGTTATTTATAATTATATTCCAGAAAGGTATATTAGATGCAGTCATGTGTAATGTACCATATTGAAAAAGGTCCATTAAGTTTTTAAAAATGCATCAAAAACTTAATGCATTTAAAACATATTAAATAGCTACAAATGTCCTAATGATTAGGGATTTCACACTGCTAAGGGGCCTTTAGCCCACTGTACAATAATATCAAGTATGGGAGCACTGGTAAACAATATTTTATACAGGAATACAAGGATCAAGGGCTTAGAAAATAGTCTTAGCACCACATCCCAAAACCAGTATGAAACCAAAACAAATGTAATACAATGGAACTTATAATTATATGGAATCAAACATACTAAAAATATACAAATAGAAAACACATTAAAAATGTTTTATAGATTCAAATCCTGACACAAGTACATTAGAATGTTGGTAACAACACATTTGGAGATACATTCATGTACTGCTAGTATGTCCCAATATACAATATGTGCACTATAGGTCCCACAGTTTAATCAAGTTTACACATTTCCGTGTTACCAAACCGGCGGTTTTATTTACTAAAGGCAAATCCACTGTGCGCTGCAAGTGCACTTGGAAGTGCAGTCGCTGTAGACATGACTAAAGAATTTATCAACCTCAGTTCTTCTACTAACTCTTGAAATAATAGCATGGACTGTGTGACATGGGTATAATGGCTACAGCAGCCATTTTATTTGAAGGAAATAATGTAACATTGACATAAACATCAAACAATAAACAATTTCAATCATGAATTTATAACTAGAATTGCACATGTCCTCAGCCTTGCTCCAACTAGCTTGGAGATGATACAAATTTATCTAGCTCTGGGTGGGAAAACCACCAATAGCCAAACAAGTGGAAGCACCATACCCCAGATAGTCCCCAGATGTTTGTAACAACTTAAGTATTTACTGAACCCCCCCCCCCCCCCCCAAGACCCCCTGACCTACCTAGTTTTATTATTATTAATACGTTCCTTCAACCACTGTCTGACAATGAACCACAAATATAGGGCGGGTGGGAGGAGAAACTATCTCTCCGCCTCTTTCCAGAATGAATACCCAGTAACACAAACAACCCTTGCAGCTCCACTCTATCCATTTGACCTTCAGCCCCCACTCCGGTAAGACCATCACCTCTTCCATATTGAACTGTCATTTTACCAATTTTTGACCTGTTCCTGCTCTTAGTCATGCAGAACATCCATCCATTTGCTCTTCTCCAGATCTCACTTTATATAAAAAAGCAAAATGAAGAATTATATAAAGATATATACAAGTTATGTCCCCCTTTTAATATTGATTGAACAACTAACATGAAGGGTATGTATAAGAATCAAAGTTAGCTCCAGGTAAATATAAAAAAAAAAAAACAGATTAATGTAGCTCTGTTAATAAATTATTAAATATAGTATAAAAAAGTTCAGCCTGTGTACTATAAGTACTTGAATGCTATCAAACATATATGCGGCCACTAAAGTCTGAAAAGTCCTGACTTGTATATATATATGCAAGGTCAGTGCTTCATAGGTTCCCTTCAAAAACTGTCTTGAGCAGAAAAACTACATGTTCCCTTAGCATGCCAGTTAGATATAGCTAGGTTAGATGGGCTGTGTCACAAAGTCTATTGATTTATAAGAGAGCATCCATATTTTTAAAAACATATCTTTAGAAAAAGCTCTTCATCTTCTTGTCATTACGCTTGTATTTTTACTGAAATTAGATATTCCCTTTTCCCACCATGTCTTGGTCGCTCCCCAAAAACAAGTAAGGGAAAACAGTAGCTGTTGTAACATTTATTGGATTAAAAATCATGGCTGATGTGCAAAGTTTTATATAACAGCCAAGGAAATGTCAACAGCTGTAAATCTGGGGAGAGATTCCAGTTTAGAAATGGTGTCTATAGTACTGCTGCTGAAATATATGGCTCTTTTATGAACAAAGCGTGTTCTAATAATGGAATCAAAATAAAAAAAAGACTGCATCTATTTTTCAATTTTTATAGGTAAAGGGCCAAAGTTAGTTAGAAAAACCCCAGCAGCCGGATAATCATATAATACTCTGCAGTATAATGGTCAGTTGAAGTAAACTATGAACGACAGTGTTTTGTCTGCTCATTCCTATAGTGATCTTCTGAAAGGGGAGATGAATTTTAAGTTGTATTGAAACAGCTTAGACACTCGGCATATTGCAGTAGACAGGGGACCACACACAGAAGTGGTGAATGAGTTATATTCAGGTTTAAAGAGACAAAATGGGTGCTTGAAAAACTAAACTAGTCTTCCATAAAATCAACCATAAAATGTCAAGGAAAGTTAGGAATGAAAGACACCTGGAACTGTGTTAAATAGAAAAAGATGCAATGTTTTGTGTTCAATCATGCTCAATGCCCTTAAAATAACTTTCTACAGACATTCATATTGTGAGTGAAAGCAATGGTTTTTCTTCAGTTCATATACGTTTATCTTCAGAAAGGTCTCTGTGTGCAGGAATGTTTTCCGAGCAATCTATAATTACTTTTGCATATTGTCTTCTGGCACAGTCGGGTGTGTAAAGCCCACTGCAGTATGACTTAGCAGGCAATGCTGTAACATGAGAAGTGTGTTCTAAACTTTAATGCTGCTTTGTTCTTGGTTCTCCATGGCATAATCAAATCAAATGACTGTAGGCTATTTTACTGCTACATTCCAACATCTTGGTGACTTTGTCTGAAATACAAAGCGAGGCTAAATTCTATATTTACAAAAAAAAAATGTTCTTTTAAGCATATTTTGGCTAATTTAGAATCAACCAACCCTAAAGTAATATTTTTGTTTTTGAAAATGGCAATATTTTCTATTACTTTCGAGTTAGTTTTTATCTTCAGGGGTAAGAACGCTAATCGTTAGTTCCCAGTTTTGCCCACTCACCATGGCTGCTACAGTGCAGACTCATCCTCCTTGTTAAATATTTCTTTAATTTATGGATAATATAGACAGGTAAATACTCCTCCCTGCAGTGTCAGACATAGTGAGACTTCAAGGTATGAAAAGTCAGGTCCTATAGTGGGACCTGTATTACTTACTCTCGAGCTTGTTTTATCTTCAGGAGTAAGAACTCTAATGGTTAGTTCCCAGTATTGCCCACCCACCATGGTTGCTTCAAGGAAGACTCACCCTCCTTCTTAAATATTTCTTTAATTTATGGAGAATATAGACAGGTATTAACCCCTCCCCACAGTTTCAGATATAGTGAAACTTCAAGGTATGAAAGGTCAGGTCCTATAGTGGGACCTGTATTACTCTTGAGCTTGTTTCATCTTCAGGAGTAAGAACTCTAATGGTTAGTTCCCAGTATTGCCCACCCACCACGGTTGCTACAAGGAAGACTCACCCTTCCTAAATATTTCTTTAATTTATGGAGAATATAGACAGATATTAACCCCTCCCCACAGTTGCAGATATAGTAAAACTTTAAGGTATGAAAAGTCAGGGCTTGAGCTTGTTTTATCTTCAGGGGTAAGAACTCTAATTGTTAGTTTCCAGTTGTGTCCACCCACCATGGTTGCTACTGTCCATGGAAGGCTCACCCTCTTTGCTAAATATGTCTTTATTTTATGAAGAATATTGATAGGTATAAATCCCCTTCCTGCAGTTGCATAAGTAGTGAGACTTCGATGTGTGGGAAGTCAGGTCCTTTAGGGGAAGCAATGAAACTTTGAGGTGTGGAAAGCCAGGTCCTTTAGTGGAAGATCTTAATATCATAGTTGGCTATTAAACTCATGAAATTTATATTCACACAAGCCAATCTGTGTTTTATTTACTTTAGCCTGATCTATCTGTTCGGATTGTCCAATCTGGCTTATTGTGCTTCACAAACTGCTATTTTATTATTAAATAAGCCATCTGGGTCAATTTCTTTGTTGTCAGTTATTAAACGTCCTTCATTTACTTACTTTAAAATGTCTTTCACTTAAAATGTTTTTGCTTACACATTTCCTGTGTAAAGGACTATATTATTTTTACAGCCATATGTTCTTGTATTCTACTTAATGGCAAATCAAAGAAGGGACAGAGCACTGTTTACCATTCTTAAGAAGATATTGTTTTGGTTAACTGCTTGCTCTGATAAAAAGCTAGCAGTTGCCCAGGAAAATACTCCCTTACCAACCAGGACATGAAGTGAACTTGTGCTGCATTTTAGAAGTAAAAATCCTATGTAAGGGAAGACACCACAAAATGTATGCTTTAGGGCCCGATTGTCCTTGCCTCAATGGCTAAACTCCACCAACTGTCAATCATTTCAAGAAAAAGTGTCCTTAAAGCGGAACTTTACCCATAATAACGTGATAAAAAAATAATGTTCTTTAGCAAGGAATATATATATATTCTACATTATTAATTATGTTACTAAAAGAGTGTGTGCTGTAAATTGCCTCCAGCACTGCTCCTGTTTCTTCTGGCTGGAGACTGCCGTTTTGCTAAAGCCAAAAGCCCCAGCTGTAAATCATAAAGCAGAACTAAACCCATCGATTTACCAGTTTCAAAAAACAGTTTGATTTGAGTGTGTCCTCAACCAAACCGTCAAACTATCAAATGGCTGGTGTCCTAACTGATCACATGTGCAGCACCATAGAAGTTGCAGTTCAATCAGAAGCAGCTTCCTTGGCTGTAAAGTATAGGAGGGTTAATTCCGCTTTAAGGCTGTCAGCAGATCGGCCTCTACAAACTCGGCAGTGCCTAAAAATGGAGAGCAAGTGAGCATGTTCAGAGCAGGGTGAGACAGTGTCTCTGGATTTTGAGACCCCTTTCACACCACACTGCCCATAGCGTCGGCGGTAAAACGCCGCTATTTTTAGAAGCGTTTTACCGTCGGATTTGTGGCGCATTTCGGCCACTAGCGGGGGTTAAAACCCCCGGAAAAATGCTGCAATAGCGGCGTTTTGCCGGTAGTATTACAGCGCTGCTCCATTGATTTCAATGGGGGAGCAGCGCTGGAGGAGCGGTGGAGGAGCGGTGGAGGAGCGGTGAGTTCACCGCTCCTTCACCGCTCCAAAGAAGCTGCTGGCAGGACTTTTCCTGACATCCTGCCAGTGCACCGCTGCAGTGTGAAAGCCCCCGGGCTTTCACACTACAGACAATGGTGCAGCTGTTTTAGGGCGGATTGCAGGCGCTATTTCTAACGCTATAGCGCCTGCAAAACGCCCTTGGTGTGAAAGGGGTGTAAACCTCATAGGCACTCATTTTTATTTTTTTACATAGCTATACTCGTAAAAGGGGCCAGCCTG
The DNA here is from genome assembly GCA_028564925.1 of Lithobates sylvaticus. Lineage (NCBI taxonomy): Eukaryota > Metazoa > Chordata > Amphibia > Anura > Ranidae > Lithobates > Lithobates sylvaticus. The sequence goes on from CM053026.1 coordinate 602,114,764, forward strand.
AAGTGATCTAGCAGGACTTCATTTGCTGACTAAAGTTCCACTTTAAAGTCCACTAACGGAGCCTAATTAAACAATGACAGGGTTTAGCCATGAAGACAAAGAAGGTCAAGCTTCACTAACAAAGCACAGCTAAGTTAGTTTAGGCTTTGCAGATGTGAAGTCACCTGGACAAGAAAGTCGTTTCAGTTGTGAATGAGGCCAGAAACCAAAGGACAGACACTTTATCCTACACTATATAGTATGGTTTATAACTGGCATGCATTAGTCTGGCATACCATTTACATCTAAAGAATATAATAGTAACTGTTTAATGCATGTGTGTCAGTTAAAACCAATTAACACCTAAGATATAGTTAATCATTGAAAATGCCTCTGCTTCCTATGAGTCCTGGTTAAAAGTAGGTAGGAGTATTATTACTTCCCTAAGCAGACAGGTTAAAAAGTAGATGATCTTACCCCACTCACTGAGAGGTCTCAAAGCATATGACGCTTAGAAATCATGCCGATATAAAAAAAAAAAAAAATATGAGCCACAATCAAAAGGAACAATCGTAACATCAACAGACAATATTGTTCACATATAAATAACAAACGAGTAGTGGACATGGGAATATATAAACACCAGGAGCGGGACAGTCATGCAGGGGTCAATGGTTACTAAAATAGCAAGGTCAAGGCAAAGGGTCCTTGCTGTATTGTTCTCTTATTCTGTGTAAAACTGCTTACAGAAATTCTAGTTTCTACTGCCCAGGAGTTTAACCACTTAAGGACCGGAAGGATTTACTCCCTTAATGACCAGGCCATTTTTTGTGATACGGCACTTCGCCGCTTTAACTGACAATTGCTTGGTCATGCAACGTTGTACCCAAAAACAAAAAACAAAATGTATGTCCTTTTTTCCCCCCAAATAGAGATTTCTCTTGGTGGTATTTGATCACATTTGCGGTTTTTATTTTTTTTGCGCTATACCCCAAAAAAGTGTGCCAATTTTGAAAAAGAAAAGCAATATTTTTTACATTTTGCTATAATAAATATTCCAAAAAATAAATAAAAAAAACGAATTTCTTCCTCAGTTTAGGCCAATATTTATTCTACATATTTTTGGTAAAAAAAATACCAATAAGCGTATATTGATTGGTTTGTGCAAAAGTTAAAGTGTCTACAAAATAAGGAATAGATTTATGGCATTTATATTTTTTTACTAGTAATAGCAGTGATCAGACAGATCGGACACTTTTGACACTTATTTGGGACCAGTGACATCTATACAGCGATCAGTTCTATAAAAATGCACTGATTACTGTATAAATGACACTGGCAGGGAAGGGGTTAACACTAATGGTGATCAAGGGTTTAAATGTGTTCCCTGGGAGGTGTTTCTAACTGTGGGGGCAGTGTACTGACTGAAGGAGGAGAGCGAGATTGCTATTCCTGATCACTAGAAACAGACAATCTCTCTCTATTCCCCTGTCGGAACGGGGATCTGTTTGTTTACATTGACAGATCCCGGTTCTGGCTCTCCGTGGAGTCATCGCGGGTGGCCGGCAGGCATCGCGGCCACCGGTCATGCACATCGACTCCAGCGCCGCAGGCACGTGCGCGCCCACTGTATCTATTGCACGAACCGACGTACAGCTATGGCGATTTGCGCAATAGAACCAACATGCCGCAGTATATTGACGGCGGCTGGACAGCAAGTGGTTAAAGGCTTGGTTATCAAATGTTTTATTCTAGATCAGGGGTGCCAACCAGTGGCCCGGGGGGCCACATGTGTCCCGCAGAACCCTCTGGTGTGGCCCGCGACCTCCTGCTCTGGGATTGAATAGAAAGAATACTGTTATTAAAGGTCAGTTTATTACTAAAATCACAGTATATATGGGCATATATTTTCTGCAGTGGTTACTGGGCTGCTTTCAAACTGATACGTAGGTGCAGAGCAGTTTACCTGCGGGTTACCTGCACTGAGCCATAGACTTCTATTATTACCTGCGAGTTTGGTGAGCTTTCTGAAAGTGCACCAAACCTGCAGAATATAATAGCAGTCTATTGCAAACAGCAGAAAAGCCAAAGGTACACTGCGCTGCAAACGTGGTGCGGGTAAACCGCAGCGCATCAGTGTGAAAGCAGCCCTGGACCCCTTTCACACGGTCAGTCCGACAGTCCGACCAATTGGACCCTCCATTCACCTCTAAGTAGTGGCAGACATAAACCAACTTGTGTTCTACCTCCAATACGATCCACTAAAAAGTATCGTGGGCTGCGTCCGTGTCCGCTCCAAATGCAGAATGGACACGGACATGCAAGCCACCCGCTCCGCATACCAGTGAGACATGGAAGTGCTGGATCTGGAATGAGGGTTTAGGCACGAAAAGGGGGGGGGGGGGTAAAAACAAAGCCTAAACATTAGTCACATTAATGCAAGGAATGCATTAAGGTAAAATGTTTAGGCTATAGAAACACTTTAAGCATATATCATGCAAAAGATACACTGTAAATAAATAATACTTCCAAGTGAAGTGCATCAGTACACATGAAGAATGTGTAACTTAACTGCTTGCCGACCGTGTACTGTATATATATGGAGGCAAGGCAGCACTGCTGTGCAGGATCACGTACCTAGTATGTGATCCTGTACTTCTGGGTTTGGGGCACGTACGCGTGTCACCAGCGGGCCACTCCCACTGTGATTAGACGTGGACTCGATGTCCACCAGCACCTACCAGCACCCGCCGATGCTTAGGTGAACAAGACAGATGGCCATTCTGTCAGTACAGAAGGCATGGATCCTGTGTCTCTGCTAAGCAGGGGAACTGATCCATGTAATTTCCCTATTAAAAGCACCTCCCCCATAGTAGTAAAGCACTGGTTAGTCACACAGTACACCCTTTGATCGCCCCTGATGTTAACCCCTTCCCAGCCAGTGTCGTCAGTACAGTGACAGTGCATTTTTTTAGCACTGATTACTGTATTAGTGTCCCAACTGTCTGCTGCAATATCGCACTCCTGCTATAAATTGCTGATCGCTAACCATTACTAGTAATAAAAAAAATCCCATAATTTGTAAACGCTATAACTTTTGCGCAAACCAATCAAAATACGCTTATTGGGATTTTTTTTTTTTTACCAAAAAATATGTAGCAGAATACATATTGGCCTAAATTGATGGAGACATTTGATTGTTTCAACTTCCTATTGCATGTGTTTTTTAGCAGAAAGTAAAAAATAGTGATTTTTTTTTTTTTTCAAAATTGTCTGTTTTTTTTTCTAAAAAAAATCACAGAGGTGATCAAATACCACTAAAAGTGATCTCTATTTGTGGGAAAAAAAGGACATAAATTTCGTTTAGGTACAGCGTCGCACGACCACGCAATTGTCAGTTAAAGTAACGCAGTGCCGCAAAAAATGGCCTGGTCATGAAGGGGGGGTCAAATTTGCGGAGGTCAAGTGGTTAATTCTTACTTACTTTTTTACTCTTATGCTTTCTTACAAGTAATTCATAAAAAGATACAATTTGAGATAGCCAAATAAGTTGTATTTTCAGAAGAGGGTGATCATTGATAGCCACTGTCTATGGTTTTCCTTTAAAGTGTGCATTTAACAATGGATGTGACTTGACACAACCAAGAAATAAATGTTTAAAAACAATTCTGTGTGGTTACTGTGTGAAAGAGGGGAAACAGCCATAGCTTGTCAGTTCTCATTTGCTGCTAGGCTTACATGCAGTGCTGTACTCACATACACCACTAGATGGAGAACTCAAACCTAAGACAATTCAGACAGCATTTGAATAGGTTGCCAAGGCTATCCTAGAAAATAAATGGCAGGCAAGCAGGCTTGCATACAGGAGTAACACACCATGTAATGATTAACTTTATTGAGAAAAGGCTGATGGTTAGTTACGCTAAAAAGCTTTCCGCCGTGTTTACAGTATAAATTGATGGTCACTCCAGTTTTACAGACACCGCATATTCAAAATAAATAGACATTTACCACCAAGTAAAAGGAATCCCAGATTTCTCACAGTATCACATTTGGGCATCTAAAAATAAGAAACAATTTATTTATTTTTTTCCTAAAACAGTCTGCTAAGCAAACACAAGCATCTGACTTATCTGTAGACATGCAATGCTTCTGCAAGCCACACTACGGACATTGCTATCATTCATATAAACAATTTCAGGGTGGAGCTTGGCTGCTGTATTTGGGCCAAGCTAAACATAATATTAAGCGGCAATGTCAGAAAGACTGCCAAGATCTTCAACTAACAGATCTTAGCGCTGGAACCCCTTAGGTAAGCATGGCACCATTGTGTTCCTGGCACAAGCTGGATGGACTAATATTGAATATTTTCTGCAGAGTGGAATTAAAAGTATCCACAATACCACATATAAAAGTCTTGTATAAGTTCTATGCCACTTTGTGTGATACTGAGAACCTCTATGTCATCATAAATAAGGAATTTCAGGGGGGGGGGGGGGGTCGTGGAGCTGGGGTGGTATTACAAATATAAGAATCCTCCCTTTATTACAGTCAAAAGTAACAAAATTGTGTATGTTTTACCATGTACTTGTATTGAAAAATATCCTGTTCTCTTTGCACTGCTTCCTTTGTGAAAAATTCCTGCCGGTCCCCCCGCTTTCCTGTTTCAAACTGACCACTCTAGGCATGTAAGCATATCCAGCCCAGCAAAGCTTCCCTCTTTGCATTCTACTTGGGATCACAGCCTGCTTGTACTCCAGTGGTTGTCTGGACAGGCATTACCGGTCCCCCCTTTCTAGGTAAACCCCGGGAAGATCAGTGTACTGCTGTTTGTCTGCCTCCTGCTGACACTCCCCCCCCCCCCACCGTAGTCTACACCCTCACCCTTCCAACTCCCTTATACTATTGATAATAGCAGGGGTCACCTATAAAAAAATGTGTGTATATATATATATTTTTTTTTTTTTTATTATTATTATTATTTAGGTATTTATTTATTTGTTTTTGTATATACACAAACATTTTGCCTAGCACTTCTATTTTGAACTGAATAAATTGTTTTACAAACTACTTTAATTTTAAGCCGAAATCAAATAAGATGGCTGCTGGGCCCTACAGCTAATTCTATCTATGGATAAACAGAGTGGGGGTATAGCTAATAACCTTGCAGTAAATCTATGCTTTAAGTTCACTTTAATGCACACCTACACTGATGCAATTGTTCACCTTCCCTTCATTGTCCTGCTGCTCTGTTCAGCCCCTAAGAGAAAAGTTCTGTGTAAGTCACAAGGTTCTGAGGTCATGGTTTACAAAGGACAATGGCAAGGGTCAGCAAAACGTTGATCGCAATCTACCCATTGACTGCGGCTAGGTGATGGGTAGATTGCGTTCGCATCTATCCCTGCCTTGTCCTTCAAGTGCTCCTCCCCCAGAGTAGCAGAGCTGTGCAGAGAAGCACTGAGCTCAGCTGCTCAGGCATGTTGGTCGCCGCAGCTCTCAGGTCGGGAAGCTGTCAAAGCAAATTCTAGGAAGCAGAGGCTTTCTCTGTCCTGCAGCACTCCCCTTGCTTAAATGTGGCTGCGGGGGGAGGTATGCCTCTGAGGTATGATTCACTGTTGACTTTGACAGCTTTCAGACAGGATAGCTCAGGTGGGTTTGGGCTCTTGTCCAAAGACCCCTGCGTTTATCCCTAGAGTGTTCTGTGCTGATCATCACCAGCCCTCATCTTCAGTCCATCCAAGGTGCTTGTGTATGACATTATGTTGGATGGATGAGAGAAGAGGGCCGGTGGGAATCAGTGCATCAGAAGAGGTAGATCTGCCACAGCAGGTTTTCAGAGCTGCTCTGCATCAGGAAACCACTTCTGTGCTCTCGTGACCCATGTGGTGTGCCCTCCTGAGCCCCTGTGATGTGCCCCCTTGACGCCCTTGAGGTGTGCCTTCTGACCCCCATGTACTGTGCGTTCTGACCCCCCTGTGCCAGGCCATCCTGAGCCCCTTGTGGTGTGCCCTCCTGACTCCCTACAATGTGCCCCCCTGTGGTGTACCTCCTGATACCTTCTACCGGGCCCTCCTGAGCCCCTTGCGGTGTGCCCCCAGACCTCTCTTTGGTGTGCCCTCCTGAGCCCCCTTTGGTGTGCTCTCCTAAACCGCCTGTGGTGTTCCCCCTGTACTGTGCCTGCCTGACCCCCCTGCATCCTGCCTCCTGACCTCCCTGTACCAGGCCTTCCTGAGTTCCCTATACTGTGCCCTTTTGAGCCCCCTGTGGTGTGCCTCCTGATCCCCCTGTACTATGCCTCCCTAACCCCAAAATACCATGCCTTCCTATCCCCCTCTGTACCATGGGCTCCTGAGCTCCCTGTGGTGTGCCTCCTGGTCCCCCTTGTACCATGGTCTCCTACCTGCTAATACCATGCCCTCCTGACTCCCCCAGTACTGTTCCCCTCTAAGCCCTCTGTACTGTGCCCTCCTTACTCCCTCTACTGAGCCCTGCTGGCCCCATGTCCTCTGCCCTGTTGGTGCCCTGTTCCCTGCCCTGCTGACCCCCTGTCCTCTGCCCAGCCATTTCTCTGCTCTTCTAACTCCTCGTCCTCTGCCCTGCTCACCCCTGTCCACTGCTCCTCATACTACTAACCTCTGTACACTGCCCTACCTACTACTAACCTCTGTACACCGCCCTGCCTACTACTGATCTCTGTACACTTCCCTTCCTACTATTGACTTATGTGCAATGCTTTATATACTGCTGAACTCTTTACACTACTCTACCTACTACTGACCTCTGTACACTGCCCTACCTACTACTTACTTCTGTACACTGCCCTACTAACTACTGACCTCTGTACCCTCCCCTATCTACTACTGACCTCTGTACACCATCCTAGCTACTTCTGACCTCTACTTACATCTTTACACTGCCCTACATACTATTGACCTCTATATACTGCCCACCATACTACTGACCTCTGTACACTGCCCTACATACTATTGACCTCTGTACTCTGCCCTACATACTATTGAGCTCTACTGACCTCTGTACACTGCCCTACTTACTTCTGACCTCTACTGACCTCTGTACACTTACTTACATACTTCTGATCCCTGTACATTGACCTACACAATACGTAGCTCTGTACACTGCCCTGCCTACTATTGACCTCTGCTGACGTTTGTACACTGCTCTACATACTCTGCTGACCTCTGAACACTGCCCTGTTTACTATTTACCCCTGGAAACTGCCCTACATGTTACATACACTGACCAGAACTCAGAGCAGGCTAGCACTGAGGCCAGTCAGGCATCAAAACTAGTTGAGCAAGTAAGCCTGCAATACCAGATGTTTTGCCTTTGTGATGGACTCTTGCATCAGACTTGTGGGGGTGACCAATTACTTCCCAGACTTCCCAGGCAACCTGTGAAGCTCTGGTGAAATCCATGCCCAAGAGGGTTAAGGCAGTGCTGGAAAATAATGGTGGCCACACAAAATATTGACACTTTGGGCCCAATTTGGACATTTTTACTTAGGGGTGTACTCACTTTTGTTGCCAGCAGTTTATACATAAATGGCTGTGCGTTGAGGTATTTTGAGGGGACAGCAAATTTGCACTGTTATACATGCTGTACACTCACTACATTACATTGTAGCAAAGTGTCATTTCTTCAGTGTTGTCACATGAAAAGATAGAATAAAATATTTACAAAAAATGTGAGATACTATATATGTATTTCAGTTGGGTATTTAGCAGCTTTTCTGGAGTTTTGATTCAAAGACATATATATGGGCTGGTTTATGTCAGATCTGATTGTTCGTCTACAGTCTAGCATTGCATATGTTTGGCACATCTGTAAATCTATGCTTACTGGATGAATCAACTAGGATCTATATTATGTACCGCTTAAGGTGGTTGTAAACCCTTACAGACCACTTTAAAAGGCTTACCTGTAGGTACTGGAAATATCTTCTAAACCTGTATGGTTTAGAAGATATTTACTATATACGCTTGCGCCAACGTCATCGGCGCATGTGCACTGAAGAAAGGGTACGATCGTGCCGTTTCTATAGTTCCCGTTCCATGACCGTTGGCTCCCACGCGACTCCAGCCAGTAACAGAGCCGGAGTCCATGGCCCGGGAAGGAAGAGGGGTGAAGATGGGCGCTTCCTGCAGTGGGGACAGTGCGGGCTTCCTTTGCAGGTAAGTGCCACATAATTGGCTAGTATGCGATGCATTCTAGCCCATTATGCCTTTACTTTGCAGGGTTTGAAGTAAATGAAAGAGGAAGTAAAACACATCAGGGTTTACTTCCTCTTTAATGTTAAACCATAGCAGTTTTCAGATGACTATAAAATGTTTTTGTTTATATTCTGCAAAGCACTTTAATTACACATTTGCTACACTCTTGCATTATTTTTTCATAATGCCCACACAGGCGAAGGAAAGCACAATGCTTACCAGTGATTTTTCTGCAACTGCAAACTCTGCGTTATGTAAAACACAGTAATTACGGCCGGATTATTTGCCTTTAATAACTTTTTCCACTTATAACTACAACATATTTTATAACAGTCTTGTCATTGTTTTATATATTGCTGCACTGTTAATCTTTAAAAGCAACAATGTATAAATTTTAGCAGCATAGATCATTGCCAAACCGTATGCAACACAAGCTATTAGGAATCCACATTTTTATGGTTTGTTGAAAAAATGTTGAATAAAATGGTTTGGTTTGGAGAATTCTTTCCAACATGATGCTACTGCATTTTAGGATGTCAATAGTTTTTTAAGCTGCCTTAATGTGACTACTCAGGGGGATGTGTTGGGGTCAAGAGCCTCCTAGCAATGACTTTTGCAGTTGCAGGAATGGAACTCTTAATATTCCCATAGTTGAAATTCTGTCTGCTCTTTGTTCTCTACACATATCATATATATATATATATATATATATATATATATATATATATATATATATATATATATATATATATATATATATATATATATATATATATATATATATATATATATATATATATATATATATATATATATATATATATATATATTTATATGAGACAGAATACCCTGTGAACTAGTCAAACTAGAAAATAAGGTAATATGCTCTTCTATTATGATTTTTTAAATTAGTTAACAGATTCAAGTAGCAATCCTACTATCCTACAATCCTACTATAAGCTAAATTTACCACACTATTGCATATCTCGCAGCACAGTGTGATGTGATTGCATTAGACCGGTGTTCTATTTATGGGATCTGGCTGAGATGTGTTCCCTTTCTATTCATTCTTTGTGCTACTGTGCCTTTAGTTCATGAACTACTCATCTCAAGAGTGTGGTCTTCTTTGTTAGAACAATCTTAATCGTTTAAAGTGAAAGTTTACCCTAGAATTACTCTTATCAACATTAAATATCCATACAACACTCATCCTCTGATAAATGCATAGCACCAGGTTTGGCATTTGTCTGCATTCTGGTTGTCCAACAATCAGCAATAGAAAGAGCTGATATACATATATACAGGTGACACCATCAAACTCATGGTATCAGTCAGCATTTCCATGATGTCTATGTCTCCCCATGTCCAGATGTGAATAGCAGGGGTGGTGTGGAGACTGGGAGGCAGATCAACACCATGAGTTTCATGAGTATATTGCCGGCAGTTTCCAGTGGTGATTGTTGGACGATGAGTGTGCTGACTGGTGTTACTTGTAAATGGCTGGCTTTTTCAAATTTTTAATTGCTGGACAACTAAAGTAAAACATGGTATAATGCATGTATATATATGTTTTATGGCTGTTAAATGTAATTCTAGGGTGAACTTCCACTTGAGGCATCTATATGCACCGATTAGCCATCATTTTCTGGCCACTGACAGGTAAGCAAATAACATTGATTATCGTATTACAATGGCGTCTGAAAGTGGGTTTGTTATATTAGGCAGCAAGTAAACATCTTGTCCCTGAAGTTGATATGTTAAATCGGAGATCCGCCCGCCCCACGAAAAATTTAAAATCAGCAGCTGCAAATACTGCAGCTGATGACTTTTAATATATGGACACTTACCTGTCTAGGGTGCTCACGATGTTGGCACCCCAGCTGATTTTCGGATTGGCTATTGGGTGAAGCTGCCGCCATTACCGGTAAGGGAACCCGGCAGGGCAGCCTTTCGGCTTCACGCCCGGTTCCCTACTGCACATGCGCGTAAACCCCCTAGGAGAAGCGCTCTCCCTGGGGGTTACCATGCAAGTACGCTCCCGAGTCCAGCATTTGCGTCGATAGACACAGAATGCCGGACTAAGCACGCTTCCCCCGTCGCCCGCGTCGTTGGAACACTTTTTGCCCTTTTGGCTAAGATCAAGTGTAGTATCTGTTCTTATCAGTTGCCAGAGGAGGTGCTGTGCTGCTCCCAACGGAGAGGGCTATGCAAATCCTCTGACGTAATTGTACCTGGGTGGTCTCTTTCAGCAGGGGCCACGTCAGCGCTCCTAGGTCATGGAGGCCAATGAATGCTCGAGTCTGAGCAGGCCAAAAGGGTGCTCCTGGTGAGGATGGGTGCTGCACTGGGTCTGGCCAAGGGGCTGGCTAATCCTGGCCTTCTGGCTAGTATTGGTGTGGTCGGTGTCCCTATCAGCATCCGGTGGACGAGCTGTCATCACCCTGAACGGGGGTTAGGGGTGGTGGTATGCAAATCCGCTGGAATGATGGGGGTCTGGAAGGGCTAGTACTGGTGGAGGCTGCATTGCTGTCGGTGGCTCTCCCCAAGAAAACCTGGAAGGGCTCTCTATCTGGCAGAGACGGAGGGCTGCACTGGTCCACTGAGGGTCGGGCCCGAAAAGAAGCCCATGGTGTATGTGCCCCTGGAGTGGCAGTCCAGGGGTGCCATAATATCACTGTGAGTGGGGGTCAATTTTATTTATGGCACCACGGTCACTGCATCATATCACACTTTTTTTCCCACCTGCCTCTTGGGCCAGGCCATTTGGCTGGGACCAGAAGAATGTCTGATTCCTGGCCGGTAGGCCTGGTCACTGTATCACACAATGACCACTTTTCACTCTCCTCTCCTCTCCACTTCCTTCTCCCCACTTTCTTTTATTTAAGCCCTTATGTTTGTCCCTTTTTGTATTTTTATGTTTGTACACGATTTTGCACGTGTGACTGGTAGAGTGTAGGTCCTCAGGCCTGCCCTGAAAGTCTTGGGAGGCGGTGAACATGGCCTTCTGGCTTAGTTTGGGGTCTCCCTTCGAGGGAGCCCTACCTAGTACTTGGATGGGTCTGTTTCCGCAGACCCTCCAGAGAATGGGCTCCATCTGGTTTCAGCCAGATGGACCAAGTGTAAGTACCCCAGTCTCCATCTGGAGCCTAACGCCCCAGGGGATCAGGGCAAGGTCCTCTGATTTTAGAGGACTTGTGTACACCCGTTGCACTTTTTTGTGTTTCACTCTTTATGTGTGTGTACATTTGTTTGGCACCGGGTGAAGTTTTTGAGTGTGTTCACACACCATGGGCTTTCAAGAAAGAAAAATTGGATTTGATTGGATTGATGCACCAATGGCTGGCGCATCAATCTATCCAATCGGGAGCTGAGAACCCCCGGCCAGAGAGGTAGAGCACATCTCCAGCGGGGGAACAAAGGGGCTCAGGTGAGTAAAATGGGGGGCTAGGATGCATTAAGGTGAAAAAACACGACGGTTTACAACCCCTTTAAGCTGCTAAGCTCTGTAAGCAAGTGTTTGGCAGCAAAAGTCAAGAAGAACATGAAAAGCGTGTGAAAATGTGCTTAAAGCTTTACCTTCTGAATGAAAAGGAGACTACAGAATAATAATATTAACTATGTCTAATTAATTCACAATTACAGTAATTCACAATTACTAGACTAAAAAAAATGAAACCTTTTATAAAAAACTTTTTATGTTTTTAGTCATGCTCTATTATGCAGCAAATATAATAATGGGACTTCAGGGTTGATTTTTCTGTAACACATACGTAAGGGTAGTGTTTGTGATGGGGTTAAAGGCTACTACTTAAAACCTTAAATTTAAGATCCAGTAGAAAATTCACCTGCTACAGTCCCTAGTCATACACACTTGCCGACAATGTTCTAAGGACAAAAAAGCAAGAGATCAAAGTCTGCACCTGGGGAGTTGTATTTGAAAGACTTTGTAGGTGGACATGATTTCCCTTATAAAAGTGAATGTAAAATGTGCTGCCTTTGTATTAATGCCACTCTAATATAGTCTGTTGGGACTTTTACCAGCCAAGTCCAAACACCAAGCCCTGTTCAGCCCTTGTGGTGGTATTTCCCCAAACTTCTTTTGCCGGTTTTTCCCTATAAATCATTTGCCCACGTCAGCTGTTAACTCTCTTACTTAAACTATTTTTAACTATAATAAAACATAAATATAATGAAATACAGTGTTCCAGATGTCAGTGCCAGTGACACATAAACTGGTCCCAAGAGATCGCAAATTCAACCACAAAGCTTCAAACAGTTTACATAGGAAAGCCGGCAGAATTCCAGCCACCATCATTTCAAACAAAAGACTACAGGAATATCTCCGTCAGCAGACCTGGATAAATAAGTTTCCAGCCACAGAACTGATGAAAAATTAGATAACGGCTAGAACAGAGAGGCAGAGAGGTAAAGGAGACAGACGAGAAGCAAATATGCCATCTTTGAAATCAGAGAGTTTCTAGACATACTTAGCTACGCAATCACATTCACAGGGTTAGTATTCACAGTGTTAGCAAACAATGATCATACCTATAAATATGATACACAATGAAAAGAAGGAATGCACTATAATAATGGTAACTGATAAGTGTTACCTTTACAAATATGCAAAAGAGATGACCGCACTCCCAATCTTCAGAAAATTCAATGCTTTATTTGTTAAAATCCACGTGTGACATCAAACATCCACAATACACAAGGACAATAGCAGCATGGTTAACATGTTTCACAAACCAAATCGCTTAATCATAACCCTCTAAGCACATGTGCAATTAACCCTTAAATACAAATGCATTTGACTTACATTTTGAATGTTGCTACATTTTTATACTTTTTTTTATTCTTTTGTTTTTTATATATCACATGTAGCTAACTTTCACTAATGCCGCGTACACACGATCGGAAATGCCGCCAGCAAAACTCAGATGAGAGCTTTTTGTCACAAAATACGACCGTGTGTATGCTCCATCGGTTTTTTGCTGGCGGAATTCCAGCCAGCAAAAGATTGAGAGCATGTTCTCTATTTTTCGGCCGGGAAAAGTTTCCATATGAAAATGCGATCGTCTGTATGCAATTCGGACGTGCAAAAAATCACGCATGCTCGGAAACAATTTGACGCATGCTCGGAAGCATTGAACTTCATTTTCTCGGCTCGTCGTAGTATTGTATGTCACCGCGTTCTTGACGGTCGAAAGTTCAGAGTACTTTTGTGTGACCATGTGTATGCAAGACAAGCTTGAGCAGAATTCCATCAGAAAAAACATCCAAGATTTTTCGGACGGAAATTCCACTCGTGTGTACATGGCATTAGTGTTCTTTCATGTCTTATTTTTTAATTCTTTATATGTCAGTGGCACTTGTTTTTTCTGCACACTCCAGGCACTAATTTGTTTAATTTATTCTAGCTGTCATTTGAAATATTTAAAGAGGTTTTTTTTTACCTTCCTTTATGATTTGTACCTATAGGCAAGCGTATAATAAGGCTTACCTATAGGTACTGTAAATATCTACTAAATGTGTGCAGTTTAGGACATATTTACTATATACTGCGCTGATGATGTCATCGGCGCATGCGGTCTAAAGAAACAGCTGCCCATGAGCAGCTCCATGCACGGGAGTGACGTCATGCGCAGCCAGAGTCCGAAGGAAGATGGGCGAAGATGGATGCGGCCTGCAGTGGGGACAACGCAAGCTTTGTTTGCAGGTAAGTGTCACACAATGTGCTAGTATGCGATGCATACTAGCACATAATGCCTTTACTTTGCAGGCAACAAAGAAAGGGGGGGGAAAAAAAGAGTTTACTTCCTATCTAAGGGTTAACTGCACATGTGCTTGGAGGGTTATGATTAAGTGATTTGTTTTGTGAAACATGTTAACCATGCTGCTATTGTCCTCGTGTATCGTGGATGTTTGATGTCATACGTGGATTTTAACAAATAAAGCATTGCTTTTTCTGAAGATTGGGAGTGCGGTCATCTCTTTTGCATGTCTGTCAAGTTTTCCAGTTCACAGACTGGACCGGCACCCTTCCTTCAGTTTACTGGTTATATCACCTGGAGCGGTGTTGCAGTTATCCCCATTACTGATAAGTGTTACCGCCTAATATCTACACATATCTCAATCTTTCCATTAGTCCTCTGATTTTCCGACAGTGTCATCTTTTTTAGCCAGTCTTCCGTAGTAATTAATTTTACTAGGGAGAATATACTACAGTATATAGGACTATAGGAGTAATAGGATACAGAAGTGCTGCATTAGGCTTTATTAACACACTCCTGCGACATGGGATCCAACTTGTGAGACCCCAAGTCACTTGATATGTCAAATTAAATGTTTCCCTATGAGAGATGTCTTAACTGATACTAGAAAAGTCAGTCCAACTTTAGAAAAGGTTCCTGCATTACTTTGGACCGACTTGGGTGCGATTTCAATCATTTTACAGGCTCCTAAATAACATCTAATGCCCCATACACATGGTCCGAAATTCCAACCACAAAATCCGTCAGATTTTTTCCCACGGATTTTGTCCGACACTGGTGTTGCATACACACGGTTGGACAAAGTTGTCGGAAAATCCGATCATCCTGAACCCTGTGACGTTCATTGCGTACGACGGGACTAAGTAGAGGCTAGTAGCCAACAACTTTGGTCTTATAATGTGATCTGAGCATGCGTGGCACTTTGTCCGTCGGAATTCGCTACACACGATCGGAAAAAGTCAGATAGGACTTTGTTGTCGGAAAATTTGAGAGCAGGAGATAAAACTTTGTCCGTCGGAAATTCCGACGGAAAAAGTCAGATGGAGCCCACACACGGTCGGAATTTCCGACAACATGGTCCGATAGGACATTTTCCGTCGGAAAATCCGACCGTGTGTACGGGGCATAAGTCTGATCAAGTCGGAAGGAAGTCACAGGGCAAAGTCATATGACTTTGCCATCGCAGCAGTGTAAACCAAGCCTAAGGCTGGATTCACACCTATGCATTTTTTGTGCTTTTCGAATTTTGCAGATTTGCACTACAGATTGTGTTCCATAGAAAATCATGTTAAATGGACTGTAGTGCAAATCTGCAAAATGCAAAAAGCACTAAAACTGTATAGGTGTGAATCCAGCCTTATACCCCCTCTGCTGGATTCTCTATATCAGGAATATGCAATTAGCGGACCTCCAGCTGTTGCAGAACTACAATTCCCATGAGGCATAGCAAGACTCTGACAGCCACAAGCATGACACCCAGAGGCAGAAGTATGATGGGACTTGTAGTTTTGCATCAGCTGGAGGTCCGCTAATTGTATATCCCTGCTCTATATGAATATAGTAGAATGCCCTTTACAAGGTGACACCAGATGTTCATATGAAATAATGTGGATATTTGTTTGTCAAGGGAAACTTGTTATGAAAGAGAAACAAAGGCTACTACTGAAGATCTGCTTCTAAAAACACTAGTTCCCTAGCTGACCCTCTGGCTAAAGTGTTTTGAGTCACTGACCCAGAACAAGCTCCTTACCTTCCTGCTTGAATATATTAAAATCATTGCGGGAGTGTCACAGTCTATCAATTATCATTTTATGAAGGAACGTTCTGTCTTGTTCTTTGTTATAATTACCTGCCCTGTGCAGTGGATTTGCCCAGTGCAGCCCAGATCCTCCTCTTCTCAGGTCCCTTTTTGCTGCTCCTGGCCCCTCCCTCTTGACGAGTGCCCCCACAGGAAGCAGCTTGCTATGGAGGCACCTGAGCCGAGCTGCAGCTCTGTGTATTCATTCAGACATCTCTCTCCTGATCCCCCTCTCTCTCCTGATTGGCTAACTGACTTTGATTGACAGCACTGGGAGCCAATGGCGCCTCTGCTGTGTCTCAGCCAATCAGGAGGGAGAATCCCGGACAGCCAATAAAGAGATAAAAATAAAGGATGAAAAAACCTTCTGCTTTAAAGCTTTTAAAGCTTATGTAGGAACCCTTTCTTCAAGTGTATTTAATATTTTGCAGCCAAATTGGGATAACACCTACTTTATTTTTGTTACATGTTTCCATTCACATCCAGGGTTAAAGTGAAATTGGGATTTTGTGCAACATGTAAAGAATGCCACATGAAATAAGCTATGTATTAAAGTGGTTGTAAATCCTCACATATACCCAGTGAAGTGACAAGCCCCAGGTGATACACAGAGATGAAACAGATTTTCCTATATACGTTGTACATGTTTATTTACAGTTTTCTCTTCTCTACAGCCATTTAAAGTCATGCATTTATACATTAGACATGTGCATTTGTTTTCGTCCGAATGCATTTTCGTCAGAATTTCAGGTATTTTCGTTATCATTTTAACAAACGATAACGAAAGTGCAGAATCCGAAAAAAGAAAGATCCGACATAAACAAATGCTTTATTTTCGTTTTCGTTGTGACAACAGTTCAATATAGATAGGAGATTTAAAGCTGACAATAACAATCTGTGTCCATCGAACCTGTGGTCGAATGTGCCTAACCTTAACTCTATTAGTCCAAGATTATTCTACATAGAGAGAAAAGATTCTACCTAGAGAGAAAAGATTTGATGTAGAGAGAAAAGATTCAACAGAGAGAGAAGATTCGACGTAGAGAGAAGATTCGACATAGAGAGAAAAGATTCGACATAGAGAGAAAAGATTTGACACAGAGAGAAAATATTTGACGTAGAGAGAAAGAATTGCTGCTGGAATTGGGTGGGGGAAGTAAAATAAAAATAACGATGATGATGAATGTTATTGGCTGATTGTAACCAAAGAGGAGGAGCAGTAAAATAGCTAGAACTAAGTACACACGTACAGCCAACTTACTTTCACTTACGATTGCTATCAGAGAGAGACACACACACACTGAATCATTTCAGAAGACAGTCAATCTTAGCTGGTCCGTTTGTCAGAGAACCTGAATTATTTAGCAATTAAGCATAAGCACAGCAGCAGAACAATAGTGAAGCAAGCTACAGTTCAACCTAACTTTTTCATAATTATCTGCTGCTATTGTGTTAGTGTTGTGAACTTGATAGTGATACTAGTGTTGCTAGTGTTGTGATAGCCTCAGAGGCTGCCCGTGTTGTGGGGGGGGGGGGGATTTATTATTATAGATTCTATATTATAGATTGAGATTCTATATAGATTCTATATACCCTATCTTGTTACCTGTCTGATCAGTGATCACTATCACCAGTCCATTTTCTGTTTGAACTATAGACATTCAACATGAACGACAAAGATTCAACAAAGCATCAAAAAACATACAAACGTCAAATCTTTGGCGTATGGTGTCTGTCGAAAGTTCTAAGAAGATTTGACGGAGCAGATAAACTATACAGCGTCGTACCGTTTAGCTGCTCCGTCGAATCTTCTTTGAACATTCGACTGTCACCATAAGCCTTCAATGACAGATTCGACCTTAATTAATTTGGATTTTCAGACGAATGCAATTTTTAACGAAAAACTAAATAAATAAAAACGAATTTCGGGAGTAACTAAATAAATGTATTTTTCGGACGAAAACGAAATTGCGAAACAAAATATTTCAGTGTGCACATGTCTAGTATACATCTTGTTTGAGCTTTCAGAAATTAGGAGAGGGGAACTAAAGTTACACTCTGCAGAGCTCTGTGAGAGCTGATTGGAGGGGAGGGGAGGGAAGGAGAGGGAAGGGAAGGGACCCCCCCTCACACACACACACACATGAACAGAGATGAGGCTGTCAATCACAGGCTTTGTGCTGGAGCTCCCTCACTTGTCACATTTTTACCACTTGGTGTCAGGAAAACCTGTCAGAAGTGATTTATTCTGATAGAAGAGGAACAAGTCAGCAGACAGGTGTGACACTAAAGCCCCATACACACGGTCGGATTTTCCGATGGATTCTGTCCTATCGGACAATGTTGTCGGAAATTCCGACCGTGTGTAGGCACCATCGGACAATTTCCATCAGATTGTCCGACGGACCAAGTCCTATCTCCTGCTGGATAGATTTTTTGACAACAAAGTCCGATCACACCAATTCCGATCGTGTGTAGCGGATTCCGACGGACAAAGTGCCACGCATGCTCAGATCACATTACAAGACCCAAGCTATTGGCTACTAGCCTCTACGTAGTCCCGTCGTAGGCAACAAACGTCACCACGTTCAGAACAACGTTGTCCGACCGTGTGTACGCAACACCAACATCGGACAAAGTACGACGGACAGGATCCGACGGACCTGGTCCTCGGATAATCCAAGCTTGTGTATGGGGCTTTAGCCTTCTGGATTGAGACACACACTATAGAGAGATATGCTTTGTTCATATTTTATATCAGATGTTTACAGGCACCTTAATTAATAATATAAAATACTATTAGCTAGGTAGGCATCTGCAGTTAGAAGAAAAATGAATGGGAAAGGGCATTTGTGATAGATGTCCAGCTGAGAAGAGTTGCAGCCTGTATTTGGAATAAATCCCTTTCCTATGTGTGTATAATGATATGGAAACATTTTAGTATGGTTGGCAGGTCTATTAGTCCTCTCCCCAGGCATCACAGATCAATCAGCATGAAACAATAAAATGTAAATGTACTGAGTTAAAGGATACACATGAAAAGAGCTTTTTTTCTGGCTACAGGAGACTTTTTAGAACATATCTATGGCTTTTTTGTATCTTTCATGTAGAGTTTCCAACAATGGAAAATGAGAAAAGAGACTGCACACGTGTCTGATGTTCTTACTTCTATCAGGGACTCCAGACAAGGGGTTTCTGCACCACAGTTCCCAGGTCTGCCCACCTGTAACAGCTATTACAAGGATGACTCATTATGCCCGTTGGATTTCTTGTAACTTTTATATTGAAAAGAAAGAAGCAGAATAATTGACACCCTTCCTGCCACTGCTTCATGTCTGGAGGAAGGAGGCAGAACCTTATGATTCAGTTCACCAGTGTCCACCTATAACTGCAGGATGGAATTACCTTTTAACTATTTTTCAGACTTTGTGTTTACAAGTTAAAGTCAGTTTTTTTTGCTAGAAAATTACTTAGAACCCCCAAACATTATATATATATATATATATATATTTATATATATATATATATATATATATATATATATATATATATATATATATATATATATATATATATTTATTTTTTTTAGACACCCTAGAGAATAAAATGGTGGTCGTTGCAACATATGCGTATTTGCACAATGGTCTTACAAGCGCAATTGTTTGGGAAAAAATACACTTTTTTAAATTAAAAAATAAGACAAAAGTAAAGTAAGCCCATTTTTTTTATATTGTGAAAGATAATGTTACACCGAGTAAATTGATATCCAACATGTCACACTTGAAAATTGCGCCGCTAGTGGAATGGCGACAAATTTTGACCCTTAAAAATCTCCATAGGCGACATTTAAAAAAAACTGTACAGGTTAACAGTTTTGACTTACAGAGGAGGTCTAGGGCTAGAATTATTGCTCTCGCTCGAACGATCGTGGCGATACCTCACATGTGTGGTTTGAACACCGTTTTCATATGCGGGCGCGACATATGTATGCGTTTGCTTCTGCGTGAGAGCTCGGCGGGACAGGACACTTTAAATATACATTTTTTCTTATTTATTTTTTATTTATACACTGTCTTTTTAAATAAAAAATAAATTGAGGTCACTTTTATTCCTATTACAAGGAATGTAATCATCTCTTGTAATAGAAAAAAAGCATGACAGGACCTCTTAAATGTGAGATCTGGGGTCCCCTAAAATCCCCTTTAAGACTATTGGGTGGAAGTGATGTTTGACGTTGCTTCCGTCATCCAATGGTATGGAGCCAATCGGGGGCCATCTTTCCCTCACTCGGTATCCAACCTCACAGGGGAAAGGACGCGATCATCTCCGCAGCTACCGACGGCTCCAGTAAGCGGCAGCGATGACCGGATCGCAGCGGGAGAGGATGGCCTCGCTAAAAGTGATCTCACCGCAAATCTGCAGCGGAGACCACTTTCATCTGAAAGAGGACTGTCTGTCGTTGAAGAGGATGCCAGGGTTATGGCAGCTATCTGCCATATGCATTCTAATGCATTCTAAGCATTAAGATAAAAAGCCTTTTGTGTGCAGCAGCCCCCCTCATACTTACCTGACGTCCCTCTCTGTCCAGCGATGTCCACAAGTGTCTCAGCCGTTCGAGATTCTCCTTCCTGATTGGCTGAGACAGAGCAGCGGAGCCATTGGCTCCCGCTGCTGTCAATCAAAGTCAGCTAGCTGATCAGGAAAGAGAGGGGACAGGGCCGGATTGGGGCTCCCTGTCTGAATAGACCCAGGGAGCTTTGACTCGGCTCGGGTGCCCCATAGCAAGCTGATTGCTGTGGGGACACTGAACAGGAGGGAGGGGTCAGGAGCTCTGAAGAGGGACCTGAGAAGAGGAGGATCCAGGCTTCTCTGTGCAAATCCACTGCAACAGAGCAGGTAAATATAACATGTTTGTTATTTTTATAGGAAAAAAACAGACTTTGCAGCGCCGCAACGATTCTCAGAAGTAGTTCCTGTACTACTTTTGGCGACTTCGGGGGGCAATTTGTATAGACATCTGTGCAGGCACAGATGTCTGTCAAATCGCCGCTGAAGTCGGACTGCATTGCCGGGTTAGAAATTGCGCGAGTTCAGCTGAACTCGCACAATTTCTAACCTGCTCCAATGTGAACCAAGGATTAAGGAATGCACATAAAAAAAAAGTGAATTGCATATAAATATGCTTCCTATCATCCCACCCAAAAATAGTTTTTTTTTATATATTTTTGGGGTATATTTATTATAGCAAAAAATCTAAAATATTGTGTTTTTTTCAAAATTGTCTCTTTTTTTTGTTTATAGCACAAAAAATAAAAACCGCTGAGGTGATCAAATACCACCAAAAGAAAGCTTGTCAATTTTGTTTGGGTGCAACGTCGCAGGACCGTGCAATCGTCAGTTAAAGCGACGCAGTGCCGAATCGCAAAAAGTGCTCTGGTCAGGAAGGGGGTAAAATCTTCCGGGGCTGAACCGGTTAAACTATGTGCACTGCTTATTTTCTGCATTGGTTTTCTGCTATGTTTGTTATGGAGGGGAAAGGGGGTGCAGGCAGTTTTTGTGCCCTGGAGCATGTGTTGGTTCTCAGCAGGCCTATGAGAACCCATGACCTGAGACATGTACTAAGGCCACGATTGCTTTTATTTGTTTACTTTCATCAGTTAAGATAAAATGGCCTTTTAAGCTGAACACCAGGTAGATATAAATGGCAACTAATACAGTTATATACAGTATGCATTAAAAAAATGAATTACACACATAGCATATGTTTCAAGAACCTGAGTTTAAACTAGAGTTTCAGTTTAACACAAATCTCAGTTTATAGCATCATAAAACTGCACAGACGTTCACTCATCTGTTCAACTGACAAGACAGTTTTAAGAAATCACTTATCTGAAAGCTGAAGAATTTTTCTCTTGCATTTCACCTACAACAACTTGACCTCTCCAAAACCGCAAGGTGAAAGATAACTGGAATTTACTCGACTGTGAAAGAAAGTCTTTTCTCACGTTAGACTGAAGGGATTCAAACATTCTGTGCCGCGCTGACCTATCACACAAACTGCAAATTGAAATTTATACCGTAAAGTCTTCATGCACCAAAAGCTGAAATAGCTGATCATTTTTTTTTAAACTGTTAAATTCTCATACATTCTTCGTATTTATTTTTTTATTGGTAAAAGACTAAAATCGATTTGGTTTCTAAACAGGAAAACCTACTATGGAAGCCCAACTACAAGATAAATAGAACTTATTGTATTTACAATGCATCTTTACAAAAAAGACATATTGCTGTAGGTTCATAAGATCACAAAATACAATGGGGTCCATCACATTCCACCATTTAGTAGACATGGGCGCCGTCAAAAAATTTGTTTAGTTTCGTTACGTTCCGCTTCGTATAAAAAAAAAAAATTATTTTGTAATTCGTGTACGAAATTCATTTCGGATTCGTACAAAATACGAATTTTCGTTAGATTCGTAAACTTTTCGTTAAAATAACGAAAGTTTGTTATGATGAATTTATCATTATGAGGGGTTCCCACCATCCCTGTGCTGTGCTGACTTCCTGGGTTTTTAAACTTTAGTTTTGTTAACTTTTTGTTAAAATAACGAAAGTTCGTTATAATGAATTTACCATTGAGGGGTTCCCACCATCCCTGTGCTGTGCTGACTTCCTCTGAGTGATTGGTGAACAAAACACCAGTCACGCTTCTGTTAATTTGGATCCGAAATTCGTAAACTAAATTTCGTGTTTCGTACAGAATTCGTATGCATAAAAATTCGTATTTCGGATTCCTACGAATGTACGAATTTCCGGAAATTCGTACGAATTTTTGATTCGTGCAAAACTAATCGCACATTTCTACCATTTAGAAAATGCAATACAATCTGGGAACAGCTGATGCAGAGATACTGTAGTGGGGATGCACGGCTGGGGCTGCAGAGCTACATCTCAAGCGGAATACAACAGGAGATTGGCTCAACTTGAAAGCCAGTTCAATTTCTGTGTAGAAGGAGTTCTGTACTGCAGTGGTTCTCAATCCTTTCCTCAAGTACCCACAACATGCCGTGTTTGCAAGTTTTCCTTTATCTTGCACAGGTGCTTTAAATCAGAGTCAATGGCTTGGTATTTTGGACAGCTATTTTATCTAAGAGAAATTCCCAAAACATGGCCTGTTGGGGGTACTTGAGGACAGGGTTGAGAACCACTGCTGTACTGCATGAATGAAACATGCAAACAGTTCCAGGCTTCATTCATAAGCAAA
Organism: Lithobates sylvaticus; assembly: GCA_028564925.1. Taxonomy (NCBI): domain Eukaryota; kingdom Metazoa; phylum Chordata; class Amphibia; order Anura; family Ranidae; genus Lithobates; species Lithobates sylvaticus. The sequence continues at coordinate 602,137,813 of CM053026.1, forward strand.
CTGTAACAACGTATTGTTGTTAGAGTTTAGCATATAATGTAATTTCAAGCAAACCTGCAAATAGTTTTTTTTTTTTTTTTTTTTAGCAAAAATTGTTCACATTTAGGCCGTCATTACTCCTTAGTTATATCGAACTTGGTTCTTAAAAAAAACATTTTTTAACTTTCTTCCTTTAGCTTTTTTTAAAGCACTTACGCTTTTTTTTTTTTTTTGTCTATTTTGTTCATTTTTGTAGAGCTGCTTTAAGCACCAAATATAAAATATCTTGCCGATCACATAATTCATATATGTGGTGCCAATGCCTTAATACCAACAACCTGCACAAGTACGTCCTTGGTAGCTGAGGTTTCTGTGCTGGGAGCACACTGATAGCTCTCTGTATTTAGTATCTATGGAACAGGAGCTGGTGAGATGGTTCCCAATTATGTGACCACTGTGACAGACAATCAAGAAGTCTGTCCTGTTCCCCTGCCTTAAGGCCCAGTTAAAAGACTGTGACCAGTGGAAAGGAGTTGACTTTGTAATGGAAACATAATTTTAGAAATGAATATGATTTTTAATGAGCTACAGCATATCTAAACCCAAGAACAAAAATTGAATATGGCCCTTAGATGGAGTGGCTGCATTTGTTTTTATTTTTCAGGCTAAGAATATTTTCTGTTAAATCCTGTGAGCTAAACAGACAGAGTTAACAATGTTATCTTCTTTCTGTAAGCTCCCAATTCACTCACAACCATGCAATGAGTGACAACCTGGGTTGTCCAGCTTGAGTGACAACCATGGCTCCCTCCATAGATACAGTGGAGTGAGCGTAATGACTCTTATGCCCCGTACACACGAGCGGATTTTCCGCCAGAAAAAACTTGGATGGTTTTTCTGATGGAATTAGGCTCAAGCTTGGCACACAAACGTTCGCTGAACTTTTGACCGTCAAGAACGCGGTGATGTACAACACTACGATGAGCTGAGAAAATGAAGTTCAATGCTTCCAAGCATGCATCGAATTGTTTCCGAGCATGCGTAGGAATTTTGCGTGTCGGAATTGCTACAGATGATCGGAATTTCCGATCTGAACCTTTTCCGACCGAAAAATAGAAAACCTGCTTTCAATCTTTTGCTGCCGGAAATTCCGATCGTGTGTACGGGGCATAAGACATGAGATTTATTTGTGGGATTGAAAAAAAAGGTCAAAAGCCTGAAAAAAAGAAAATATGATCATAAACACACTAGTTTCTGTTATCCACTGTGGGTTACATAGATTTTGTGTTTAGACAACTTTTTTTTTTGTTAGTTTTGGATAGAGTAGGGAAGGTTTCAGGAACTTTGTCGACAAAGACAGTCCATGTTCATGGATATTGACACCAACAAGGCTACATAGGCTAATTTCTGAATTGTTTCTCTGCAGTATTCATATGAAGTGTGACCTCTGACCTTTTTGTGCCTGACCTTTGTTACTAACCTGGCTTCTGTCTGGCCTGCCCTTGTATTTCCTTGGTCTGTCAATGGTTGTCGATTACCTCAACTATTCACTTCAGCTCGTACGACTGACCAAGATTCTGCTTGTCAAGCTTGCACTTTGCTGTCTGCATGTGTCTGCCTTCTTCTTGTTCTCATTCATGATACTGCTTATGTTTTGGTGCTTTGCTGTTATCTGTTTCAGACCCTGGCCTGTGACCCAACTCCTTCTGTATCTGAACCTGGAATATTACCAGCTGTAATGTAGATGTAGTCACCAGTTCCTGCACCTAGGCACTTGTGCCCTTCTATTGCCTGGTCTTAGCTTTCTGGGGTGCTCAGACAGTAATTGTGCAAGAGGCCACCCTTGTCTCCTCAGGCTCTTCATTCAGGTACAGGACAACAGGGTAGAAATTGCTGTTTTGATTTCTGTGTCCTGTTGGGGGGATTTCCATTCACTTCCTTAACAGGATCAGAATTATTTCCTTTTAGACAGCTGTCCCAATTGGAAGAATTACCTTCACTGAAACCAAATTTTGGATTTGCCATCACTTTTTCTTTTAATGACAATGGTTAGCAGGACAAATAGGGTGGGCGAATCTCCTCAGCTTGGCACAGACAACCTTAGTAGCTAGACAAGGGTTCTAAACCACTCTTCCAAAACTACAAAATATTTTAGGTATACATACACTTTAAATGGTTCATTCTAGAAGTAAGGATGAATAATTTGTACAATATTTGGTGTAATATGTTCTTATTTAGGACAAATGTGATTAGCCTACAAAGTATTTTATGTACCCAACTGGGTTAAATCCCCCAAAACTTTAAAATTCTAAACAGCTGTTAGGAGATACAGTCTGATATTTCTGTTTTGGGTAGAAAAAAATAAAACACTGAATAGGTGACATAAAAAAATACTCTAACTAGCTGCTAGTTGCTACCACTGATGTTGTTTGCAAACTACAGTCAATCATATAAAAATAATGCCCATAGCATTTTTCTTTTTTTGGAGTCAATGACCTGAGTTATAGCTGAGCCTTAACCAGTCTGTGAGCTGGGTGATGTGGGTAATCAATTCTCAAAAAGGTGAACAGTAAAACAGTCAACACGTTTTCCAATTAACTTGTGAAAACCCCAAGTGCTTTTTCAAGTTTACTATGTCTCTGAACAAGGTTGCTAGGCAAAACAAAGTATTAAAATCCAGACCAAATTTATTACCAAGACAAGATACACTAAATTTATACAGTTGTCCTGTATAAAAAGGTCACTCTTCTCTAGCAAACATTCCACAGGCAAAATTTATGCTTGCTGGCAAACAGACTAACAGATACAATAAACGTAAGACCTGAAAGCTAGCTAAAATAGATATTTACTGACACATAAATATTATAGTCTTCATCAAAATCAAAGTCATTGGTGTTTGAGTACCAGTATGGTTCTTTTGTATGAGTAATGTTGTTTACAAAAAAAGGAAATTTATTACATTTTTAATGTGCACGAAGTGTATGTAAAGCCAAAAACGTTTTTTTGTTTAGTTTGGATAGAGTGGTTAGGCGTTAAACCCATATTCATGTTTTTATTGCTGTGTCCGTGTTAGGGATATCCACTCTCTCTGTTCATCCTAGTGACCACGGTCACCACCAGGACTGAATATGAGGGAAATCCAACATTTTGAATTGTTGCAAGAAAATGAATAGTGGGAAAATCGTCCAGTGGAGACACATGTTTTGGTGAGAATTTTCTAAGGCTGGCCATACACGATTCAAATTTCAACCGGGTCAGCATCAATTGGCCAAGATTCAAACCATTAATAAGCAGGCAGAATCAACTTGGGTACAACCAGCCTGCCAGATTGTCTGTGTTGATGGGGAAATTGAGCAAATTTCTGAATTTCTTTTTAAGAGCATTTGTTTCGTTTTCTAATCATTAGAGGGGTCAATTCAATGTTTGTTTTCGACTGCAGTGATGAGAACATTTTGAAGGAGCAGGATGGACATTTTTTTTCAATCAATTAATTTCTGCTAGTAAATGTGCTTTTCCTTTGGGAAAGTCTATTCACTCCTTTGTTTACAGTACTTTTGAATGACATTCATGTCACCGAATGCACTGATGAGAATTTGCAGACAAATGTTCTTATGAACATTCACTTGAAAATCTACTAGTGTAGGGCCAGCTTAAGGCTCGGTTCACACTTATGCAAACTGGATGCTGGATTCCCCGCATCCAATTTGCATGACAGGAGACTGTGACAGGCTCTCAATGGAGCTGGTTCACACAGTTCTGGGGTAGCTGCAGTCTGCACTGGAAAGGGGTCCTGTGCCTCTTTGGCTCTGTTTCAGGTCTGAATTCAGGAAAACATTCGGATGTTCACCTGAAACAGAGAACAGGGATGCAACGGACCGCCTGCTTCCAGCCACGGCTGCAGTTAGTGTGAAGCCGGCCTAAGGGAGGCTTTCCCTCAGATTTCCTCCCTCCTCTTTTGCGTCTACAGGAAGTGAAGGGAAATATCCCCAATGAGACATAGATAACAAACTCTATCAGACCAAAATGAAAAGACAAACCAAAACACAGTTTTAGTTGTTGACTCCAGAAAACTAAAAATCTGTCCTTGCAATGGAGCTTCCCCTACTAGTCCAACATAGGTGAAGACCCTGAGGGCATGTCCACAACCCAAAACTTCGGAATGAATGACTGATAGCTGCTTGAGGAGCGAGAGCTAAGATACTGTAAAACAAAAAAAGTGACTTTTAATGGTACCCTAGAAAAAAAAATTGCATTTGACCCTTGCAGTGCACGGAGCACCACTTCAAGGGTATTTTTTTATTTTGCTCAGCTTTAAAACCATATACATACATCATAAAACTAAACGATTTCCTATGCTCTTAGCACTCCTTTTGCTGCTCTGTTTGCAGTCCTCAGGTATTCAGTCTCTCTAGTGTTTGTATGTTCTGTCTTTGTTTCCATGGGTTTCCCATTGTGTGCACCACAACAAAATGTTAAATTGGTTTTATTTGGGATACAGGGACTGGTGTGATTGGTTTATAAAACACAATACTATGTTGGCAGCTGATAAATATGAAAAGGAAATAAAATATATATAAAGGACTGCCAAAAAACACCAAAATGACCCTGATAAGTGCTCATTGTTGCTTGGAAATTAACACAATGAGCCATGTTAACATAAGATTCTTAATAGTTGCACAATTTGCAAACTTCAGAATAGGATTATGCATAAAACCCATTGAATTTAGAGCTAGAAGAGAAATAAACTACTGTAGGAAAAGTGAAAAAGACTGCATAATCGCTTATTAGGTGAAAAAAGTCTAACAGAATATTTGGCAAAACTTTGTCTACAAATATACACAAAACAGATGTCGACAGTAAGTTTTATTTTTATCAGTAAGACATGCCCAGACAAGTTTAAAGTAAAATTGCATGATATTATATATCCCCTTCAAGTGTGAGCACTAAGGAGCTGCACTGAAAAACATTCACATGTAGCTTTCTAAAGAAATGGTAACCTTTTGCTTAGCAAGGGTGGGGGAGTAAAAAAGGCAATTGTATCATACAAATTTATATGGTAGTGTAAAGGATGACTGCACGTAAAAAAAAAAAATAGGTTATTAAAGGGTATAAATAGAATTTATAATCTAAAATATCAGGTGCCATTCAGGGAATGCTTAGCATCTTCAGAATGAAAGCAAAGCATTCTTTGATTGGGTGAAGTAGAGAGTGTGACGTTGTCACCCTGCCTCTCCACCTCATCCAATCAGAGAACACTATGCATTCATTCAGAAAATGCAAGACACTATCTGAATGGTATATGTGCTGAACAGCTGATCTCCTCTGTTCAGAAAGGATCAGGCTGGTTGCTCAGCACGAGACCCGGAAGCAACTGATCTCTGATGTAGTGGTGTCTGCTTCAGTGATTTCTTCCGGGGACATCAGTCAGGTATGGTATATACATCCAAGCTGGACCAATGTAACTATGTAAATATATGCTATGTCTACAATTCTTCTTAAAAGTGATATTAAAGCCTAATTTGGGGAGATTTTTACCTTACTGCAAGGAATCAGGTAAAAAACAGTTAGACTTTTAGAACCGCTTTGCTTGCATGTAAGGTTCCACATTTTTCCCATGCTCATGTGACATTATCATAAAAACAAAAATGTTAAAAAGTTCATGTTAATGGAAATGCCATGCTACAGGTTTTATCCATACAGCTTTGATGTGAACTTTTCCTGAGCGAAACATTGAGGCGTCCATTGCTGCTGTGTGGCCACTACACTGACCTGGAACATGTACATTGTATGAAGATCAGGAAAGTTAAAGTAAAATCAGAATTCCTTATCTGCATGTCAAGTCTGTGACTTAAAATACTGAAGCCAGAGAGTCAGCATAACATCCAGGCAACTAGCTTTTGCACAATGAAAAAAATCAAGCAACACATCTTCCAAGTTTCTCTTAGGAAAGGTTTCCTTTCTCATTCCCCAGTCAATTATTTGTTAGTTTGCAAAAAAGAAGATAGTTTTGTTTTACTAAGTTGTAAAGAGTTTTTTGATCCCAATCTGGGTGCCTGGCAGTGGCGGCTGGTGGGTTTTTCTTTTGGGGGACGGCAAACAACCAACCCCCCTGGGCTGCTGGCAGCACAGCACTACCACCCCCCTGGACGGCCAGCAGCGCGGCACTGCTACCCCCCACCCGAGAGATCAGCGGTCTGGCACTTAACCAACCTAAATGGCGGGCTGTGGTGTTCTACAGCACGGTCCGCTCACCATGCGTGTGGCAGGGTCCGGGCAGCAGCTCCAGTGTTCGCTACTCCAGCAGCTTCCTCTGCCGTGTGTCTCCTCTCTCTTCTGCCTAAGTTCTAGGCATGCAATAGGATCGCCTGACGCTTTGGCAAATTGGGAAACACGACCTGCCTCCTGATTGGCGGGGAGGAACTTTAGTGTGAAAATAATGAAAATGCATTCGCTATAGTCACACAACTGGGTGGGCTTGGAGTATAGTGCTCTGTGCCCCAAGCCCACCCCTTTTTGACGCCTATTAGAGCCTCTGGCTCTAATCACGTGCTACAAAAGAACACTTCCCCCCATTGGAATCCATAGTCCGGCGCCCTGATATGTAGATCAGGGGGCCAGAGACATGGATGGGGGGCAGCGCCCATGCGCCCTCTATGGATGGGCCACCACTGGTGCCTGGATAGATCTACTCCCTAGGTTAGTTGCTAGATATGGTAGCCTATTGCAGGGACAATGTTACCTTCTTACTTCCCCACTTTCTGTACAGTTCTGAGATAAGTAGCAATAAGGTGTGGATTTTGGATTGGATTTAAGAGCAGAGAAGTGGAAAGAGTCATGCAAGGACTACGGTGTGTATCTACACCCCTGTGGGAGCTTTGGGGCCTGTTCCTTCCTAAAATGTAGAGAACCTGTAATGGGCTTCCCTTCCAAGGAACAACCATTTGGGTTACCCCCATAGTGGTAATGTTTAGAGAATGCTATCAGAGAGTCCCCACGAGTTGACATAGTGCTGTACAGAATTAACCAAGCTCTATGGAACCATTTAATGACAGACTGTTGCAATTACGTTGCACTAAGCCAATTCTATGTTGTATGGATTGTTATATTGCTGTTGCAAATGTAAAAAAAATTACTGCAGACTGAGTCAAATCATTTTATGGTGTGTAAACCTGAGGACGAAGAAGTGTAAAGACTTGCTTGCTCAGGGACTGATGGCAGTTGGGTCCTCTCTCTGGACCACAAGCCATGAAACCTTTATTCCCATGTAATTGGGCTGAGTGTGTGGTGGACAGTCAGACCCAACCTGGAATAACTGGGCCACAACAAATTAGTTGTGAATTTAAAGTGTTAGACCCCAGACAAGGGCCTCGTAGGCTGTAAAGTGTGAGCCGGAGCATAAGCCATGGGTTTCCAACCAGCCTTAGAGCAAATAATTTGAAATCCTCTGCGGGAACAGGCTTATCAAGTGTCACTAGGGGATGCTACATGCTTCTGGATTTACCTGCAAAACAAACATTTTGAATAATTTAACCATGCCTAGTCACTTGTTATTTGTGCATAACAATTTACGAATCCTGGCAACATGTAATTTAAGTTTATACTTTAAATAAAAACTTATGTAAATCCAGTCCATTAGTTAAAAGGAAAGAGTATGTCAAAAGCTTTCCAAAATTTTGAAACATTTATTAAAAAAACACCTTCTGGACAAGATGGAACATATTGCTATAGAGCAATGAAAGAATATGATGCAGGTTTGCAGATAATTACAAAGAAATATTATTTGCAGCTGTGGGGTCTTGTACCAGAGATTTAAACTCCTTGCAGACACATTCATCAAACACTTGCTTCTGGAATGATATAATAAATTGCTGGAGTTAAGTACTGCATGCTGTACTACTGGCTGTATATATAGCTCTTCTAAAATGACAGGTCAGGAATGAAAATGTAACCTTGTGACCAGAAAGGCTTAATACAAATTTAAACAATACAGAAAACACCAACTGTCTTGGAGAGTAAATGGTATGTTCCTATACCAATAAGCCCTCATGTACAAAGGGTTTTTAAACTTACATTTTATTTTACTCTGAATATAGTGGACTTTCCAAAATTGTGTTTTGCTTTACAATGCCTTTATGGCAAGTGTAAGCAAGACATATGGATATCAATATGTATGAATAAAGAAAGTAGGTAGTGTGGATGCTGCCCACGACCATAAGATATTGCCTGACATTTCCAACCTACACTCACCTGATTTCGGATTGGCTGTTTTAAGCAACAATTCATTTTTTTCAATTATTATTTTACGATACATACCCATTAGTGTTAAATGAAAAAGTTAGACCACCTATTTTGGGTGACCATTTTTTTCTTACATCTCCACAATGACAAGACAGCAGTAAATCCAACACAATAGGAATTTAAACAAATGTAATGCAATGAGAAGACAGCTATAAAAAACTGCTCACTTATGCTTTTCAAAACAAAAATGTGTTCGCAGAAATGTCATTGCAAATATGGATCTTGAGAGCACCTGGACTTCAACGCTTTAAGCACACACCAAAGAAAGCACAGAGTGGTGGTAATCAGTTTTGTTGATGGAGAATGATTCAACATTTAGAAGTATGAATCCAATCCATCCATTTGGAGATATATTATTGTAGCTCCCACCCCATTTAGGTGGGTGCAAAGTATGTTTCTGTAGGTAGTGATAGGTAAATTTAGCCTGGGCCTTGTGCTTTTTCTAGGCCTGGTTGTTTATTTCGGAGAGGGCAGTGCTAGAATAGAGGGGTGTGTGGCCACCTACACTCTGGCTCAGTGAGATCCCCTCAACATTTCAGAGAAAATGTTCTGGAAGGGAGGCAGGACTTGGGACTGGAGTGGCAGGCAGCTTATGTGGAGAGCTCTGGACCAATCATTAAATTGTGTTGGCAGGGGCGGGGACGCACATATAAGCTGGGGGTCATATGCTTCCGGGAGGAGCAGGAGAGAGAGAGAAGAGAGGAGAGATGTAGAGCAAGGAGCAGGCTTGAAGGACTGGGGGTTCAGAGACCCCAGTGCTGGATAGCAGGAGCAGGTTTGAAGGCCTGAGGGTTCAGAGACCTGAGCGCTGGATAGCCTGAACAGACGTCGCTATGTAGAGCGGAGGAGAAACCGGGCGTCCCAGCCTGGGATGTACCGGACCACTAGGAGGAGGAAGTAGGTGTAAAGCGGACAGAAGAAACTGGGATCGACCTTCTTTGGGAAACATGGACTGTCGATGGGAGTGAGCAAAGGGGGTGCAACCCAGCGGTGCTTATTCGTAAACTCGCTATGTGTCCAAGGACCTAGTAAGAGACACTTTCCAGAACTGACATAGGGCGGATTTGCAAGAGTCAAGGAATTAGGCGGTGAGGCCTGGGACTTTGGAATCTACAACCCACAGTATTATTCAGAGTGATGCTGGTCGGTTCATAAATGGAAAGTACACAGGATCAGAGTCAGGAACCAGAATTACCAGAGGCAACTCATATCCTTTATTATCTGTAACATCAACTCAATTTTCAAGAATAAAGCCTTACAGAAAATACAGATTGCCTGGCGTTTGTGAAACTTTGCATGGGAGGGAAGAACGGGGCCTATTAACATAAGGTAACGAACAACTTTGCAGCTCCCAAGGGAGTAGTGCGCTACATTATTATATATTATCGTTAGTCAAATACAAACATTTTATTTAGGAATAACATACCATATACAGGCAACAATTGCAACAAACTAATAATGTAGCACCATCAGTTTACAAAAAATACATTTTATATGTACACATCATATATATCTTTAAAAACAGACTGAAATTTGAGCATCTGTTTGAACAACAAACTACACTGTCTACTATATTCATTAAAAATCCATTGTTTAGCTTCCTATAATAAACTTCTACCAACCCTTTGAGAAAATGTCAGCATGTTCAGTTGTGTAAATTCTGCTAGAGTTTATTTACCCATAACGCAAGATAAGCTGGAGCATATTTTTTAAAACCGGACTACAGAGTGGTTCAGGGATCAAATAGCTATCCATCAGCAAGAGGGCCTGCCAAAGCCAAAGAGATCAATCTATCATCCCCTGGTCTTCAAAAAGTGCTACAGAGAAAATCTAAAAAAAAAATATATTTATATTACAATATAACCTTCTTTTTTTCCTACTTAGCCTACACATTAAAAATACACATATTCTCTTTTGAAACCTTCTAAAAAAAATACATTCAAACTAAAAATATACATATTCTAGTCTATTGTCAAATAACCCCCCCCCCCCCTACACACACATATACAAGAAATGCAGACTTATATTAGGACCTACAGAGGTGTAAAGTTACTTGGCGAAAAAGTAACAATTCTCTTAAATGAAAAGAAAAAAATTGCATCACATAAAATCGAGGAATGCAGTTTTTAAGACCGCTTCTGGATCGCCCACCGCATATAGACTGCGGCAGGGCGGCCCGGCTGTGCAAAATCACATAACTGTACGTGATTTTGTGCGTACAACCTAGGGGGCGCGCTCGATGGCGCTATGTAAACAATGCAGACCGCTGTTCTGTAAGAGAGTAAAAGAGAGATCTTGTGTTTCAGCTAAGTTGAAACATGGATCTCTCTTTTCCTCCAGTGTATCCACTCCCCCCACAGTTAGAAAGTACTCATAGGGAACACATTTAACCCTTTGATCACCCCTGGTGTTACCCCCTTCCCTGCCAGTGACATTTTACAGTGTCAGTGCATTTTTATTTTAGCACTGATCACTGTATTGGTGTCACTGGTCCCCAAAAAGTGTCACTTAGTGTCAGATTTGTCTGCCGCAACATCGCAGTCCCGCTAAAAATTGCTGATCGCCACCATTACTAGTAAAAATTATAAAAATAAAATAAAAAGTCCCTAAATCTATTTCATAGTTTTTAAACGGTATAACTTTTGTGCAAACCAATCAATATATGCTTATTGTAATTTTTTTTTACCAACAATATGTAGCAGAATACACATTGCCCTAAATTGATGAAGAAATTAAATTTTTTGGGGGGGAATGTTTTATATCAGAAAGTAAAAAATATTGATTTGTTTTTCAAAATTGTCGGTCTTTTTTTGTTTATAGCGCAAAAAATAAAAACCGCAGAGGTGATCAAATACCACTCAAAGAAGCTCTATTTGTGGGAAAAAAAGGACATACATTTTATATGGGTACAGTGTCACACAACCGCACAATTGTCAGTTAAAGCAACGCAGTGCCGTATCGTAAAAAATGGCCTGGTCAGGAAGGGGGTAAAACCTTTCTGGAGATGAAGTGATTAAACCAACACATACATTTAGGGCCTGTGGCTTTACATGCTGCAATAATCTTTAGGTTGTGCCCTGGCTCTATTAGGATTTAGCAAATACCTCCTGCCATCAATTCCTATTTACACACTAAAAAACATTTCCTTTACTAAAATAATAATAAGGGTAACTATGTAATAGTTTAATGGGTTCCGTACCTAATAGAGGGAATTTCCTCTCATGGAAAAACCACATGAAGTCTGATTTACTCAAAATACATACTAATACCAGTCACTGAAGGCTAAAAGTAAGACCTGCTGCTTTAAGTATTACAAAATAACTTTCATACAAAAGACACAATTTCATAATAAACAGTATAGACAAACTGCTATTACCCATCTATCCTTTTTGTTCTTGGACATACCATGGGAAAGTAAAAGTGCTCCCCATTAAGGATGAGCCCGGTGTTCGATTCGAACCCATGTTCGAATCGAGCACCGGGTGTTCGCTCGCTCGGCGAGCCCAGAACTATTGGGGCCGCTCGCATCAAATTCGTGTAACGGAAGAAGATGCCGGACGAGAAGGACGAGAAGACCAGCGCAAGAAGAAGCGGATCGGAGGAAGAAGAAAATGGAAGAAGAAGATGGAAGAAGATGAAGGAAGGAGAAGATGAAGAAACCGAAGGATGAAGAAAGAAGAAAGAAGATTTTAATAAAGGAATTGTCAAAGACTGTCTCCTGTCATTTTTACAATTTTTGCCACTTTTTTGGTGAAATGGTAGGGGTACTTTTGTACCCCCTTACCATTTCACACAGGGGGGGGCCGGGATCTGGGGGTCCCCTTGTTAAAGGGGCTTCCCGATTCCGATAAGCCCCCCGCCCGCAGACCCCCACAACCACCGGGCACGGTTGTGGGGAAGAGGCCCTTGTCCTCATCAACATGGGGACAAGGTGCTTTAGGGGTCTTAGACCCCCAAAGCATCCTCCCAATGTTGAGGGCATGTGGCCTGGTACGGTTCAGGCGAGAGGGGAGGCCGCTCTCGTCCCCCCTCTTTTCCTGCGGCCTGCTAGGTTGCGTGCTCGGATAAGGGTCTGGTATGGATTTTGAGGGGGACCCCACGCCATTTTTTTTGGCTAGGGTTCCCCTTAAAATCCATACCAGACCTCAAGGGTCTGGTATGGATTTTGAGGGGGACCCTACGCCATTTTTTTTTTGGCTGGGGTTTCCCTTAATATCCATCCCAGACCTGAAGGGCCTGGTTATTGAATTTGGGGGGACCCCTACGCTTTTTTTTTTTTCATTTTTTTTATTTTTTATCAATGACTTTTTTTTTATGAATGAGTTTCAATGAATCACTGTTCTCTGTGTTACGGGAGCCGTGAATTAACATTAGCCGCGAGTGATTTTAAATAGCTTTTTTACTTTCAAAAATGACACTTTGCGCAGAGAGAGTTCTAAACACGGGAAACATGCGCCCCTTTACAGGCATACTATAGACACCCCCCAGGTACGAAATTTAAAGGAATATTACACTTTTATTGTTTCAATTTAAGCATTATTAAAATCACTGCTCCTGAAAAAACGTCCGTTTAAAAAAAAAAAAAAAAATTTGCATTGATACATGTCCCCTGGGGCAGGACCCAGGTCCCCAAACACTTTTTATGACATTAACATGCATATTAGCCTTTAAAATGAGCACTTTTAATTTCGAACGTTCGCATCCATTATAACTAATAGGGTTCTAAAGCTCGCACGGACTTTAGGTCCGTTCGCGGGTTCTGGTGCGAGCCGAACGGGGGGGTGTTCGGCTCATCCCTACTCCCCATCTAAGAGAACCCATAAAAGACCTGGTGCTGCCTCCATGGTGACAAGAATGTGACTGTTTAGGGATACACCTAGGCACCAATAATGAGTGCTTCTGACATTTGAAGTTTAAGTTGTTGCTTACTGAGATTATGACCTGGCCAAGCCTTCGCTTTCCTTAAAGGGGTTTTAAATGCTGAATGTTTTTTTACCTTTGTGCATTCTATGTGTCTTATGGACACAGAGAGCTGGCTAGGGAGCAAGCATGCATTAGTGCCCCCAGAGCAAGCGGCTGGCTATGGGGGCACTCAGCAGGGGCTCAGAGCACTGGGTAGGGACCCCAGAAGTGAAGGATCAGGGCTGCTCTATGCAAAAATTTTGCACAGAGCAGGTAAGTATGACATGTTTGTTGTTTCCTTTACAAACACTTTAAATGAGTACTATAGTTCAAGCATACACTTTCATTTTATAACATCAGCATTGTAACAACAATACAAACAATAGTTATTTTTGACACTCCAATATAAGTGTAGTGCTACCCCTGCAGGAGCTGCTTGGTAAATTGGTATATTGGGTTCACTGTTCTTATGCCTCAAACAACCTTAGCCCCACTGACACACCAGGTTAAGCAAATGGATACTGCACTGTGGAAATTATTATATGGTTTTACATTTTGATCATAGATACACTTCAATAATAAAAAAGGAAGGCGTTAAAGTGTGCGTTGAGATAAAATAAAAAAACTATTTAAAGCGATTTTAAAGTCTGAAGATTTTTTACCTTTATGCATTTAATGCACGATGGTAAAAAAAAAATTCAGTGTGCATCTCAACCCTCCCTAATAATTACCTGAGCCCGATCTCGATCCAGTGATGTGCACAAGACCCAAGGTTCTCCTGGGTCTCTCCTTCCTCATTAGTTGAGATTCAACAGCAGGAGCCATTGGCAGGGATAAGTCACACTCAGGAGGGAGCTAATGGGCGCAGTGCCTTATGGGTGCAGAGAGAAGGGTTCAGGAGCGAACATGCATAAATGCAAGCTGCTTGCTATGGGGGCACTCAGCAGGGGAGAGGGGCCTCGAGCATGGGGCCCGGGATTTAGAAGTGAACCCACATGAATGCTCCCTTAGCAAGCGGCTTGCGGGGAGGAGGAGCCAGGAGGGCCAACAGAGGATCCCAGAAGAGGAGGGTCAGGGCTACTCTGTGTAAAACCATTGCACAGAGCAGGTAAGTAGAATTTTTGTTGGTCATTAAATAAAAATTTAAATAGAAATCCTTTACAATTACTTTAATACATCTTTGCAACCAAACACAGCACTGCATACAGTGGTGTGAAAAAGTGTTTGCCCCCTTCCTCATTTCCTGTTCCTTTGCATGTTTGTCACACTTAAGTGTTTCGGAACATCAAACCAATTTAAACAATAGTCAAGGACAACACAAGTAAACACAAAATGCAATTTGTAAATGAAGGTGTTTATTATTAAAGGTGAAAAAAAATCCAAACCATCATGGCCCTGTGTGAAAAAGTGATTGCCCCCTAAACCTAATAACTGGTTGGGCCACCCTTAGCAGCAACAACTGCAACCAAGCGTTTGCGATAACGTGCAATGAGGCTTTTACAGCGTCCTGGAAGAATTTTGGCCCACTCATCTTTGCAGAATTGTCCTAATTCAGTTACATTAGAGGGTTTTCGAGCATGAACGGCCTTTTTAAGGTCATACCACAACATCTCAATAGGATTCAGGTCAGGACTTTGGCTAGGCCACTCCAAAGTCTTCATTTTGTTTTTCTTCAGCCATTCGGTGGTGGACTTGCTGGTGTGTTTAGGATCATTGTCCTGCTGCAGAACCCAAGTTTGTTTCAGCTTGAGTACACGAACAGATGGTCGGACATTCTCCTTCAGGATCTCTTGGTAGACAGCAGAATTCATAGTTCCTTTTATCACGGCAAGTCTTCCAGGTCCTGAAGCAGCAAAACAGCCCCAGACCATAACACTACCACCACCATATTTTACTGTTGGTATAATGTTCTTTTTCTGAAATGCAGTGTTCCTTCTACGCCAGATATACTTGGACACACACCTTCCAAAGAGTTCCACTTTTGTCTCATCGGTCCACAGAATGTTGTCCCAAAAGTCTTGGGGATCATCAAGGTGTGTTGTGGAGAAATTGAGACGAGCTTTGATGTTCTTTTTGCTCAGCAGTGGTTTTCTCCTTGGAACTCTGCCATGCAGGCCATTTTTTGCCCAGTCTTTTCCTGATGGTGGAGGCATGAACGCTGACCTTAACTGAGGCAAGTGAGGCCTGCAGTTCCTTGGACGTTGTTATGGGGTCTTTTGTGACCTCTTGGATGAGTCGTCGCTGCGCTCTTGGGGTAATTTTGGGCGGCCGGACACTCCTGGGAAGGTTCACCACTGTTCCATGTCTTCGCCATTTGTGGATAATGGCTCTCACTGTGGTTCGCTGGATTCCCAAAGCTTTGGAAATGGCTTTATAACCCTTTCCATACTGATAGATCTCAATTACTTTCTTTCTCAATTGTTCCTGAATTTCTTTGGGTCTCGGCATGATGTGTAGCTTTTAAGGATCTTCTGGTGGACCTTACTGTGTCAAGCAGCTCCTATTTAAGTGATGCCTTGATTGTGAACAGGTGTGGCAATAATCAGGCCTGGGTGTGGCTAGAGAAATTGAACTCAGGTGTGGACAACCACAGTTATAGTATGTTTTAACAAGGGGGGCAATCACTTTTTCACACAGGGCCATGATGGTTTGGATTTTTTTTCACCTTTAATAATAAACACCTTCATTTACAAATTGCATTTTGTGTTTACTTGTGTTGTCCTTGACTATTGTTTAAATTGGTTTGATGTTCCGAAACACTTAAGTGTGACAAACATGCAAAGGAACAGGAAATGAGGAAGGGGGCAAACACTTTTTCACACCACTGTATTTTCAGGGAGACATCTGCCCATCTGGGCTCAACTCCAGCCAGTAACATTTCCAAAAGCCTCCTAACAGCTTTTCATTTGCACACAATGTTATTTGAGTCAGCCGTAAACATATATACAGTTTATAAGTTTAAAAAAAAAGAGCAACTTTACCAGTTTTGGATTAAACTATGGAGGTCCCTAGGCAGTTGAAACCCTGGGGAACCCCTTGCAGGTTTCTGGAGGTTGCATGCTGGTGGGATAACATTGAACTAGTGTACACATCGGCCACTAGATGGAGACGATCATCCCTTCTGTACATACACGTATGTAGGCTGCACCAACATTTTTTTACAAACTGACAGATGAAAGAAGATGGGCTTTTAAGAGACAAACTTAAATGTGAACCCAATGTCTATGGTCCATGTACTTTATGGTGTTATTGGGTATATTACATTATTAAAACATTTTCTCAGTATTTATAGAGTCTTTTATGTAAAATTTTCGTGGATTCATTTTTTTTTTACTTTTATAAACAATTCATGAAATCTTCATTGTAGTTTTCTTTCAAGATCAAATCAATATTATTTTGATCTGTTTTGGTTCTTATAGTCAGCTCCCTGATAACTTGCTGCAGCATATGCACAGTGTGGTATAGATTGCCCCAAAACATCCTGGGATGCGTGATGTATCCCAGGAGGTTACAGGCAACTGTCATTGTAAAGCAGAAACTCTACTAAGTATTTGTTTAAAAAAAATAGAAACTTACAGGTGGGAGAAGGAGCAATTATATATATATATATATATATATATATATATATATATATATATAAAGAAGAAACGGAGAGTGAAGGTCCTGCTTTAAGTTCAACAAAAAAACTAAAACCCCTGACTATCCCACATTCCCACGTACTGCTGACTGCGGATTGCTGACCAAATGCTTTAACCTTCAGTATATTTACTTATCAGGCACAGAAAAATACACACAACTTAATACATTTTTCTTAATTCCATAAACCTACATTTCTTAAACGCACAACTACAAATATGCATATACGTGGTAGTTGCCCCTTAGCCTAAGCCTAGTATTTAGCATTTTTTCTGCTTCTAGAGGTTGGTGGGAACAGCGTTTTATTTATCATAAGACATTCCTTTCTCAGAGAGACAATTTATCAAACTACTGAAAGAACGTTGCATAGTTTCACAAAGTGAAGAAGACAAAATAGCTACTTTCCATGTATCCAGATAAAGAACTTCTGACATTACACTTTATTATGTATGATTCTAACATTTGATTGTGATTGTAGATATGAAACCAGCCATTACAAAAGGATTCTGTGTTCACAGAATTTTAATATGTGCTACACCTTATAAAGCAAACATTCTCTTCCAGGCTGGCTGACTCTATATTGTGCTTGTTCAATTATATTTTAAGCAATGTTGTGACTGTCATTTTCTTTTTCTATAGGTTGTGATATGATTGTCCATGGTAGGCACTGCTTTGCCACAATTATTTTATGTTTAGTTTTTTTTCGGAAGGTATTGAAGCTAAAGCATTGGCATGAGAGACAATTGACTAGTGTTTTTCAGAGAGAGGTCAGCTATGGGAGCACATTCATTTCTCTTATGACAGGTGGACCTTGCAGGAAACTTATAAGAGATATTCCCCAGGTTCCCATACATATGCTTTGGCTTTCTTACTTTCTCAATCGTTGACATGGAACAAATATAACTATATAGTAAATTCTGAGGAGGAGACTAGAAATTCTAGCCCTTTATTTCTCCAATGTCCCATGAATTGGGGACTTTATTAGCAATGGCAAAGGTAACAGAATATATGTATACATATACTTGCAAATACATGTCTGTTCATCCACAGGAGGAATGAGAGGTTGATTGAAAAAAAATACATGACATGACACACTCAACACAGAGTAGTAAGTCAATTCTGCTGGGAAGGAACCGCCAAAGGACACTTCTGTGACCAGACGTTCAGGATGCTTTTTTAATTTAGAAATAGCTTCTTGCTAACTCTGTTATTATGGGATTCTTATCCTCCAATTAGTTATAGAAAATATGTACTGGGCAGATATGGGCAAAGCACTTGTTTTCTATAGTTTACAATGAAAGGAACACAACACAGCCTACACTGCTCCCCATGTTCTCCAGAACTCCTTGTTCACTCATGAAAGCATCCTGAATGATGCTGGCAACACAACATGTTCAACACAATAGTACAATAGCCATAGGGTACCCATAGACATAGAAGGGTAGTCAACCAACTATTATTTACCCTTTCACAAATGTTTATAGTAACCCAAAAGTAGAAGGTACCAGCAAAGGCGGACAGGATAAACAGTAATGATTAAAAAATGTTTTGTAACTGTTGCAAGCAATGGTCCCTCTCGAGAGCATTCAAAAAGCTAGTATCCATCTATGGCCATGCATGTGAGATCATTGCCTGACCTGCCCATTTTCATGTAATGCCTATTGGCTGATTTGCAGATAGAACTGTCTTAGCTACAGGTAGGACCAGCCATAGACAGGTGGATATTTTCACACAAAAGACATTGGTATGTCCTATGGGGGTTTGGCAATTGAACCCAGCATCATTTTTCACCAAACAGTGCTAGCAGCACAAGCAAGGTACTTCTGCTCTGTTTGCTCTTCTCCACTGTTTTATAGATTTATAGAAAAAGGGTCACAAGGGTATAGTAGTCGTACAGTAAAATGATTAAAAAGATTATATCTTTAAGGGTCTTATAAATCTGTCTAACTGAATTGTGATGTTTTCCATTTTTACAGCTTTACTTGGTTGTATGTGTAAACTGAAAAGCAAAACTCAAATAAATCCTTAGCTGTGGTGGCTACATTAGATTTCTTTTTTCCAGACTTTTTTTTTAACTTTATTTTCAACCGTTGATCCAGTCATTGGAACACTTCCTCTCCTGGAGTAACAACACTTACTCATTAAACATCTATGAAGAAGCAGAGTTATCACCCTAGGCTGCTTGCTTCTGATTTGGACTACAAATAATAAAGAATGTGAACCTTCATGTAGGACATGGGTAAAAGAACAGGAAAAGAGCTGAACATGGATTTCAAAAGGTAAGCAAAAAGACTAGTGTCCAAGGAGAGTGGCCACAAACCATCTTTACCGCAGATACCCAAAAAATCCAAAGCAGTGCTTCAAGCTTTATCAAGATCACCAGGTGATTCCAACGCTGCTGGGTGCTATCTTCCCAAGGGCCAGTCTTGCCCAGACACAAAATGCTGAAAATGAAAAAGTGGAAGCGCACACTGGAAAGCCACCCGGTTTGAAATGTATCAGAAAGTCTTCAGCTTTGCCTACTCCTAAGCCATGCCCCTCTAACGTGTTTCAACCGCTCATGGGCTTAATCATAGAGGTGGGAGTGGAAGTGTGTTTCATGGTTTTATGCATCATCAGCCCATTAAAATATAATCCAACTCAACTGAGATAAAAAGGAAAATTTGAAAAATGAATGCTTCATGTGAATTTCTGCTTCAAAATACATATGCAGTGCAAACATTAAAAACACGGAGATCCAAATGATGTATATATTATATTAGTATATTTGATTATATCAGAGCTTGAAAAAAAAAAAAGACTACCAGTTGAGTAAAAAAGCAAATGAAAATACAAATAAATGAAAAATAAAAGGCAGAAAAATCCAATACCAGTTAAAACCAGTTACTTTATTCATGCCAGTCTAAAAACATAAATGCAAAAATCTAGAAATGTAAAAATACAAAAACACAAATAACTCTGAAAAACTCTGAAAAAGAAATGTATGCAAATATGTCAACAAAAGAAAAAGGATAGGGTAAGTGGGAGGTGGAATGAGGGAATGAAAAAGAGGGAATTAGGCCAATGAGTGGGTGAAACATGTTAAAAGGGTGTGGCTTGGGAGGAGGCAAAACTGAAGTCTTTCTGATACTTTGGGTGGCTTTCCAGTGTGCGGGCAATCTTTTACAATCCTCTGATTACACAATAAAGGCGAGGAGACATCTCTCTATCCTCATTGATTGAGCACCAGGGCCCAATTTTTTTTAACCAACAGTCACTGATTACTTACAAAAAAACGTTAAAAATGCACCAACTTGCCATGACCAAATCACATTAGCACACCAAGGCCAAAATGATCTAAAAAAAATCTTCAAAGAGGTTTGTCCTACTTATGTTTAATTTACTCATAAGATGCTAATTTAGGAAAAAAGTGAATCCTCAGTCTGTAAAAGTCATCAAAGAGAAGAAGCTTCAGTGAGAGACTACTCACTGTGCATAATACGTTCTACAACTCTACAGCATTAACATTTTACAACTTCTCAGTGGTTTATATGTTATTCCGTACCTGACCCGTGAATGTTACAAAGTCAGATCATAAGTCCAGAGCTGTGTGAGGTCAATGTTTAAAACTACTGAAGTGGCCATATTCATAAAAATCATGAAGTGAACCGTTTAATATTTCAAAAGCCATGCTTGTTTTATCAGTTTACTAAAGAGTAGGGCTGTCTATGTATAAGATTAGTAGTGGATAATTACCCCCAATTAGCCCCACATGGAGTCATTTCTAAACTACCAAGCATCCATGAACCAAGCCTCACATGCCTTTATGTCTCTGTCCATTAGTCCATTTTCTTTTTTTTTTTTCTTTAAGTTTTATGTTACCAAACAGAACAGCTGTCATTGTGTTTGTTTTTCTTATCAGTTCTGAGCTCACTAATGCATTTAGTGCCCCCTCCCTTCTGTGGCTTGAATGACTTGCCTTGAGATTCTCTAATGCTTTTTGCTTTCTAGTTAAGACCTTACTTACACTTTCTGACTGCAGTAACTTTGCTTTTGTGTCCTGATTCTTCAGCTAAAATAAGTAAATCTTGTTAGGGCTCGTTCAGGCAGTAGCCTGTCCGGTTTTGGATAAAAGACGATGAGACAAAGGTGCTCAGTAAGTACTGCAGGTGATTTTCATGTAAAGAATATATACTGTCTCATTTTTAGAGGGATATTTAAAATTGGCTAGGTAATATAATAGCATGGAGCTTGGTACCAAAATGATTGCATGTACTCTTTTTGTAGGAAAACACTCATGGCGTGTCTGTTATTAATGAAGAACTTTGTGCACCAAATAGTTTTTTCTTTCCTTGCTTGGGCTGGCTATAGACACAAAATTCGACCAGTTCAGAAGGGACCAGCCAAATTTAGATCCGTATGTGGTTACCCCCATTCGACAGAGGTCGATTGTCAGATTGACTTCTGTCGAGCTGACAAACTGGAAAACAGACAAGCTGGAAAACTTTTGTTGATCAGTGGCTACAGATATTGATCAGTGTATTTTGACAGTGGAGAGTCCTGCTTTCAGCATACAATGTCCTGCTGGCTGAACGGAAAAAAAAATAAAAAATTTGGCCAGCTTTACCTTGTCTACTGGATGATGTAGGTGGCCCAGAGTATGTGGAACATGGTGTTGGTTGACAATAAAGGCGAGGAGACATCTCTCTATCCTCTATCCTCTATTGATTGAGCACTAGGGCCCAATTTTTTTTAACCAACAGTCACTGATTACTTACAAAAAAACACTTTAAAAATGCACCAACTTGCCATGACCAAATCACATTAGCACAACAAGGCCTGAGGGGACTTAAGTGTCCCAGGGGACTGGGTGAGAAAGGCAGAAGCTCCAGCTGTTTAAAAGGGTTCTTGTAAAAAAAAAAAAAAAATGATTTGCAACTGTAGTAAAGATGGAGGGAAGGACCAATATTAGATAAAGTAGCAAAGAAGAGTCCAGGTCTGCTTTTTTTTTTATAAAGTATAAAGGGATGCCAAATGCAGGCATTGATTTGTATTTCACCTAAAGATGTTTCCAAAAGTCCACAATTTTTAATCAATTTAAGATTAGTACCTAGCAATGCTAATCACTTTAATACTGGGCATGTTGACCCCCTTCCTGCCAGGCCAATATTCAGCTTTCAGAGCTGTCACACTTTGAATGACAATTGTGCGGTCAACACTGTACCCAAGTGAAATTTTTATCATTTTTTTGAGACAGATAGATCTTTCTTTTGGTTTTATTTAATTACCACTGTTTTTTTTATTTCGTTCGTAATTTAGAAAAAAATAAAAATTTTCTTAGTTTCTGTTATAAAATTTTTCAAATAAGCATTTTTTCTTCTTCACTGATATGTGCTAATAGCCATATCGTGAGTATAGTCTTTAGTAATAATTATAAATTAATTAATTATCGCGTACCATCATCCATATATATCATTGTGGAAACAAGGGGTATGCGCTGATGATACTGCATTGATGATGCTGCACTGATGGGCACTGATGAGGCAGCACTGATGGGCACTTGTGAGGCTGCACTGATGGGCACTGTTGAGGCTTCACTCATGGGCACTGGTGAGGCAGCTTGTTAATTGTGCCAAAGCTGTACCCCGAATACATATTTTTTCTTGAATTTTGGTCATCTGTGGCATTCCTTTTTATAACTGCTTGTCTCACAAGATTTAAATTGAGATTTGTTCACTACTGTGCTGCTTGCTAGCGCTGTACCTGAACACTCACAATGAAAGGATCTTCTTGCTTCCTCTTCCCTCACTCTGTACTTCCTTCAACTCTCCTGCTACTTCCTAACTTTTCCTTCCTCAGCTATTAGACCATCAGTTTTCAGAGGGCAGCTTTGGCACGAGGAACCTCTACCTGCCTCTACCAGATAAGGCTCCCTTCACATAGAGATATAGTGCATGGTAAGTTAGTAATGGGGAGACCACAGGCAATGCTAGTCCTTGGTCTTCTGCTTGCCTTTTTGGGCATAGATTCTAGAGTTCAATTCCTTTTTAAGTGAGCACTTACTTTGACCTGTGTGGTCAAAGCAAAGGTTTGCTTTAAAGGGTAAGTTCACCTTCTCACAAAAATATACAGTATATACACATATACTGACCACCTCTGTGGACCCTGCTGCACATAGTGGCCATGATGCTCTATACTGCCAGTGGATCAGTCCTTACACTGCAATACACAGCCCTGGAGTGAGTATCTATCATAACGCTTGCAACAGCAAGTGCTCATTGGTATGCGTAACAAGGTGACCAATAAGAAATGCTTGCTTCTTTACGGACATGCTACCAGAAGAAGAAGTCTCAAATGCACTTTTCATTGCTCAGCACAGTCACTTGGCTGTACTGACCAATGAGTTCTTGACATTGCTTTAATTATGGTGGATACTCATTCCAATGCTGCGCATAGCAGTGTGCAGTGTATAGACTGGTACACTGCCAGCATTGGGCATCACGGCTGCTATATGCAGCCAGGGTCCAAAGAGAGGGCCAGGAGTCTTTTGGAGTTTTTTTGTAAAAAAGCGAACTTACACTTTAAGAGCAATTTGGCAAAAATACTATATTGTTACACTTCAGTATTACAAGCAGGTTAGAAATAGATGCATAGATCTCGCTGATCCTCTAAGATGGTATTCTCCCAGATACGTTTAGAGAAACCAGCTCAGCCACAAAACATCTCTGGAATCCATTTTAAAATGCTGCCAACTTTGCAGAGCAACTCCAGTTCCACCAATCACAAATCTTTGAAGACTGTCAACTATTTGGCTGCTTAGTTCTTTGTAATCTGTCTGAAATGTTAAATATTCAGCAATGCACTTGTTACAGCACACTACACCTTAGCATTATAGAATATCCTGGAGCAATCCTTATGGGAGAAGCACCTTTTCACAGCAAAGCTTGGTGTATAGATCACAAGGAATGCCAGAGATAAACTAATTTTAATAGACATTGTAGACTGGTTATTTATGTGTAAACCATGATTTGTACATTCCATGCAAGGTACAGACAACATATGAATCACTTGGGGGAACCTGCTACTGCACGCTGATGTTCATACCCTCAGTGGTGGAATGCATAAAAGATAGGGTAGAAGCAAGCAGCTACACGAACTCCAAAACACTTTTTATATACTGTATCAACTTCATTTTTTTTTTAATATAGACGAAAGAAAGTCTAAACTATTCAGAATATCCTATGTGTATTATGCTGGTTTTAGACAAACAATTTTTATCCACTGCATAGATTAAAATGTTTTGTTCAGCATTGTTTGAAGGTGATAAGAATGATTACAAATCATCTGATCATTATGTTGAGAAAACATACAGCAAACCGGTAGCTTCCAGTTATTAAACAGTCTGAAACTACGTACAGTAACTGAATCAGGTTGATTTAATAAAGGAGTTTAAAAGCTTCAATAATGCCGCGTACACACGAGCGGATTTTCCGTCAGAAAAATTTTGGATGGTTTTTCCGACGGAATTCCACTCAAGCTTGGCTTGCATACACACGGTCACACAAAATTTTGCTGAACTTTCGACCGCCAAAAACGCGGTAACGTACAACACTACGACGAGCCGAGAAAGTGAAGTTCAATGCTTGCGAGCATGCGTCGAATTGTTTCCGAGCATGCGTAGGAATTTTGCACGTCGGAATTGCTACAGACGATCGGAATTTCCGATTGGAACTTTTTCCGACCGAAAAATTGAGAACATGCTCTCAATCTTTTGCTGGCGGAAATTCGGCCAGCAAAAGTCCAATGGAGAATACACACGGTCAAAATTTTCCAACCAAAAGCTCTCATCGGTCTTTTGCTGGCCGAATTTCCAATCGTGTGTACGCGGCATAAGGCTGGTCATACAAGGTTCTAATCTGGGCCGGTTCAGCTGGAACTGGTCGAGAATCTAACCGTTTATGAGCAGGCTAAATGTGGCAAGTTGGTCAATCGATCAACTTGGGTACAACCAGCATGCTGGGTTTTACCTGCGATTATCCCTAGTGGCTCATCCTTAACAACTCATGAGTCATCAGCTGTCAATGGGCTTCCCCACTGACTGTTGAATACAAAAAAAATAAATAAATAAACATTGCAATAAAAAAGTGGGCAAAAAAATGGCGTGGGGGTCCCTCCCCCAAACTATACCAGGCCCTTCAGGTCTGGTATGGATTTTAAGGGGAACCTCACATCACACTTTATAAAAAAAAACGTTGTGGGGTCCCCCCAAAATCTATAACAGACCCTTATGCGAGCATGCAGCATGGCAGGCCAGGAAAGGGGGGAGGCGAGCAAACCATACAAGGCCACATGTCCTCAGGTGGCCCCGCCCTTACCTATATAACAACTGTCAAATGGCAAGCCAGGCATTAGGCGGTATGTCTTAGTTGAATGTGGAGAAATTTTTTTTCTGGTCAGGCAATGCGGCGATTTACATCGGGGGACACTGTTTTTTAAATTTTTTACTTTTTAAGAAAGGAATTGTCAAAAACGGTCTCTGTGTTTTTATTAATTTTTGACACTTTTTTGGTGAATGGGCATACTCATTTACATGGGGGGGCTGGGATATGGTGGCCCCCTTGTTACAGGGGGCTTCCAGATTCTGATAAGCCCCCTGCCCAAAGACCCCTACAACCACAGCCCAGGGTTGTGGGGACGAGGGCCTTATTCCCATCAACATGGGGACAAGGTGCTTTGGGGTGGGGGCTCCCACCTCAAAGCACACACCCCCCATGTTGAAAGCATATGGCCTGGTATTGTTCAGGAGTCTGGTCTGATATTCCAGGCTGTGTGCTGGGATAAGAGTCTGGTATGGATTTTGGGGGAGACCCCACACCGTTTTTTAAACATTTTTCTATTGCCGGCAATGGTATTGAATTTAAATGTAATTTAATTCTTTTTTTATTCTTTAGAAATGTCATTTTTTCTGCAGCATGTTCTATACATTCTACAGATGTGCTACTTTACATGCAAACTATGGGGACCCCCAGGCACTATATTTAAAAAGTTTTTTAATTTTTATTGTTTAACTTTAAGCATCATTAAAATAACTGCTCCTATAAAAACAATCTTTTAAAAAAAAATGTTTTGCTTTGGTACATTTCGCCCAGGGCAGTACCTCGGGCACCCATACCCTTTTTATGACTAATTACTTGCATATAAGCCTTTAAAATGGGGACTTTTGACTTTTCAAGTTTGGGTTCCATAGACTTTAATAAGGTTCACCGTTCGGGTCAGAACTTTTTCTCTGTTCGGGAGTTCTGGTGTGAACTGAACAGGGGGGGTGTTCAGCCCATTTCTAATTATGAGGTATTATTAAAATCTTGCTCGCATTGTCTTATGTAATTCCTCATGTTTTTAGTGGTTCAAAGGTTAGTTGCATTTTACTGGAAGCCCAGTCATTCCTTCCAGATAGTTAATTCCAGGTTGGACTACATAAACTCTATAGAAAGCTAACAAGTACTTTTCAGGGCACCCAGGCAATTCCATGTAGTGTGGGAGGCCTGACAATCAAGAAAATCTAACACAGATGTCATTAATGTAACAAACCACTTACAGTGACTCAGGGCTAGTTTTGGGTGTGGAGGGGATGGGTAATTTCCACTTCTGATCCCTATTCTATTTAGTAATTTTTATTCAAATGGGACAAAGACACCATTCATAAGCAGATATAGTGATATTGTAACTTAATTTTTATTTTATATTTAAATTATCTATACAGCAAATTTGTTTTTCTACTTTATTGTTTATGCCTCTAAACCTTAATAGCATAGGGGTTTCTAGCCCTCAAAAGTTGCGTCTTTACATTCTCCAGCCACTGCAGGTGTCAGTGGCTGCTTGTAAATATGCTGTGAACAGGATATGTTTTTTGTGCATTAGGCAAAGTAGTGTGTGTGTGTCTGTGTACATACACATAGGTGAGTATGCATGGAAAGTTTGCAGAGCAATTCACCCAGTGAAAGTACATATACTGTATGTTTATTTTGTGTGTCTAGGGCAAAAACAAATGTTATTAGGTAATTTATTGTGCTGGATGAATGTTTTTCATTGATTTAAAACAAAAAAAATACTACATTTGGCCACAAGGTGACATTAAGTATCATAGGAATTTGTATAATCCATTCACCACAGGAATTAAGGCACTATTAAACCCAAAACCAAAAATGTAATATATTGCAGCTTAGCAATCATTAGATGTGGCTGTATTAGTTTTATTTTTTTTATGTTTTCCCCCTTTTTCAACTGGTGACCTGGCCAGTAACACACCCCCTGCATTAGAGTGCCCCCACTCTGGATGAAGGAGCACAGGGGGCACCTTTGTACAGAAGCATTGTCAGTCTGGGAGGAGTGGCATGTTAGATGGACTTGCAGATTTAGATACACTAAACAAATTGATTCAAAACTCTGGCTAATACTCTATAATCAGTTACAGCAAACAGCTTATTTTTCTTTTGTAATAAAGGTTTTACATAAATGAATACAAGCTGGTCATTGTAAGCACCCCTGTCAGTGGTAAATGGTTTGCCCCAACCCTGTAACTGCTTCATCTGCAGGAAAGCTTGTTCTTTTGAAAAACAACAGACTTACTGTCAAGCTCACCAGGTCAAAAAAGGAAAGAAAGCCTAAAAAGAAAACGAATGCAGCCAGCACAATTAGGAATTGGTAAGCTGCAATAAAATAAATGTTTGATTTTGGGTTTAATACTGCTTTAACTGTGGATGAGGATGGCTGTAAGTTGGACTAGGTTACACGTCATACAAAATTATTCACCTATAATTATTATTTTGGTTGGTTATATAGTTTAGTTTAACCATGCGCAGTAGGAAACGGGCAGTGAAGCCGCAAGGCTCCACTGCCTGTTTCCCTTAGTGAGGATGGCAGCGCCGGCACACGATACGAGGGACGTATCGGCTCTGGGGGGGCCAACATCGCGGGTGCCCTGGACAGGTAAGTGTCCTTATTAAAAGTCAGCAGCTACAGTGTTTGTAGCTGCCGACTTTTAAAAAAAGATTTTTTACGGCTGGAACACCCCTTTAACCACTTGACCACTGGGCACTTAAACCCCCTTCCTAACCAGACCAATTTTCAGCTTTCGGTGCTCTCACACTTTGAATGACAATTACTCAGTCATGCAACACTGAACCCAAATGAATTTTGTGTCCTTTTTTTCACACAAATAGAGCTTTCTTTTGGTGGTATTTAATCACCGCTGGGTTTTTTAATTTTTGGGCTATAAATCAAAATATACTGAAAATTCGGTAAAAAAAATAAATAAAAATTCTTTGTTTCTATTAAAATTTATTGCAGAGTATTGGCGAGTATTGGCGAGTATTGGCAGAGTATTGGCGAGTATTGGCGAGTATTGGCGAGTATTGGCAGAGTATTGGCGAGTATTGGCAGAGTATTGGCAGAGTATTGCAGTGTTGCAGTGTTGCACAGTGGTGGCAGAGCATTGCACAGTGGTGGCAGAGCATTGCAGTGGTGGCAGAGCGTTGCACAGTGGTTGCAGAGCGTTGCACAGTTGTTGCAAAGCGTTGCACAGTGGTTGCAGAGCATTGCACAGTGGGGGCAGAGCGTTGCACAGTGGGGGCAGAGCGTTGCACAGTGGTTGCAGAACGTTGCACAGTGGTTGCAGAGCATTGCACAGTGGTTGCAGAGCATTGCACAGTGGGGGCAGAGTATTGCACAGTGGTTGCAGAGCATTGCACAGTGGTTGCAGAGTATTGCACAGTGGTTGCAGAGTATTGCACAGTGGTGGCAGAGCATTGCACAGTGGTGGCAGAGCATTGCACAGTGGGGGCATAGTATTGCACAGTGGGGGCAGAGTATTGCACAGTGGGGGCAGAGCATTGCACAGTGGTTGCAGAGTATTGCACAGTGGTGGCAGAGTGTTGCACAGTGGTGGCAGTGTAGCTGTCACTGACCAGCGCTGTGGGCACTACACATCCAGCCCACAGCGCTGGTCCCATCTCCCCCCTGCGCGCTTCTCCCCTCTCACTGTACCGATCGGTACAGAGAGGGGAGGGAGGAACCGGCGTCATGACGTGACGCCGGTTTGTGTACATGTGATCGCTCCGTCATTTGACGGAGCGATCACGTGGTAAACGGCCGCTATACCGTTTACCGTGATCCGTGATGCGCCGGGTCCTTGGGACCCGGCGGTCACGGATGTTCCCAAGTGCGCGCCCCAGGGGGCGCGTGGGAACAAGTTTCTGGGAGGACGTCCGTAGGATGTCCACCCAGGATAAGCCGACCGCGCTGTAGCTGTCTTTCGACTATAGCGCGGTCGGCATGTGGTTAAAATAGAAGTGCAGAAAATTATTAAACAATCATAGGTGGATTCAGCATCAATCCAATGCTGCATCTGTCCCCCACCACCTGTACACCGAGAACATCCTGATGACACATGTATGTATGCGAAACGCCTAGCGGCTTCTGGGTAATCGCTGATGTCACTTCCTGTCCTAACTCGAACCAGATCGAGGCTTGGAATGCCGATCCCGGGAAACAAAGCGGCGGAGTTAAACCCCAAAACACACTGCTGGAAAGACTCAGTGCCGGTCTAAAGGCACTTTAACTGTAAGTGCACATTTTATCTTATTGGTTAAAATACATTTTATAAAAGCATGTTGCGCAATGAATGACTTCTTATGAGATACCAAGATTGGCTTGGAGATATGAGGAGTAACAAGTGGCAACCTAGTTGGAAAAATGACAGGAAAGTGGATTGGTTATCCCAATATAAACCAAAGGCAATGCTTTTTCTAGGTTCTGGTGAGTGCCCATCTCAGAAGGTGGTGGTGGCACATGAAGTGGTGAAAAGCCTTTTTATAGAGCACGGATGTGAATTGGTGCACACTATGCACATAGAATTTAAATGTTAACTGGAAGTGGACTTTGGGGATCATTGTAAAATACCTATGTCCTGGGGTTTTGATATTTTGCACTTGATAAATTTGCACTATAGATTGACATATTGATACGTTGCACTAAAGATTTGACATATTGATACGTTGCACTTTATAGGTTTTTAGTTTTAAGGTTTGCGCACGCAGTGCAGACACTGTTTCAGTGGTAATATTATACAAGCACTTTTGGATCAGCGCATTTAAATTTCAAACGTATTTCAAATGTATATGGGCTACCTTAGGCTATAATAAAATTTAACTACATGGTACTTGACAGTCACTTACAGAAGAAGCAAATATCAAATAAAGATCTTTCCTTGTAAGGACAATATAGCTGAGAAATTGAGGACATGCCTTCTAGATAAAAAACTTTTTCCTTGCCCCTTAATCCTGATTTATACCAACTTCAAGCAACATTTTACAAAGTTATCTTGTTTTTCATGCACGAGTCTAGTTTACTTATTCTTTAAATGTACAGTACTTATTTGCCATACTATAAAGACTGCTACAATCAAATGTGATATATTTATCATACATACTTGACAAATGTCATTTATGATAGATTTGATGGTGATGCAGGTTATTTATTATATGTAATTACCAAATATGTCACTTTTAGATGCATATCTAAGAGAAGAAAAGCAAGCCACCATTTTTAAAAGGCTGGGATACCATTGAAAGAGTGAGAAGGCCCTCTTCAGGGATATACAGTATATACATATATATATATATATATATATATATATATATATATATATATATATATATATATACGGCATATACACACACACACAATATATTTTCAATCATGAGGACAAACATTGGAATTTGCATCACCGAGAGGCATGGGACAACCTTCATAGCTGTCTCTTGCCTCTGCTTTGCTTTTTAAGATCAACTCATCAACTGTAGGCAGCCTTGTTTTTTCAGGGTCCATAATAGAAGGTGAATTTATTTATAGCAAATAAGTATGTTCTTTTTTAGACGCCCCCCCCCCCTCCTTTTCAAAAAAAGCTACTTGTAGAAGTTTAAGATTCCCTCTGGCAGTGAGTAGTCAGCACCCAGACAAAGCCACAAGCATGATGTTCAGGCAGCCAATCTCAACACAGATCCTTACCTTTGACAAGACAACACTGCAGCTGTGTTTGGAATTCTGACAGCAGGAAGAAATATGGAGCTGCTAACAGCAACAGGTTGTATTAGGTCTGCTTTTTTGCAGCTCGTCTTAGAAAGCAGCAGGGGATGTTGGACCTGGATCTTCTGAGTATGAGGAGGCCAATTGCCAAGGCCAAGTGTTGTCAGTGGGGGGAGCACCTTTGACCTGTGTAAACTGAGTGAGTCAGTAACACAGAGATTTTGTAATAATTAAAGGCATCAACAGTAGGGATGGGCCCGGTGCTCGATGCGAACCCACGTTCGCATCGAGCACCGGGCGTTCGCTCGCTCGGCGAGCCCAGAACTATTTTGGCCGCTCGCATCACGTTCGTGTGATGCGAGCGGCCCCGCAATGCATTGCGGCCGGCGCGGCCGACGCAGTGCATTGCTGGCTGATGATTGGCCAAGCATGCACTGTGACCCCGCATGCTTGGCCAATCACAGCCCCGGAAACTCGAAGAGCCATAATTGGCTACAGGCAGGACGCCTGTAGCCAATTACAGCTCAGGGGCTGTAGTACACGCCCCCCCTATAAAACGCCGCCACGCCGTCTGCGCCGGTCACATGCTGTTCCGGCGCAGATTGAGCAGGCTGATTCTGTGACACTCTGCTGGATTTAGATAGTTAGAGAGATTCACTTACAGAGATTGAGTTAGATAGATTCAGTTACAAAGATTGATTGAGAAAGAGGGGCTTGTAGTGTGCTCGTGGCAGGCAGGCAGAGCTACTATATTTTGTTACCAGAAGCACCTATAGGACTTGTAGTGTGTTCGTGGCAGGCAGGCAGAGCTCCTATATTTTGTTACCAGAAGCACCTATAGGACTTGTAGTGTGTTCGTGGCAGGCAGGCAGAGCTCCTATATTTTGTTACCAGAAGCACCTATAGGACTTGTAGTGTGTTCGTGGCAGGCAGGCAGAGCTCCTATATTTTGTTACCAGAAGCACCTATAGGACTTGTAGTGTGTTCGTGGCAGGCAGGCAGAGCTCCTATATTTTGTTCCCAGAGGCACCTATAGGACTTGAAGTGTGTTAGTCCCATTACACACACAGAGCTATATTTTCTTCCCAGAAGCACCTATAGGACTTGAAGTGTGTTAGTCCCATCACACACACAGAGCTATATTTTGTTCCCAGAGGCACCTATAGGACTTGAAGTGTGTTAGTCCCATTACACACACAGAGCTATATTTTCTTCCCAGAAGCACCTATAGGACTTGAAGTGTGTTAGTCCCATTACACACACAGAGCTATATTTTCTTCCCAGAAGCACCTATAGGACTTGAAGTGTGTTAGTCCCATTACACACACAGAGCTATATTTTCTTCCCAGAAGCACCTATAGGACTTGAAGTGTGTTAGTCCCATCACACACACAGAGCTATATTTTGTTCCCAGAAGCACCTATAGGACTTGAAGTGTGTTAGTCCCATCACACACACAGAGCTATATTTTGTTCCCAGAAGCACCTATAGGACTTGAAGTGTGTTAGTCCCATCACACACACAGAGCTATATTTTGTTCCCAGAAGCACCTATAGGACTTGAAGTGTGTTAGTCCCATTACACACACAGAGCTATATTTTGTTCCCAGAAGCACCTATAGGACTTGAAGTGTGTTAGTCCCATTACACACACAGAGCTATATTTTCTTCCCAGAAGCACCTATAGGACTTGAAGTGTGTTAGTCCCATTACACACACAGAGCTATATTTTGTTCCCAGAAGCACCTATAGGACTTGAAGTGTGTTAGTCCCATTACACACACAGAGCTATATTTTCTTCCCAGAAGCACCTATAGGACTTGAAGTGTGTTAGTCCCATTACACACACAGAGCTATATTTTGTTCCCAGAAGCACCTATAGGACTTGAAGTGTGTTAGTCCCATTACACACACAGAGCTATATTTTCTTCCCAGAAGCACCTATAGGACTTGAAGTGTGTTAGTCCCATTACACACACAGAGCTATATTTTGTTCCCAGAAGCACCTATAGGACTTGAAGTGTGTTAGTCCCATCACACACACAGAGCTATATTTTGTTCCCAGAAGCACCTATAGGACTTGAAGTGTGTTAGTCCCATCACACACACAGAGCTATATTTTGTTCCCAGAAGCACCTATAGGACTTGAAGTGTGTTAGTCCCATCACACACACAGAGCTATATTTTGTTCCCAGAAGCACCTATAGGACTTGAAGTGTGTTAGTCCCATCACACACACAGAGCTATATTTTGTTCCCAGAAGCACCTATAGGACTTGAAGTGTGTTAGTCCCATTACACACACAGAGCTATATTTTCTTCCCAGAAGCACCTATAGGACTTGAAGTGTGTTAGTCCCATTACACACACAGAGCTATATTTTGTTCCCAGAAGCACCTATAGGACTTGAAGTGTGTTAGTCCCATTACACACACAGAGCTATATTTTCTTCCCAGAAGCACCTATAGGACTTGAAGTGTGTTAGTCCCATTACACACACAGAGCTATATTTTGTTCCCAGAAGCACCTATAGGACTTGAAGTGTGTTAGTCCCATCACACACACAGAGCTATATTTTGTTCCCAGAAGCACCTATAGGACTTGAAGTGTGTTAGTCCCATCACACACACAGAGCTATATTTTGTTCCCAGAAGCACCTATAGGACTTGAAGTGTGTTAGTCCCATCACACACACAGAGCTATATTTTGTTCCCAGAAGCACCTATAGGACTTGAAGTGTGTTAGTCCCATCACACACACAGAGCTATATTTTGTTCCCAGAAGCACCTATAGGACTTGAAGTGTGTTAGTCCCATCACACACACAGAGCTATATTTTGTTCCCAGAAGCACCTATAGGACTTGAAGTGTGTTAGTCCCATCACACACACAGAGCTATATTTTGTTCCCAGAAGCACCTATAGGACTTGAAGTGTGTTAGTCCCATCACACACACAGAGCTATATTTTTCTTCCCAGAAGCACCTATAGGACTTGAAGTGTGTTAGTCCCATCACACACACAGAGCTATATTTTCTTCCCAGAAGCACCTATAGGACTTGAAGTGTGTTAGTCCCATCACACACACAGAGCTATATTTTCTTCCCAGAAGCACCTATAGGACTTGAAGTGTGTTAGTCCCATCACACAGAGCTCCTCTATTTTCTTTGCAGAAGCACCCATAGGACTTCTAGTGTGTTAGTGGCATCACACAGAGCTCCTATATATTCTTCTCAGCAGCACCCACAGGACTTCTAGTGTGTTAGTGGCATCACACAGAGCTCCTCTATTTTCTTTGCATAAGCACCCACAGGACTTCTAGTGTGTTAGTGGCATCACACAGAGCTCCTCTATTTTCTTTGCAGAAGCACCCACAGGACTTCTAGTGTGTTAGTGGCATCACACAGAGCTCCTCTATTTTCTTTGCATAAGCACCCACAGGACTTCTAGTGTGTTAGTGGCATCACACAGAGCTCCTCTATTTTCTTTGCATAAGCACCCACAGGACTTCTAGTGTGTTAGTGGCATCACACAGAGCTCCTCTATTTTCTTTGCATAAGCACCCACAGGACTTCTAGTGTGTTAGTGGCATCACACAGAGCTCCTCTATTTTCTTTGCAGAAGCACCCATAGGACTTCTAGTGTGTTAGTGGCATCACACAGAGCTCCTATATTTTCTTCTCAGCAGCACCCACAGGACTACCGACTACAATGGCTGGAAGACCGCCAAGGGGAGGCAGAGCGTGCAGAGCCAAGAACACAGGGCAGGCAGGCTCTGTTTCTAGTGGACGTGGCCGTGGACGTGGACGTGGTCGTGCATCGTCATCAGCACGTGGCCATGGGACACGCGCGTCTTTGTTTTCGGCAGCTGGACATGTGGAGCCGCATCATGCTGAAGGCTTGGTAGAATGGATGACCAAGCCCTCCTCATCCTCCTCATCCTCTCTCACCCAGGCTCAGGGTACTGACAGAGCATCATCAGCCACCCCTTCCCTAGACCCACCATGTCCTCCTGAGGAGTCCCCCGAACTCTTTGAGCACAGTGTTGGGTACATGCTCCAGGAGGATGCCCAACGATTCGAAGGCTCGGATGACGATACCCAGCTTGAGGAATCTGGCAGTACAGTTCCACCAGCTGCAGCTTACTGCCAGGTTTGCTCTAGTGGTGAAGAGGGAGGGGATGATGAGGTCACTGACTCCACGTGGGTGCCTCAAGGGAGAGAGGATGAGGAGGAGGACGAGGAGGAGGAGGATGCGGCGTCACATGTCCAACGAGGCAGGATGCCCCCTGGAGGCCAGGTAGAGGCCAGCACAGCAACTGTACAACACCGCAGAGCTCCGCCTGTGCAGGGCGCTGCCTCTGCATGTTATCAGAAAAGTTCTTTGGTGTGGGCCTTTTTTGAGACGAGTGCAGCAGATCGCACCACTGCTATTTGCAATATTTGTCTCAAGCGTATCTCGCGTGGCCAAAACATCAGCCGCTTGGGCACGACAAGCATGACCAGACATATGGCGACCTGCCATGCAGCTCGTTGGCAGGCACACATAAAAGACCCACACCAAAGAACTAAGCGGACCTCTCCTTGCTCCTCCTCAGCTGGGATCTCCATCCCCACTACACCTTCAGTCCTCTCTGAAAGCTGCTCTGAGAGGACTGAAGGTGTAGAATTCGGTGTGTCACAACCAAGTACTTGCAGTACACCGACGTCCGAATGCAGCAGGCAAATTTCCCTGCCCCAGCTGCTGGACCGTAGAAAGAAGTACACTCCCAGCCATCCACATGCCCAGCGGTTGAATGCTAGCCTTGCTAAATTGCTAGCACTTCAACTGCTGCCTTTTCAGTTGGTAGACTCGGCCCCCTTCCGTGAGTTTGTTCAATGTGCGGTTCCTCAGTGGCAGGTTCCCAAACGCCACTTTTTCTCGCGGAAGGCGATTCCGTCTCTCTACCGGCATGTGGAGGGCAATGTCCATGCCTCGCTGGACAGGGCGGTCAGCGGTAAGGTGCATATTACCGCTGACTCATGGTCCAGCAGGCATGGACAGGGACGGTACCTTTCTTTCACGGCCCATTGGGTCACTCTATTGGCAGCTGGGAGGGATGCAGGACAAGGTGCAGTAGTGTTGGAGGTTGTTCCGCCACCACGCCTCCAAAACGCGACTACTGCTACTGGTTGTGACACACCTCTCTCCTCCACCCCCTCCTCTTCTTCTTCCTCCAGTGCTCTGTCCTTGGAACCAGCGGTGCTCCGTAGGCGTACAAGGGGCTACGCAAGTACGCAGGCAAAAAGATGCCATGCCGTGCTTGCGCTGGTGTGTTTGGGGGACAGGAGCCACACTGGGCCAGAGGTTCTGGCAGCTCTGCAGGGGCAGGCCGAGAGGTGGTTGACGCCACGTCAGCTTAAGCCAGGAATGGTCGTTTCTGACAATGGCACCAACCTCCTCTCCGCCCTGCGACAGGGGCAGCTCACCCATGTGCCCTGCATGGCTCACGTCCTCAACCTGGTGGTGCAGCGGTTCTTGGGCAGGTTCCCAGGCTTACAGGATGTCCTGAGGCAGGTCAGGAAAGTCTGTGTGCATTTCCGCCGATCTTATAATGCCAGTGCTCGGCTGACTGAGCTGCAAAAGGAGCTGAACCTGCCCAAGAACCGCCTAATATCTGACATGCCCACCAGGTGGAACTCAACGTTGGCCATGCTGCAGCGACTGCACACGCAGCAGAGGGCCATCAATGAGTACCTTTGCGACTACGGCACCAGGACAGGGTCAGGGGAGCTTGGTTTTTTTTCCCCACGTCAGTGGAGCATGATCAGGGATGCATGCACTGTCCTCTCACCATTTGAGGAGGCCACGAGGATGGTGAGCAGTGACAGTGCATGCATCAGTGACACTGTCCCTCTTGTCCACCTGTTGGAGCATACGCTGCGTGGGATAATGGACAGGGCACTTGAGGCAGAACAGAGGCAGGAAGAGGAGGACTTCCTTGCCTCTCAAGGCCCCCTTTATCCGGACAGTGTTCCTTCTGTCCCACCCATCACACAGGAAGAGGATGAGGAGGAGGAGGAGGAGGAGGAGGAGGAGGATTGTGTGAGCATGGAGGTGGAGCCTGGCACTCAGCATCAGCAGCAGCAGTCTTTTAGGGATGATGTACAGTCCCAACAAGCCAGTGGACTTGTACGTGGCTGGGAGGAGGTGGCTGGCGATCATGTCATCCTCAGTGACCCAGAAGACTCCGGACCGAATGCCTCAGCTAACCTACGCTGCATGGCCTCCCTGATCCTGCAAAGCCTGCGGAAGGATCCTCGTGTTCTTCGGATCAAGGAGAGGGACCATTACTGGCTGGCCACTCTCCTTGATCCGCGGTACAAGGGTAAGGTTGCGGACCTTATCTTGCCGTCGCAGAGGGAGCAGAGGATGAGACATCTCAGGGAGGCCTTGCAGAAAGGTCTGTGCAACGCGTTCCCAGAAACTGGGAGGCTACAAACTCCTGGTCCTGGGCGACGAGTTGCTGAGGCTTCGGTCAGTGGCAGAAGGAGCGGTGGGGAAGGTGGACGTCTGACCGATGCGTTCAGACAATTTTTTAGTCCGCAGCCCCAAGGTATGATCGGTTCCAGCAACCATCGCCAGCGTCTGATATACATGGTGCAGGAATACCTTGGGGCAAGGTCAGACTTGGACACCTTTCCCACCGAAAATCCTCTGGCTTACTGGGTCCTGAGGATGGATCACTGGCCAGAGCTTGCACAGTATGCAATTGAGCTACTGGCCTGTCCTGCCTCCAGCGTTCTTTCCGAACGCACATTCAGTGCTGCTGGAGGATTTGTGACTGATCATAGGGTGCGCCTGTCCACCGCCTCGGTTGATCGACTGACATTCATCAAAATGAATCAGTCTTGGATCACCACCAGCTACCAGGCACCTGAGGCGGATATAACCGAATAATTTTTAATGTCACATCCCTTCAAGACTGCCTATGCTGATGCTGAGTGACTGTCCTCTTATGTTCACTGACTATCCTCTTCCTCCTCCTCAATGATCCATGCCACCACACCAGTGCCTAAGGCACAATTTTTCAGCCCCTGTTTAACAGGGGCGTGTACTTACAATTTTTTTAAAAAATGCTTCGCAACACGTGTGACTGCTGTGCTCCAAGTACAGTCTCTGTGAGGGCCGTGTTGCAGTGTTGTGGCACCAGCACCAGTGCCTAAGGCACAATTTTTCAGCCCCTGTTTAACAGGGGCGTGTACTTACAATTTTTAAAAAAAATGCTTCGCAACACGTGTGACTGCTGTGCTCCAAGTACAGTCTCTGTGAGGGCCGTGTTGCAGTGTTGTGGCACCAGCACCAGTGCCTAAGGCACAATTTTTCAGCCCCTGTTTAACAGGGGCGGGTACTTACAATTTTTTAAAAAAATGCTTCGCAACACGTGTGACTGCTGTGCTCCAAGTACAGTCTCTGTGAGGGCCGTGTTGCAGTGTTGTGGCACCAGCACCAGTGCCTAAGGCACAATTT
Organism: Lithobates sylvaticus; assembly: GCA_028564925.1. Classification (NCBI taxonomy): domain Eukaryota; kingdom Metazoa; phylum Chordata; class Amphibia; order Anura; family Ranidae; genus Lithobates; species Lithobates sylvaticus. The sequence goes on from CM053026.1 coordinate 602,176,194, forward strand.
TTCAGCCCCTGTTTAACAGGGGCGGGTACTTACAATTTTTAAAAAAAATGCTTCGCAACACGTGTGACTGCTGTGCTCCAAGTACAGTCTCTGTGAGGGCCGGGTTGCAGTGTTGTGGCACCAGCACCAGTGCCTAAGGCACAATTTTTCAGCCCCTGTTTAACAGGGGCGTGTACTTACAATTTTTTTAAAAAAATGCTTCGCAACACGTGTGACTGCTGTGCTCCAAGTACAGTATCTGTGAGGGCCGGGTTGCAGTGTTGTGGCACCAGCACCAGTGCCTAAGGCACAATTTTTCAGCCCCTGTTTAACAGGGGCGTGTACTTACAATTTTTTAAAAAAATGCTTCGCAACACGTGTGACTGCTGTGCTCCAAGTACAGTCTCTGTGAGGGGTTGCAGTGTTGTGGCACCAGCACCAGTGCCTAAGGCACAATTTTTCAGCCCCTGTTTAACAGGGGCGGGTAATTACAAATCTTGATCTAATAGTTCACAGCAGGGCCCATTCCTGCGCCCACCAAGAGTAACTATGAGGGCCTGCAGTCTTGTGGCAACACCGTCCACCACCACCGCCAAAGGCCCAATTTTTCTGCCCTGTTCATCAGGTGCTTGCAATTACAAATCTTGATCTAATAACTCACAGCAGGGCCCATTCCTGCGCCCACCAAGAGTAACTATGAGGGCCTACAGTCTTGTGGCAACACTGTCCACCACCACCGCCAAAGGCCCAATTTTTCTGCCCTGTTCATCAGGTGCTTGCAATTACAAATCTTGATCTAATAACTCACAGCAGGGCCCATTCCTGCGCCCACCAAGAGTAACTGTGAGAGCTTACAGTCTTGTGGCAAAACCGTCCACCACCACCACCACCACCCCCAATTTTTCTGCCCTGTTCAACAGGTGCATGCAATTACAAATCTTGATCTATTAACTCACAGCAGGGCCCATTCCTGTGCCCACCAGTCTTGTGGCTACACCAACATCTAATAGGGCAAATTTCTGCAGAGTATATACGCCAGGCCCCTACTTTCAAACATCCAACTTACAAACGACTCCTACTTGCAAATGGAAAGAGAAAACAGGAAGTGAGAGGAAATCTACCCCTAGGAAGGGAAATTCTATCCTGTTAGATTTAATTTGGGAAAAAGGTATCTCCTCTCTACTGATACTTTATCACCAATCCTTGTTTCAATTAAAACCCCACTTTTCCAAAAACATTTGTCATTGGGACGGAAAGTGAGGTGACATGTTCTGAACAGATGTGCAAAGACAGCAAATGTTACAGGGGTGATAACCCCTCCCTATGTTCTCCAAAAAGCTTAAAAATAGATTTTTTTGGGATGGAGCTACACTTCATAATGTACCTGTTCAGATTCTACTTAAGATCAAACCTAAAGCCGCAAGTGGTTTTAAATGGCTTCTTTTTTTCCTTTACAAATGTCATTTTGTGCAAGGACAGTTCTAAACACGGGAAACACATGCCACTTCACAGGCATACTTTAGACACCCCCCAGGTACCATATTTAAAGGAAAATTTCACTTTTTTTTTTTCACTTTATGCATCATTAAAATGACTGCTCCCGAAAAAACGTTAGTTTTTAAAAGTTCTTTTTGCATTGATATATGTCCCCTGGGGCAGGACCCGGGTCCCCAAACCTGTTTTATGACATTAACATGCATATTGGCCGTTGTAATTAGCACTTTTGATTTCGAACGTTCGCGTCCATTATAACGTATAGGGTTCGAAAATTCGCGCAAACTTTCGGTCCGTTCGAAGGTTCTGGTTCGAACCGAACCCGGGGGTGTTCGGCTCATCCCTAATCAACAGCAAAGAGGTAGGCTATCTAGTAAACCTGTTACTTTGCTAAAAGTTGGGGGAGGTAGATGACACTGCTTTAAGCAGCTTCATCTATTTCCTCCAACTTTTGAAGACGAAGTTCTGCTTCAGGTGACAACACAGAAATCCTATCACTCATAGCACCTGCGTAGTCAATTCATTGATGTCTTTTGGCTATATAAAATAATCATTCCAAAGATTTCAGTATTAATAGCATAAGCTGCCTTCTCTGTTTATCTTCCATAATGCTTTTCTTTTGTAAAGATAGTATTGCTGTTAACATCTACCCATAGCTTTTGACTGTCCCTCATTTGCAACCAAATCCCTCTTTACCCTTTTTGTCTTCCGTTGTGACTCTTTTTGGTCTAAAGCATGGACTTATATATATATATTGTGACGATCCGGGGTGATTAGGTACAAGTGGTGAATGCGATTTTCCAGAAACGTGCCACTCCAGACTGTGTTTTTAGGGCATGGCAGCCCACTTTTATTTAAAGGAAACGAAAAAGTTCAAACCAACAGAAATCTTCCCTCGCAGGGGGTTCCACCACCACTGTATTCCAAAACAAAAGCCTCTTGGCTTACTCACTGTCAGCTTCGTGCTGCTTTAGTCGCAGGCTACACCTGCCTGCTTCAGACTGCCACCTGCAGTCCTAGGCTCCTGTCTTTTTCCTGGAACCCTCCCGACCTCCTGGCCAGACTTCCTGTCTGCTGGGCGGAGCCGTCTCCAGGTCTGAGCACTGACTGCTCTTCCTGGGATGTTTTTGAACCCAGCCCACAGGTGTGTAATTAGCATTCCTGCCAAAATCAGGCATATACTGCTTATCTGCACCTGTGAGATGGGGTCGCATCTCCACAATATATATAAATATAAATATATTATTATTTAACTAACAAAGTATTTGAGAAAGCCAGTATAAATGAGAAGTAGTGGTGAAAAAGCCCTTATGAATGTAACACAGTTACTAAAGCAGGGTGTTCGACAATCTGCCAATCTATAACAGGTACTATATTCTGTGTGAAGGACATGAATATGCACAGAGGTAAGTCTCACTAAACCAATTCAGGACCCCAATGACATCAATGTTGGGGGGAGGGGAGACATTTCGTATCCTATTGACACCAACATCTGTGGGGACATTCAGGACCACACAGACACCGATGTAGGGACATTTTTTTTCTCCCTCTGCCCCTGACACTGGGACATATTTTTACTCATACTTTCCTCCAAACGATCTAGCGGACAGTGAATTAGCACTTTGTTTAAAAAGTTTGGAGCCCTCTGGTGTAACCAATTATTTTTGGGCATTATTTTTTTGTGGTTAAAGTAATTGGAAGTGTGGTAGGGAGATGTCCTTTGCCTTCACACTTGCAATTAAAGGTGTCCTCCTTTTACATCTCATAAAGTTGGGATTAATGCATATCATTTAGTTATGATTGCATCACAGTCTTCTGCAATTCATTTTATGTGCTGTAAAAAAAATGTACAATGCTCATTATTAGACAGCGCTACAAAATATTTACATTAATCAAATTTGTATGTAACATTCCTGCGAGTTTAAAAGCACCACTCATCACCCAGTCTCACTGACACCATTCATTGGCTCCTCTGGGCACTCTGGCAGCTATGCTAGACATCTAGCAAATAGGGCAAAAAGCAGTCTTTACTTCAAATCCAGCATAAATCACATAAAAATATGTTGTAATGCATTGCATAATACGAGAGATGGGAATTTAAGATATCAAGTGTGTTTTATGCTGGGGGTTATTGGCTCTCAGTGCACAGTTGTTTCTAAAATTACAGAGTTCTCATTCCTATGTTTGGTGGCAAGCTCTGAGTTCTCATTGTACTGAGAAGACTATACCCAGCATGCAAACGTGGCGTACTATTAGTTAGATTTACATTAGGATATTAAAATCTAATAAATCTGCAGCATGTAATGTAATGCATGCCATTTGCCAAATTTCTGTGTTGGCTTATTAAATAACAGTGCGCATAATGGGCTGTAAGCCATTGTAACCAACTACATTTCATGCTTTAAAGAATGTTTTACTTAAAAATAATATTTTCTAGAATTTCTAATGACAGTGAGGTCCAACAAATATATATAACCTAGTGACAGTTTTCTTGCATTCTATATGCTGAAGAGGCTACTAGTTTGTCAATCAGCTAATCTAACCCCAAATAATCTGTGGCATTTTCCATCCCTTCTTTAAGATCTTTGGATGTACAGTATCTGACAAAAGTGAGTACACCCCTCACATTTTTGTAAATAGTTTATTATATCTTTTCATGTGACAACACTGAAGAAATGACACTTTGCTACAATGTAAAGTAGTGAGTGTACAGCTTGTATAACAGTGTAAATTTGCTGTCCCTTTAAAATAACTCAACACACAGCCATTAATGTCTAAACAGCTGGCAACAAAAGCGAGTACACCCCTAAGTGAAAATATCCAAATTGGGTTCTTTTTTTCAGATCCTCGGAGAGTTCTTTGCCATGAGGTGCCATGTCGAACTTTCAGTGACCAGTATGAGAGAGTAAGAGCGATAACACCAAATGTAACACACCTGCTCCCCATTCACACCTGAGACCTTGTAACACTAACGAGTCACATGACATCGGGGAGGAAAAATGGTTAATTGGGCCCAATTTGGACATTTTCACTTTACTCACTTTTGTTGCCAGCGATTTAGACATTAATGGCTGTGTGTTGAGTTATTTTGAGGAGACAGCTAATTTACACTGTTATACAAGCTGTACACTCACTACTTTACATTGTAGCAAAGTGTCGTTTCTTATAGTAAAATATTTACAAAAATGTGAGGGGTGTACTCACTTTTGTGAGATACTGTATGTGGCAATTTTGCTGTATGACATCCTGAGGAGAAAAACTGTCTCTTAATATTAATTCTTTCATATGTGTATAAATGTCAAATTCAGTTGCCAGAAAATTTAAAGCTGAACTAAAGGCAGATATATGAAAAAATGAATGCAGTAATGTATTCCTTTGAAAATAATGAAATGCAACTTATGTAAGCAACTGTATTTGACTTATTAGTCCCCTGTCATCCCTTACTCTATCCAAAATGAAAAAGTAGGCAAGGGTTGAAACACCTACCAGATTTTTGCCCTGTCTGTGTGTCATTGGTGAAATCTCCCCAAAGTGAAAAATCTGCTTAACTAGTTAAAGACTGCCCACTGCATATATACTGCAGCAGGGCATCTCTATTGCGCAAATCAACGTACCTGTACGTTGTTTCATGCAATAGAGAGTGTGGGCACGCGTGCCCGCTGCACATCGGGGGATCGTGCGCGAGTCCTGCGGACTCCACCCGTGAACCCTTCACAGACAAGGCAGATCCCCGCTCTGACAGGGGGCAACACTGAGATTGTCTGTTCCTAGTAACCAGGAACAGCGATCTCTTTGTTGTCCCAGTGAGCCCATCCCCCACACAGTTAGAACACACACTGAGGGAACACAGGTAACCCTTCGATCACCCCTAATGTTAACCCCTCCCCTGCCAGTGTCATTTATACAGTGATCAGTGCACGTTTTTAGCAACGATCACTGTATTGGTGTCACTGGGGTCAGATTTGTCTGCCACAATGTCGCAGTCCCGCTAAAAATCGCAGATCGTCGCCATTACTAGTAAAAACAATAAAAAATAATTCAAAGTCCATAAATCTATCCCCTATTTTATAGAGACTATAACTTTTGCACAAGCCAATCAATATACGCTTATTGACATTTTTTGACCAAAAATATGTAGTGGAATACATATTGGCCTAAACTGATGAATACATTTTTTTTTTATATATATTTTTTTGGATATGTATTATAACAGAAAGTAAAAAAAATATATATATTTTTTTTAAATTGTTGGTCTTTTTTTGTTTATAAAAACATAAAAACAACAGAGGTGATCAAATACCACCAAAAGAAAGCTCTATTTGTGGGGAAAATAACTTTTATTTGTGTACAGCTTCACACGCCCACACAATTGTCAGTAAAGTAACGCAGTGCCGTATAGCAAAAAATGGCCTGGTCATTAATGGGGTAAATCCTTCCGGGACTGAAGTGGTTAAATAGCGGTCTTCAGAACATTTAGCCCTAATAATGGACAATGTCCCCTCTTTTAATCCTCTAGTGACAATTCTAACATCTTGGATTTCCACCAACTTTCTGTCTTGGAGACAATCACCAGGACAAATAAAGGTCTAAGACAGAGGGACAGAGACTTAAAAAAAATTGACAAGGTTTCTAATTCCTCCCTACTTTAAATAAATCAATTGGGCGATGAAGCAGCATTGTGGTAATTGATACCTACTGAAGGTTTCCAGCATGTCCTGCAGATGAATTACCTTTAATTAGAGCGCATCAAAATTATCAGGACAAAACTCCTTTACAAAGGGACTCCCTAAAGATTGTGCTGATGACCTTGATGTAAATTAATAAAACAAATTAGTCTTCAGTGCGCCTTCTTCGGGAAACCTACAATGTTCTATTACACAATTGACATAGTGAAAGAATGGATAATCATCTAAAAACCTGCCTAAAGAAAGAATATAAAACAACTGACCCAAAACCATTTTAGTTTCCCTTTAGGGCACTAGAAAGTGAAGCTACAAATCAAACATGTGAAATGTGATCATGACTATACAGTGGAAATAGTGTGACATTTAGAGTATTACATAAACTTTATAATAAATACACAAAATGAATAGTCTCTGCAAATACATCTTAGTTTCTCTCTAGGGAAAAATAATGTGCTAGGAAGATTTTCACCGGCTGCGTTTTTAGGTTTATGATCTGTCAGTAAATTTTCTGACTGTGGCCAGTATTTCCATTAGTTTTGGCATCCTTAGCATTAAAGAGTTCTATGTCTGGAGACTTATCTCAGCACCGTGAACTAAAATGCACTAAAAGAACAACGGTTTCAATTTGATGCCAGCCTACTCACAGCCTAGACAAAAATGCAGAACTGGGTCCAAGCTAAGCATACAAAAGCCAATATTTATAGGATTATAACACAATGCCAAACTATAAGGGCATCACTAAACAGATTTTATAGCCATAACAAATCTATTTGGCACTGTTGTGACATTATCTCAGTTACGTGCAGTGTAATATGAAAGACAACATAACTTCCTTCACTTGTCATTGCAGTTTGTACTGTACTGTCAGCTTTTACCACCCGCAGTACAGCAATCCATCAGTGTTACAGTGCCATCAAATATTACTCAAGGAATGATACAAAATAAAATGCTTTTTACTAACACTGTGAAATTATGGACTTTTACAGCACTTCGGAAAACTAATTATAGCTTGCATATTGTTGTAAGAAAGTTGACCTTTTGTGCTCATTGAGCTGAAACACTAGATAAAGGATGAAACTGAATTAGTAAAAATTAATACAAACCCTGGGAATTAGGGGGCTGTTGAGTTCCGATTTACCCAACAGAAACAAAACCACTTAAAACTATGAGAAAGCTTAATTACTTAAAGTGGATGTAAACCCGAAATTTTTTTTTTTTTTTTTTTTTTTTTCGTCTGGCACAATATAGAGTATGGAATTTCAGATCAGCTGTGCCCAGTCTTGCCACAAAGAGTTAATCTAGCTCTGAGCAATCCTCATATCTATTTTCAGTGAAATAAAACTGCTGTGATTGACAGGTGATTTACATATCTCGTGCACTAGCCTAAGACATGCATTATTTTTTAATTCCCACCCCCACTACTTTCTTCAGCAGCTCTGCAAGGATTGGCTGTTCCACACCTCAGCATGATATGGCATGCTGAAGTCATGTGGGGACTTTTCTGGGTTTTGACTGGATGTTAGTGACCATAGCAGAAGTTCAGTGTAAGAAATACACAGGAGAAAATGCATGTTGATAAGGGGAGTGTAGAGGTGGGTGGGAAGTCTACTGACATCACGACTCCACCCACTGAGCCCTGGAAAACAGACCACCCCACAAAATCTGCAGTTTTTCAGGTTTCATAGCAGACAGAGGGGAGACATTTGACAGATAAGTATACATGCAGGAGGCATGCATATCCTTCTAGATAACCAATATTGCAGTAGTTTAGAAAGGATGAGAGTGGGTTTACATCCACTTTAAAGAGGAGGTCTAGCCAAAAAAAAAAGTCAGCAGCTACAAATACTGCAGCTGCTGACTTTTAATATTAGGGCACTTACCTGTCCAGGGAGCCCGCGATGTTGGCACACCAGCCGATCTTCGGATCAACTCCTGGGTGCTGCCACCACCATTCCTGGTAAGTGAATCAGGCTGGTTCCCTACTGCGCATGCGTGAATCGCTAAACGCTTTCCAATCGGCCCGGTGGCGAGGGTGAAAGGGGGAGGGGGCCGAACTTCCTGGGAGATCTGGCCACGGCCTGTCTCCCATAAGTGGGGAAGGGGACCTGTCATAAACGGGTCCCCGTTCCCCCCTCACTCCTGAAAGGTGCCAAAAGTTCCCCTTTTGGGTGAGTTCCTCTTTTCACTTTAAAGAGGAGCTGAAGTCTGTAAGCAGTGTCCTAACACAGCAGGTAGAAGGGAAAGGATTAGTCACCATTGAATTGGTACGTATTGTATTGAACGTGGTCTCCGAGCAGCTGTTATTCTCAAGAACCCTATTATAGTGTGTGGGTTTTAACCCATGTGTTATTTCACAGCACCCAAAAAATCTGAACTTTAATGATACCAAATTGACCCAACACTTCTAACTGATAAAAATGCAGTCATTGTTAACATTGCATTTTTAAATTTAATTTAAAAAAATATATAAAATATGATATTTTGCACAATCACAATATGCCCCCCTTGCTGCTCCCGCACAGTGCTTAAACACTATGAAGAAGACACATATTTTCTAGTCACATAAATATAGTTTGCAAAACAATCAATAGACATCCCTATTGTTACATACCCTGTTTCCCCGAAAATAAGACCTGATAGTCGGTGATGGCTGCAATATAAGCCCTACCCCCCAAATAAGCCCTAGTTAAAGTCCTTGTAGGTCTTATTTTCAGGGTAGGGCTTATTTTCAGGTTAACAGGGTAGGGCTTATTTTGGGGGGTAGGGCTTATATTGCAGCCATCACCAACAATCACGCTAGGTCTTATTTTCGGGGAAACAGGGTAGTTGGTGGACTGATATTTTCCTCATTACTAACCTACCATGCCTTGTTTTGCACAGTGGCTCTGTGTGGAGGTGGCCATCTCGGTAGAGGTAGAGTCAGGGTTTTTGCATTGTCAGATCCTCCAGTAAAAACAACGAGCAGCACAGACATGGCATCACCAAATCTCACTTCATATCTCCTGAGATTAGCAGTCGTAGGCAGCAGTGCCTCAGAGCTCATACTAAAGATATAGAGATATGAGGCTGTGGACACATTCACATACCAAGAAGTGCACATGTCTCAGGAGTAATTCCAAACAAAAGGCACCTTTTTCAGGGTACTGCTTAGTTATTAACTTTTTAAAGGTTCCTTAAAACATAGTAAATTTTACCTTTTTGAGTTCAGTTTAACCTCAAAGGGAAAGTGTAACGTATTATTAATGAGTACACATATTTACAAGCTTCTTTATTCTTGTAGATTCGCCACTAAAAGGATAGATAAACGAATATATTGAGAAGATATCAGTCACATCAAGTGTCCTATTTCGTTTTCGTGATTAATGCACCTGCATTGTGACAGTACTACGCAAAACAGAAAAACCCTCATTGACTGAGTGCTGCTTCTTCCTCTCACATTGCTTCACAGGGCAGATAGCAGGACAAATTCAGGTATTTTTTCTATGTAAAAATATACTTGATTTTTTAATGAATACACAACTACATGAAATGGTTAATGTGTGCATGGAGTTTAAGTTTGTATAAGCTTTTGAAATATCCACTCTACCATCTGGGAATTTTTTTTCCACAGGTAAATCAAGGACAAGGCATATACTCTGAGATATGAATGAACTATCCTTTTTGTCGGCAGTCAGTAGAAAAGACAGATCATATACTTTCCCAAATGTATATATTGGCATAACAGTTTCCTGTGCCACCCGCTGCAGAATTTAGGAATGAAACCCCTTGAGCCCCTAGTTAAAGGAAGCCTTGACTGATTGAAACATGGTTCATTAAAGTGGGTATTAAAGTTAATAGATAAACTTCAAGCATCTAAAATTGGGTGACTGGATACTAGGGCATGGGGTGAAAGATTTATGCCTGAACTCCAGAAATGATAATGCTGAGGTAATCACCATTGACTTGAAGACTTTCAGCCCTCAGAAAATTTGCACATCAACCTGCTCATTTTATGAAGTTGGTCCTCACAGCTTAATTGCCTGAACCCCAGTACAGGTTATTCTGTGGTAACCACCACTGACATAAAGACCTTCAGCCCTCAGAAGGGTTGTCCTTCGAACCTGCTCATTTTATTAAGATGTCTGTCATGGCTAAATTGGCTGTTGTCATTGCTAAATTGGCTGTTTTACTTGGCCCTTTCCTTTGATAAGCTGCCCTCAAGTGGGTTTTTTGGGTTGGTCCGATGCCTGTCCAGAACTCATGGTAAGGACAGGCTTTTTAGGTTACTGTTTAGATGTGCTCCTAGGATAACTGTGACTGGCACCAGTTAAGTTATGTAGGAAAAATTCAATAAAGCTCAATCAGCCTCATTGTCATGTTTGGGCAAAGTTATTTATGTACGAGTATGGCTTCAGTCCTATGCTTCTCATCATGCAAGGGGGGTGGCATAGCTTTGCTGCTGCGGCCACTGCTGAGGGATGTGCAGAACCTTCTGCCATTGATGTTGTATAAAACTTCACTCACACATTTGTTTAAAAGTACAAACTTCTTCAGTGAATGCCCAGATGATAAGATTGGGCACTTTCATACACAAGGGCCACGATGTAAGGATATTTCACATTCATTATGGAATAATTTTTTGGCATTCCTTCCTACTTCCTAAAGTGCAGTAATCTCTTGGCCTGAGCAGCCAATGGAGAGGCACAAGCATTGTCACCTGGTGAGTATGTGTATAGCCCTGAGACAATTTTGACTTTATAAAAGCGGAAACCTGTGCAGAATTTTATAGGGGGTGCAGTGGAAAAAGCGGTGGTAGGGGAGCATGAGAAAGTTAATTACAGACAACTTACTACAACATGCTACTTTGCCTAATCTAGGCACACCATTGTGTTTGCTTTAGAGTGTCAGGTCATTATGGGATTTCTTGGTCTTTTATAACTTTATATTTTACAGTAGAGGGTATGTTATTCCTATTCTACTATCAAATGTACAGCATAGGGGTATGTGCAGGGTCTAGTAAGTAAACAATGAGACCACATAGAAAAATAGATTTTGACTCTAGATTTGTCACTTCAATCGTTATCACAAATCCTAGTACTGATATGTATTACATTCAAAAACAAGAACACTGCAACACAGCTATGTGTTTAACTATTATATCTCTTTGCCAAGTGCTATTTCTACCAGGATCTGTCATTAGGTGTTTATGCACACAAATGTTTTATTGGCAATAACTGTCATATATCAGATTACCACAGATGTTTATACAGTATATGTCACCATGTGATTTTTTATATTATATATATTCTATTCTATAATATTGTCTATTTTCCAAATGAAAGAGGGTCTTGTGAATTGAAACTAGATTGCTGATTCCTATTTTTGCTGTCAATTATGCGGGCTGACAGGCTGAAGTTTAATAGTAAAACTAAATATTATGTGAATTGCCCTTCATATTTAACCTTTAAATGATGCTGCAGGATAAATCTAAAATCAATATTTCTGGCATCAGTGAAGTGGGATAAGTAACTCCATGGGCTTGGAAGCAGCTGTCATATTTTAAATGATGATGTACAGAGAGGCACATTTAAAGCGTCAGTAAACCCATCCATAAAACAGTTAACTTTCCGGCACGTGCCGGAAATGTAACACTTCCATTGGTTGTGCTCTCAACCAAACTGTCAAACCATCCAATGGCTGGTGTCATAGCTGATCACATGTGCAGCATTATGGCAGTTGTAGATTAAACAGAGGCCAATCAGCGATTAAGTCCACGTCAATCACAATGAACACAGAAAAAGAACATCATCCACTGACACTCGACTGTACCTGGCACTTCTCCAAAATGCTGCTGGAAACCATGACTTCTATAAGGAGGGGGTTGGAAGATAAAGCCATGTTGATTGGCCCTTCTAACTCACCTGAATTTAGTTCAGGGGCCGAAAGTGCATTCATGGTAAATGACTGATATAGCCGGTAATGACTACATTAGTTTGCCATTTTCCCACACTGTGAACAACTTGGGTTCAGGATAAACTCATTATTAGCCCAAATTCTAAGCTTATCTCTACTTTACAACAGATACGACAAGATCCTATAAGTTCCATCTCCTAGTGTTGCCATTATACTCATTGCAACACAGGAGCATGTGAATTCATTATCCTGGCACTAAGGGTAGTTTATTTTCACCAGTAGTATAGTTTTAGGTTCTCCTTCAACAAAAACAACACAGAAGCATTTCAAGAGCAGGCTATATAATGCTGCAGTGTCATGTTTTATGCCTCATCAGCTGTGCTATAATTCACAAATTTTCCTGCTGAGAGACACAATAATTACATCTTCCTGAATTCCAGAAAAAACGCAGCCACAGTGTGTAGGAAATCCAAGAAAGGGCTTTGTCTGCAGACATAAGCTGACAGGAACTGTGAAGGAAAAAGATGCAATGCCATCAACAGTCTAACCTTTGTTATATGAAACCAGACGTGTGACCCAATCGTGACTTCTTTTGTTTGGTGGGTACAATGACAAATGACTTACTGAAATAAAAAAAAATAGTTTCATAGTCTGAAGACAAATATTTATGACATTCAGTGTCAAATTGTATAAATGCCATGCATAACTATACTGTTGTTCCTGTTAAGAACTGGGTAATGGTGTGACAGAGAAAATATGAAAATAATAGAGCTCCGGAAAAATATGCTGCAAAGCAGCACTTTTAAGCCCCATACACACGGTCGGACAATCCGCGGACCAGGTCGGTCGGATCCTGTCCGTCATACTTTGTCTGATGTTGGTTTTGCGTACACACGGTCGGACAAAGTTGTCGGAAAATCCGATCATTCTGAACGTGGTGACGTTTGTTGCCTACGACGGGACTACGTAGAGGCTAGTAGCCAATAGCTTTGGTCTTGTAATGTGATCTGAGCATGCGTAGCACTTTGTCCGGTCGGACAACCGTACACACGATCGGATTTGGTGTGATCGGACCGTGTTGTCGGCAAATCTTTCCAGCAGGAGATAAGACTTTGTCCGTCGGACAATCCGACGTACACTGTCCGATGGTGCATACACACGGTCTGATTTTTCAACAACATTGTCCGATCGGACAGAATCCATGAAAAAGTCCGACCGTGTGTATGGGGCTTTAGAGATCCAAGTCAAAGGCTATTGGTCAACTCTGAATCATTTCTGATACTATTAGCGTCAGGGCTGGGCTCAGGCCTTCCTTCTCAAAGCTGGCCGCTTAGCTGTCGGCTAATTGCCAGCTAATATAATAATAATTAAATAATAATAATAATATAATAATATTTCTCCACAGTGACTCACCTGTTGATATCCTGCTCGTCAGTCCTGCCTACTTAAGTCATGTAGTCCAGATGATCTCTACCTTCGCCTTGATCACATTTCTAGAGATGCTCTCCTGTTTTCCTGTTAAAGACTTGCTTGGCTGACATTCCTTCTGGCTCCAGATCCTGCTTGCTTTTCTACTATGCTAATCTCTGAATCCCTGACGTTTTGGCTTGTCTGACTATCTGTTTCAGTTCCTGAACTCTGGCTATGTTTTGACTACGTTTACTCTGTTTCATTTTTTTTACTATTATTAAACAAGCGTGATTTAACTGTACTTCTGTCTCAGTCTGATTCATGGTTTCTAACAATTAGTAAATATATAATTTTATATTGAACATATATGAAAATAAATGTGTTATTGTCAGACCATGAAACTGCAATTTCTTTCATGGAGAGGTTATTTTAAAAGTATTAGTCACAGATCAGGGGTGTAACTAAGAATGCAAAAATATACACAAGAGAGTGCATTACAAAATAAAACCATTTATTAAACGCACATAACAGTGTTATACTCACAAAAGTAGGAATAAAATCAAGCTTGTGAGGTGAGTGACTCTATGGCCACATGATGGAAAAGCTTACACGTTTCGGGGGACAGACCCCCTTCCTCCGAGCTAAGGGTTAGCTCTGAGGAAGGGGTCTGTCCCCCAAAACGCATTCGATTTTCCATCATGTGGCCAGACTGTGACCCGCCTCACCAGTTGGAGCGTTGGAGTTGGAGCGTTGTACATGACAAGCTTGACTTTTGTGAGTATAACACTGTTATGCGCTTTTACTAAAACATTTTGTGGTTATGCACTAGGCGTATGCTCCCTTTTGGGTATATTTTTGCAGTACTTGAAAGGACCACCCAGTCTGAGGAGGGCTGCCTCGCTAAAACCATTTCCTACCATAGTCCCATTTTTTTGGGTAAGTCCTGGGATTGAGCACTGGATGGTGTTTTTGGTTTGTCTTGTGTAACTAAGAATCATAGGTCAGAGATTACAACCCCCCCCCCCCCCCCCCCCCACCCCCCCCCCCCCCCCCCCCCCCCCGATGACATTTTTGTTCGGGTATTGTAAAAACGCTGTGATGAAAAATGGATATAGCCAAATAGAAAGTCTAATATCCATGAAAAATAGGAACATTTCAGACCCTTATCTGAGCATGCAGCTTGGCTGGCCATATAGGATTTATGTTCATCCCCCCCAACCATACCAGGACATATGGCCTCAATGTAGGGAGGGTACATTGCCAGGGGGAGACCCAAAGCTTATTTGAATCTGGAAGCCCCTTTTAAAAATAATATGACATTTGATCACTGGGCACAGAGCCATAGTACCAGGTCATGTGGATAAAGCAGGAAATACAGCTCTGTGTGTGCATCTTTTAAAAAAAAGAGGCATTATATATGAGTGGGGGGGGGGGGGTAAACAAATCTTCAAACTTTAGGTTTGATCTTTATTGCATACTTCCATTGGTTAAACGTATACCAATGTACGTATACATATCTCATACCTGAGGGGTCACTAAGGCAGCTAAAAATCGCTGTTGTCAGCACTACTACAGTGAAAGCAGCAATATTCCAGGTCAAAGCTGCCCCTCTGCACACAGAACACAGGGGATAGCTTACTTGGCACTGCCACCATTGACAGTATGCAAATTCACAGTAAGTGAATACAATGAATTTTCTGTTTGGACGAGCTGGAGATCATGACGTCACAGCTCTCCATCCAATTCAAGCAAAGAACACTGTGTTTAAAAAAAAAAAAAATACAAGACATTCTGTGAATGGTGGCAATGCCAAATGAGTGGCCCAGATGATTGCTGCTATCGCTGTAGTAGCGCTGACCACTACAGTGATTGTCAGCCTCAGCAGCCACCCTTCAGGTATGAGATATGGATACTTACATGTGTTCAAACTGGACCAATGTAACTATGCAATAACGATCAAACCAGGGGTTCGGCTTTAAGAAAAATGGCTTTGCAAATGCTGAATGGGGTCTATTGGAGATTTAAATGAGATTTAAGTAGGTTTCATTGCAGCATAGTTTAATTTTTAAGTCACAAAGGTGAACTAACCCTTTCAGGTGGTTGGAAAATGAGCTATTATTTATTGGTAATACTTCTATATACAGTCTTATAAATCAGTCTGGTAATTGGTGACATGGAATCATTTATGAAACTTTGGGTGGATCTTATTCTTCAAATGAAACTAGTAATCTGGTTTTAGAGCTGACATATGTTCTCTAAAATTCTGCCTCTGGGGTTTGTTCCATATTGGCATGACTTGAAAGCTAACCTCGAGAACCTACAGAAGCTGTGAAAAGACTTTCAATGAAGTGGTACTAGCAGTATGACCAGACAATTTGACATGAAACAAAGCCATTTTTTGTTAAATTACTCAACCAGAGACAACTAAAGCTTTGAGGAAAAAGCACAAGAATAAGTCGCAGAAGGTTTAAAGTTTAATCTTTCATAATACTGTGTGATAGAACTTATTGAAACAAAACATTCCACTACATAAATGGTAGCAACATTTTCTATGCATAGATATTTTCTATTTATTTCATTTATGTAGCACAGGCAGTTCTGCACCTCTTTATATAGACCATTAGTCCCAGTTGCTTCACCTTGAGAAGTCTTTACAGTCTAATATCTAATAAGAGTCACACTAACAAATGCACAAGCCTGTTTTAGTAGATCACATTTTGGGTTTGTCAGAGGAAAAACAATGCAAAACTTAAAAGAACATAAAACTGCCTTGCTGTCCTAATGCATTCAGTCAATTTATGTAAAGCGCTGATTTTCACTGCCAGGCACTCAGTACTGTTTAGTTCGGGCACAGGGGCTAATGATTTCAGTGTTAGTCTCAGCATAGAAGTTGCTGATGCTTTTATTGATGAAGCAAGTAAGTGTGGACGATATTAGCTTGGCCATTAGGGATTGAGGTTTAGTTAAAGTTAGGGTCAGGAGTTAAATTAAGGATTATGATTGGGGAAGTTGAGGTCAGGCTATGTTTTAAGGGAAGGTTAGGTGTCAATGTTTGATTTAAAGGACAGGTTAGGCTAATGGGTTCAGGTAACATGTAGGTTAAGTGATTACTGAGTAAGCTTCTTCATCTTTTAGCCCTTGCCTATGTTCCTGTTTGAGCTAGTACTGTGAGCGCTGCTCCAGGTTTCCTGTTTCAGGGTGATTTCTTACTTTTGCATCTGAAATCACCTTTGCATGCAGGGATTACAGTAGCGTCTCCCTACACTGTGTACATCAATAGAAACACACAGCCCTAGCATGGCTAGCTGCTTCTCCCTCCTCTTCTCTCTCCCTTTTCCCTCCCTTCTCCAAGTTAATAGGCTGACTCTAGACTGCACTGTCTACTGGTAGCTCTTTTCTATGAAGGCTGGAAATTCAGGAAAGCAGCACTAGGAGAGCAGAAGTCAGCAGCATTGAGGCATCATGTACAGAGGGCTTTTAATCAACATCTTTAGACACCTTTCCACCTGGCAGCAGCGTTTTGACAGGAAAAAAACAATTGAAACCTTTTGTAACACATTAAGGCAAGTTCTTGGGCATTAAGTAATTTAATTGGCCAGAATAATACTTTATTCTGGCCATTGAAAATAATTAATGCTCAAGCACTAAAAGCACCTAGCGATAAACCCATAAAAGCATTTTTGCTGCCAAAACCATGCTGCTCCTGGATGAACTGGAAATTTGTTTTTTTTTTTGCCTCTAAACTCCTCTAGATGCCTGTGCATGTACACACAGGGGTTGAGTTACTAAAACTGGAGAGTTCAAAATCTGGTGCAGCTGTGCATGGTAGCCAATCAGCTTCTAACTTCTACTTGTTAAATTAAGCTAAAATAATCCTGGTAGCTAATTGGTTTGTATGCAGAGCTGCACCAGATTTTTCACTCTCCAGTTTTTGTATATCAACCCAATGAGCTAAGCAATTAGAGGAAACAAAAATGCCAGACGCTCCCAGGAGCAGCATTACAAGCGTCCAGTGTGCATGAGGCCTAAAGTTTGTAAAATGCATTTTAAGAAATAGTTTAATCTTCTAAAAGGGTACAATCCCCAAACCAGCAGCTAGCACACCATTAGATACAAAATGGTAATATAAAATAAACCCAAACTGAAGTGCAGCTCCCATAAAACAAAAACAAAACTGATAACAGTCTGGAGTGTGTATCTGTAATAGAATGTGCAAGTAAAAAAAAACCTCCACTATGAATTAAAAATAAAATAATCTTCTTATGGTGTAAAAAAACTCCACCAAGTGAAAAAAATACTGCCCTCAATACTCCCACTCTAGTGCCCAAATCAAAGGCTTACCGTAACTGTAGGACCCTTCACAATGAGAAGTCATATAGCACTTGAAAGTGATTAGCTCCGGCCCTTGATATATGATGTCGCCACTTCAATCCACCATATACAGTATACTGACAGACACTCAGGGAAATGTGCATGAAAATAAGTAAACGCTCTACATGGTATAAAATCAATGGTAACCGATATTTATTAAAAACAATACTACCCACAGGTAAAAAAACATAGACGATGCTGTAAAAGTCAAAATGCCCAAAGGGAATACGCAGATAGTTTGCGGATTTTATGATGACATCAAAAGCGTGGGCTCTGCCTTACATGTTTCATCACATGTTTTGCCATTTTCCGAGGATTCCGAGTTTACTGAGGAAAGTTTATTTTATTGTGCTCAATGTGTAATGCTAAAAAACACTGAGGGTTTATTACTACTTTAAGTAGAAGGGTCAAACTAATGGATAGGCTTAGCTATGGGGATTTAGACTGGAGGGGAGGGTCACTTCACCTATCTACTTTTTTTTTCTTTATTTAGCAGCCAATAGTTACTACTGACATTTAATTGTGTAAGGAAATTGGGTCATTCTAGACAATCCTTTGCAAGAATGGGAAAGGCGTACATTAAAAAGTGAATTATAGAGGTATAACACTGTTTTATTTACATTGACAATGCACCATTAATAATTAAAGCAATTCCCTGTTTCGCTCTCCAAAAAACATAGTACTTTGGGGTTTGTATGTTGTACATTCTTTCATGCCCCCCACAATGTACTGCTCGCTCCCGAGAAACCAAGAGACAAGGGAAGAAGTCCCTAGAGAAACTTTGTTCTGTATACAGTACAAACTCTAGGCTTGCAAATATAAGCACCAAATAATCCATCCATACATTAAAGTGCTCCAAAGGTAAAGGTACATGGAAGTCAAAGTTGCAAATAAAACCTTGAAGAGAGCTCAGCCTACCTGAAAAAAAATTTGTTCATCAGAGCATTGTACGGTAGAGACTTAAGGAAATACACTCCCAGTATGCTTCCACTGGGCATCATAATTGCAGGTTGCAGGGAATTACAGAGACTAGAGATTAGGGTGCAATGAGAAATGTCTGATTTTACTACAGCTAAATAACATTAGTAGCTCTAGCTCACGGACTGCCCAAATGCATTGCTTGATATTGCTTACATTACATTACATCTTACTAGTTGTGTACCTTGTAGTTGCCTTATTGGATACTTGACTAATCTTTGAAGAAGTGGGAAGCTCTGTCACCAATCAGCAAAGAGTGGAAACATTTGTCAATCAAACCAGATTCTTGAACTAATTTCTTATAGCACTAAGTGTAATACCTTATGTTACAGGAATAACATACAGACAGACAACTCACATGCGTGACTCATCACTCCTTCAAGTAGCCTACAAACCACAGTCTTCCTAGCAGATCTGCTGCATAACCACATCTAGGAACATGTTGCAATACTTGTACTTTTTTACTGGCTAACCAAGTCAATTTAAATGATCCTTCTCCCTAAAGATACTATATGGAACCTTCTCTTTTAATAAAGCTAAGGTGGATTTTAGCACAAGCCTAACAAATCCACATGACGTCCAGTAACATTCGCTTCCTGAGCTGGAATTCTATTTAGATGTTTTTTATAACATTGTGCCTGTAGCAGTGTCTGAGTTTTATGCAAGGGTCTGACAACAAAATGTTGTTCAAGTTATAGCAGTAGTAGAGTTTTGCACGGTGTTAGCCATCAATGAATGCAGAACGTTTGAAGGTTAAAGCCCTGCAGTGAGATATTTTTCACCCCATCACTCCCTTTTTCTGATTACTGGATCAAATAAAAATATTATCTAAATGTAATTTTTTACTTTAAGTGTAAATAAAGGCAGAACTTTATTTATTTTATTTTGGATAGAGTAAGGAAGGGCAAAACCCCTGTCGGTTTTCTTTGCCATCTATGCCCCATGGGGAGATTTCCTTTCACTTCCTGTACCATAGCTAAAATAGGAAGGGAGAGGAAATCCCTCCAAAGTGAAGGAATCCCAGTGTGTCACCAGGGTTAGCAGAACGAGTCTCTTCATTTGAAAATTTCACCTAAAAAAAAGTTTTGCCTTTAGTTACACTTTAACATTAGTCCTAGTCACACACTGCAGCCCCAGGTCTTCTCCTTTTCTGTTCAATCCCTGGTTGGGTCCTTTGGGTATCCACATTAGTGCCTGTGTGGACACTTACTATTGGGTGTCCAGTGGCAGGGTACTTTCAGAATCCAGAAGAGGACTTTCATCATCACAGGGGAATGGTAGGGGACTGGCAATATTGGGCTCCATCACATCACTGAATTAACAGTACCTCACACCTAAAATCAGGTGAGGGATGTGGAGGGGGGGAATGAGTGAGTTTATCTGGTATCAAGGTAAGGGGAAAAGGCCTAATAGGATGTGTTAGAGGTGGGTGGGAGGGAGGTTTTGGAAAAAATAGTTTTAGCCCTGAATGTGTCTTTAAGTGAAGCTTTATTGGCTAATTTAAATTATAAAAAATGCAAGATTATCATATAACTTGGATCTGTTTGTATACACATTAAAATATACAACTATGGAACAAGTGTTACTAGGGTAATTGACTCAGAAATAAGGATTCCATGCACAATTATAACTTCCAATAACAGTCTTTTTCAAAAGCATTTTTCATTAATGTATAAAGCTTGACAAAGGGATCCAAGGTAACCCAAATACTTGTATCTTACTTGTATATTTAATAACTTTAATAACTTAAAGTGGTTCTTAAGTCAGCGACCTCAATTACTGTCAGCACCTTCTTTAAAACAATATATACAACTCGGTGTATGCGTTTTTTCAAAATTCTAATCCTAAATACCTTAATCCACATTGCATTCTAATTTTGCAAAAACACATGCACTGAGCTAAGTATATATTTTTTTTAACAGAGGGGTTGCCAGTAATTGAGAACAATAACTTTACTGACACAATAGTGGCAGAAAGGGGGGCAGAGACGGCTCACACACAGGAGCAGACAGGCACAGAGGAGGGGGAGAGAGGAGAGAGAGGAGAGCAACGGGCTGACGGAGGCACATAAACTGCCCACACTAATCAGGGCTCAGCAGCCATGATCACCGTGGGCAGGACACAGAGGGAGACACAACAGCTGGCAGGATCAACCAGTTTTTTACAGCATACAAAGGGACAAATGACACCGCAAAAGCACTATGCGGTTTAACATGTTTTATAAGGAACAGGATCTTTTTTTTTAGGGTTACAATCACTTTAAATTATCCAAAAAGGCTCTCCCTTAAACTCTAAACTTATCCCAGTTATGTAAACCACCTAAAAAAGACCCTATACTCACTCAGTCCTGTGGTGGAATGCCTTTCAAACACCAAAAAAAGAACTGTACATGGCAAAACAAAAAATCCCAATGAATTATTAAATCTATTGCTTCACTTAAAAAAATGATATTATTACAATGTAGTATTTGATATAGTATATTTCAGTATTTTTTTGGTATTTGGAGACTGTATTTTCATAGACTATTTGCATTGTTGTGAATATAATATAGTGCTATCCAGTAATACCAGTGCTAGTTGTTTCATTTTTCAGTATGTCGGTCTCCAAATTAGAATACTTCCCCAACACCCCTCTTCGCAAGTGTCCAAACACAGACTTGCAGAAAAGGGGAGGGGTGTGTCAGACTAGTTCTGTTGATTACTGAGTGCACAGAGTCTAACTTTGATATATTTTTATGTACTTTGCACAACTGCTGAAGGGTGGACTTGCTATTACCAAGTATATCTGACTGCACATCTATTTCTTTGACTTTAGTTTGCCTTTAAAAAATTACCATACTTTTAGAACGTCCATCCTGGGCCTTTTCCCTGTGCTAATCTTTCTTGTGCAGCCTATGCAGAACTACACTACCTTACAGTATGTAAGCCATGTATGTATGGCCCATACTTGGTTGAACTCAATTGAAGGCCTGTGGATTGGCCTTCCACTGAGGTCAGTGGAATGTTGTGCTATCATGTGGCAGAATGCAGGCTTGCACAGATTTGAAAGCTGTGCAGCACCCAACAGTTCACCCAGCACAGTGAAGAACTATATAGAGCTGCATCACAAAGGGAGTGCACTTTACTTCTAAATAAAAAGCAGGAGTTTGAAAAATGTAATCTATAATAGTTTTAATATAACCTATACAATGTAATCTATAATAGTTTTAATATAACCTATACAGTGCTAAATCAACATACAACACAAATTAACTAGCTATTTGTATCAGGGACAAACAAAACACACAATATCCCAGTGTGCAAAGATTCATATACACGTTGTACTCAATATTCTCAATTCATTTACATTAGGAAATGTATGCATTAATATTGTACCAGTATGATGTACTTGCTCTATCAAAGACAAAAGGCCTACAGTTGCAGAAATCTATGTTGACCGTAAAAGGATTGTGTAAACGTTCTGCAGTGGAACGTGTAGGAGCTTATTTACAGATGTATAAAAATACATTTCATTGTGCACATTGTTGAGCATTTGCCAGCAGCTCATTTCTCCATCCCAACCTAAACACTGCTGCCCTCCAACATGGCATCCTTTGTCTAAGACAGTAAGAAAGTTTTATCTCTGCAACAATCTGTCAGCTGCTTATAGTATAGCAGGCTTAGCCAAAATACTTTAAAAGCAATACAAACCCCAGCAGAATCATAATTGTAAAGTATCAGATGAAAGAGCTTAAAGATCCTACAAAGCTATTGATAACCAACTATTAGGGATAGGTCCGGAAGCACACATGGAACATTTCACTATGCCATTTTGTTTGCATAGATTCTCCAGTATGCTGGAAATTTCTTCATCTGACTAATTGATTATTTTTATGGGAAGAGAAAAAATTCCTTCACTTAAACATACTAAACAAGAGCCCATTCATACTTCTAAACAAAGATACCAGGGATTCCTTTTATCTAAACCAGACCCTGACCCTGGATGAGGGTTTGATATAGATGTTTATGGGGGACCCCACAAAAAACACTGTATGTGGTTTCCCCTACAAATACATACCAGACCCTTATGCTTGATAAGTGTCTGGTATGGATACCAAGGTGGACAGCCCCCCCCCCAATATTTTTAACAGATGCTGAGGGTCTGGTATGGGTTTTAAGGTCGAACCCATCGCAAAAAAAAAAAAACATTTGGATAAGAATATACCAGACTCTTATCCGAGTATGGAGCCTGGCTAGCTAGGAATGGAGGGGACAAGCTTGTGCCCCTCATGTACTATACCAGGCCACATGTCCTCAACATTGGAGGATACCATGACAAGGGCCTCGTCCTCACAACTCTGACCTGGTGCAGGCAAAGAGCTCTTCAGAATTTTGGAGCCAACTTTAACAATAAGGGACCGGTACTACTCCCCCAAGTGAATTAGCAAGGGGTACATGGTACCTCTACTCATTCGTAAAAAATATGCGAAAGTTAAACACAATAAACACACCTAACTCACATTGTCCGATGCAGATTCACATCAATCATGATGAATGACACCTACCCACTTGCCGAAAGAAAAAAATCCCACCGACACAATCCAAATCCATTGCTCACTTGTTACCCAATGACATCGCTCAGTCTCCCAGGTGAAATTACTGCCCAAATACAGTATGTGGCCATATTTGGTCAGTGTAGTCTGTGCTTTCCCTGTCCCTTTGTTTAATTGGCTGAGGATTCCCAGCCTTGCCACTGCTGCTGATATGGTTGTCAGAATAATGTTTAACTTCAGTGAAATTAGTAAAGACTTTCTGACATGTTGGTAAACATATGAGCAGAGACGAGAAAAGGGGATCAACTTTCTAAGTCCAAAGAAGCAAAACGAGAGGGTCTATAAAGGCTTCTTGAGCAAAACTTTGAATTTTGTTTTGTTCGGAATCTTCCATTTATATACAAAGGTTGTGAGGTCAAATGCCAAGCACTGCAGTGTTTATATCCTCTGCAGCATTTGCCATTTTCTAAAATATTCATACTGTAGGTGTTAAATAAGTGTCTCTAGCTCAGTGTATGTTTCCAGGACAGTTGGGTATAGATCATACACAATAATTTATTGGGCATCAGAAGGACATAAACACTCCCTGATACCATGCACATGGCACTTGGAGCTTGGTATTACTGAATCCAGGATCTCTACTAAGTGAAGGGAGGTGAACTGTAAGCGGAGGGAGGTGAACTGTTTCATAAACGTGAACTTATCCTTTAAGGACATCGGAAAATATGCACGTTTCAGGCAAAACTCTGCCATCAAACACAGACTACAAAAAAAAAAGAATGAAGGTTTCTTGTACTCAAGACTACAATTATCATATTCTGACTTCTCCATCAAATCAATGTCTAGTAGCATGACAGGCATTTAAAATCCCACAGTTTATTCAGCTTGTTTAAACAGGTTTAATGATAGCTGTTATTTTCATAATTTTGAACATAAAACGTACATCATTCACCTTTTTTTCCACAGACCTAGTAAACCTCAAAGGCCAGGTTCCTGGAAGAAGTATCTCCTTCTTGAGTAGCACTGGTATGGTAAAACAAAGTTCACAGGCAACTGTGTCATAGTTATTTTCCTGTTGAAAGTTGGAATGAGCTTTCGGTACCAAGTTACATTTGGAATACCCAAAATATGCCCCATTTATATTTATGGGTGTTGTATGACAAGCAGACGGGGAATTTACATTCCTTTAACAATTGTAGTAGCTGCTTTATGCTTTCAGATATTTCAGCAGTGAGAGCTGTTTTTTAGACCAACAACATTATTTAAAATATCATTTAATATGCCCTGTCACAGTAAAGCACCGGTTTCTCATTTTATATGATCAGTATTAGATGGGGATTATTTACATTGTTTTCCAGATTGCTGTGGAAATATGGTTGATTCATAACATTAAAACAGTATTGAACCCAAAAACAAAAATTGGATATATTGCAGCTTACCATTCCCAAGGGCTAAAGTGAGGGCTGTGTTAAAATTACTTTTCATTTTTTTTGCCTTTATTTTCACCTGGTGATCCAGCCAGTAACACACTTCTTATCTAAAGCCTAGTAAACACTGGTCGAGTGTCAGCCGACCGCCTCTTGATCAGCGCTCTCAGCCAATGGCTGAGACCGCTGACCGGAGTGTTCTAGCGGGAGGGCTGCCCCCCTGTCAGAGCACAATAGCACAGAAGGGGTAATCACTGTACCAACATAAAATTGTTAGTACAGTGGCTTCAGTTTGAGCTGTCAGTTTTTGTTGTTCAATCACTAAGGGTTGAACGAAAAAAAAAAAAAAAAGCTAGTGGGGTGTACCAGGCTTTAGACTCTGGACAGAGAGCTGGCTAGCCGTAGTTTGTTTTTTTATTTTTGTTGAGCCCCTTCCTCTGCAGGACATTGTATTCTGACAGCTGGACCCGTCTGTTTCAGAATGCACTGGTCAGCAGTTGCCACAGATGTATCTGTTTACATCCGAGTGCATCCAGGTTCCCCAAAAAATGGAAAAGGACGTTTTCTTTTCAATTTTTCAAGACCTAAACATGACAACTTGAAGGTAGCTTGATGTAATGCAGAAGGATCTGGGGGTTTTGGTAGATCATAAGCTCAATAATAGCATGCAATGTCAAGCTGCGGTTTCCAAAGCGAGCAAAGTTCTTTCTTATATTAAGAGAGGTATGGACTCCAGAGAGAGAGATATCATTTTGCCCCTGTTCAAATCATTAGTAAGACCTCATCTGGAATATGCAGTTCAGTTTTGGGCACCAGTTCTCAAAAAGGATATCGGGGAACTGGAGAAAGTGCAGAGAAGGGCAACCAAACTGATAAGAGGCATGAAGGAGCTCAGCTATGAGGAAAGATTAGAGGAACTGAATTTATTCACTCTTGAGAAGAGGAGATTAAGGGGGGATATGATCAACATGTACAAATATATAAGGGGTCCATATAGTGAACTTGGTGTTGAGTTATTCACTTTACGGTCAACACAGAGGACAAGGGGGCACTCTTTACGTCTAGAGGAAAAGATATTTAATCTCCAAATACGGAAAGGTTTCTTCACAGTAAGAGCTGTGAAAATGTGGAATAGACTCCCTGCAGAGGTGGTTCTGGCTAACTCAGTAGATTGCTTTAAGAAAGGCCTGGATACTTTCCTAAATATACATAATATACATAATATAACTGGGTACTAGCATTTATAGGTAAAGTTGATCCAGGCAAAATCCGATTGCCTCTAGGGGGATCAGGAAGGGATTTTTTTCTGGGGTATTTTTTTGCCTTCCTCTGGATCAACTGTGGGTATAGAATTGGGTATATTGGATTGTACGATATTTTTTATTTTTATTTATTATTTCTTTTTTTTATGGTTGAACTGGATGGACTTGTGTCTTTTTTCGGCCTATGTAACTATGTAAACAGTTACCCAGAAGCCTATTTAAATCTGGCTGCCCATAAAGCCATGACATCTGTCCCGTTCAGCTCCAATCCAGCAAGGAATCTGTTTGCAAATAGTCTGCTGAATGTAGCAGACATGGCCATGTAAAAAGAGTGTGAGACACAAGATTTAAGAGCACAAGTGTCAAAAATATATTTTATGCTGTAGTTTTAACAAAAACTATCACTGGAAACATCTGAACTCTATTTGGAGGGGGGGGGGGCACAAACTTTTGGCTTTATAGTGTAGATGAAGAAATATATATATTGGTCATTAATATGAGAAATCAGAGAGCAGCTTAAAAATATACAAGCAGCACACCAACTCATTGATCTAAACTTTGCTGCACATGCGTAGAACTTAACAGACAGTCCACACAATTCCATATTTGTAGCTCAGCTAAGGACATTGCGTGATCTGAAACAGTCAGTCAGTGAGAATATGCTTTGCCCTGCATTACCACTGTACAGGGTCCCTAGGAGTTCCAAGCTGTTGAGTGGGTTTCCTTGTATCATTGCCTAGGTAATCAGAAGGTGCTGTGAAGATTCTTCTTGGGGGGCCAAAAAATGTGTAGTTATCCATCTTGGCAGGTAGCTTGCATTTTCCCAACAGAGGAGCCCATGTCTGGTCTATGCAGAAATGAACTGGGCAATGTTACCAGAAACATAGTGGATTCTGGAAAAGACACAATACAAGCAACAAGAAGAGGAGTTTGTATTACAAAGCATTACAAACTGTACATTTGAACGATTCTTGGAACTGAATAACTGCCATCAGTGAATATGTGGGAAGACGCAGACCTTGGAAAACACCTGAGGTCTGTGAAAGAACACATTCTTTTATAACAATGTTGGAAGGAGGTTTCAAAATGGTTATTAAAAGATTTAAAAACTTGGCTGAACTTTGGAATATCAAAATGGGCCACCACACTTTAAATATATACATATTTTCACACAGTACTGTAGTTTTAGGCAGGTGTGGAAAAAAATGCTGTAAATTAAGAATGCTTTCAGAAATAGGAGTATTAATAGTTTATTTTTTATCAATTAACAAAATGGAAAGTAAATAAACAAATGAGAAATCCAAATAAAATCAATATTTGGTGTGAGAGGCCCTTTGCCTTCAAAACAACATCAATTCTTCTAGGTGCACTTGAACACAGTTATTGGAGGAATATGGCAGGTAGTAGACATGTGCACACTGAAATATTTTGTTTTGGAATTTCGTTTTCGTCTGAAAAATACATTTATTTAGTTACTCCCGAAATTCGTTTTTATTTATTTCGTTTTTCGTTAAAAATTGCATTTGTCCGAAAATCCAAATGAATTAAGGTTGAATCTGTCATTGAAGGCTTATGGTGTCTGTCGAAAGTTCAAAGACGATTTGACGGAGCAGCTAAACCGTATGACTCTGTATAGTTTAGCTGCAATTCCACCCAATTCCAGCAGCAATCTTTCCTCTCTACGTCGAATCTTTCCTCTCTACGTCGAATCTTTC
>CM053026.1:602204431-602267108 GCA_028564925.1 Lithobates sylvaticus
CCCCATTGCACTTCAAGAACTAAATACAGAGCTTGCTTTATCAAGTCAATGCTTTACATCAGGTCAGTGACACATTTAGCAGTCAATGTGGTTAGTGGCATTCAGATAGCAATAAACTATATGAAAAATGCATTGGGAAAGGATTATGCAAAGATGCACCTTGCTGATGTTTATTCTTTTAGAAAGCCTATAATAACTAGCAGAAGAACAGAAGGTCCAAAACAGTCTGGAAAGCTTTTGGCCCCAGTCTGAAACAGACACCCTCTATATCAGAGCCATCTCAAAAACTTGAAAACGAAAGCAAATCTAAAATCTGATGCTAAAATATGCATTGTATTGTACTTGGCATCAGTAAAATTATAATACCAGGACTGATGGCCATAGTTGTAATGCCCCCATTTCAGATGCCTGTACAAGTATAATGGCAAATTTAAATGTCATTAAATATATCATTCAATTTAACATAAATTAATATATCATTCAATATCTAATTGTTAGAAATTCTGTATATCACTACAGAACAGACAGACAGTACACAGTCCACATGGGCTTTGCTGCTTAACTGCAGACAGGAAACAGGAAACTTTATTATAGAGAAAGACATAGAGCATACCATAGATGCAGCTACAAACTTATAAACACTGCCATCTATTGGTTAAAGAATATATCTCTACTAAAAACTGATATTGATGTAGTTGTTGCATAAAATACAACATTAAAGTGGGGTTGCAACCAAAAAACAAAAAGGGGCTTAAAAATCATAAAAAAAATAAAAAAAAAATAATTGGAAAAAAAAAAAATTTTTTTACTCACCTCTAAATGCCTGTTGCTAGGGGGTCCCTCGAAGTCTGCCACCTTCATTGCCCGGGCTAAAAGTCACTTCCTGTAGGCAACGCACAGTCATCTGGGACATGTCATGTGTCCCAGATGAGTGAGCGTCGAATCACGGCGCACGGCGCCGCTCGCGCATGCGCAGTGGGTGCCCGGCTGTGAAGCCCAGCCGGGTTCCCACATTAAGAATGCCGGCGTCGTGAGCGGAGCGGGGAACGAGGGGGGGGGTCTCGTTCCCCCGCATCGCTGGACCCCGGGACAGGTAAGTGTCCGATTATTAAAAGTCAGCAGCTGCAGTATTTGTAGCTGCTGACTTTTAATTTTTTTTTTTTTGCCCGGCCCTCCTCTTTAATGCATATAAAACTCTCTAGGTCAAAGGATGCTGGTGTGCCAGCATGTAAATGTAAGGGGTGTCTGTTTGAAGGCTGTTTGAAGGCTTCCTCAAAGTTCCCATGGTTTAGTAAAGGGTAGTGGTTCTCTTGTGACAGGAAGGGTAACATTAAGAATCCAGTCTTTCCTTGTTACCAGTAAGAGCATGAATAAACATAGACATCTTATGAATAGGAAACAGCAATTAGCAGTGCTTCTCATTTAAAAGTTATAGCCCTAATCCCACCAGTGGTAATTCACAGGAGGAACTGGAGGCCCTGGTCAAACTTCATGTCAGTGAGAAACAACAGCCATAACACTGATTGCACAGTCACCTGAGTATCTCACAGGTAAAATTAATGCCGCGTACACACGTGCGGACTTTTTGCCGGCGGACTTAGTCCAGCGGACAATCCCGCCGGACTTTCCAGCTGGGTCCGCTGGACTTTCCGAGCGTGTGGACTTGCCCACACACACACGGACTTCTCCGGCGGATAATCCGCCGGCCAAAAGTCCGCGGGACTTTTGAAAATGAACGGACTTGCCCACACACGGAGCAGTCCGTTCATTTCGAACGTAACTTCAGGTACGTAGCTAGCGTAGGCAGTAAATGCCGGCGCGCTAGCTCCGTCACCTGTCATGGATTTAAAGGGAATCCCAGCATCCTCCGGGACTGTGACAACACAAGGGGGCGGGGTCACCATGTGACATGAGCATGTGACCCTGTCCCCCATGTCCCTATATAAGTCCCAGCGCAGAGCGGCACAGGCATTCCGGGCAGAGACGGCGACGGGTCAACATCGGAAGAAGAAGAAGAACAAGAAGGACAAGAAGAAGAAGAAGAAGAAGAAGGCGGCGCCGGCGGCGCGGAAGACGACGACCGCCGCAAGAACAGAAGAGACCCCCGGAAGACCCCGAAGGCGGATTGAGACCCCCAGACGACGGCGGCGACGACGAAGAAGGTAGCCGGACTTCCCCCGCTCGGTAAAAGAGCTAGGTAAATGGCGGGGGAGTCCGGCGAGAAGACCCCCAAGACGGAAGAAGACCCCCGGAGCAGTGCAATAAAATATTTTTTCAAAAGTGTGTGTGTTTTTTTGTACTTTACATTTTACACCTTAGGTGAATGGGTAGGGGTACATCGTACCCCATACTCATTCACATAGGGTGGGGGGCCCAGATTCCGTAAAGGGGGCTCCCAGATTCCGATACTCACCCCATACTCATTCACATAGGGTGGGGGGCCCAGATTCAGTAAAGGGGGCTCCCAGATTCCGATAAGCCCCCGCCCGCAGACCCCGACAACCAACGGCCAGGGTTGTCGGGAAGAGGCCCTTGTCCTCATCAACATGGGGACAAGGTGCTTTGGGGTGGGGGGGCCGCACGGCCCCCCTTTCCCCAGGGCACCCCCCATGTTGAGGGCACGCGGCCTGGTACGGCTCAGGAGGGGGGGGGGCGCTCGTTCGTCCCCACCCCTTTCCTGGCCTGCCAGGCTGCGTGCTCGGATGAGGGTCTGACATGGATTTGGGGGGAACCCCCACGCCGTTTTTTTCGGCGTGGGGAGTCCCTTTAAATCCATGCCAGGTCACGGAGCTAGCGCGGCGGCATTTACTGCCTACGATAGCTACGTAACCTGAAGTCACGTGCTTAATGAACGGACTTGCCGATGAGTGGCAAGTCCGTTCATTTCAAAAGTCCCGCGGACTTGCCTACTAACGGCGGGATTGTCCGCCGGACTGCCAAGTCCAGCGGATAATTTTAAAACCAAACTTAAAACTTTGGCGCCAAAAAGTCCGCCGGACTTTGGCGCCAAAAAGTCCGCCGGCGCCCACACACGAGGGGATTATCCGCTGGACTTCGGTCCAGCGGATAATCCCGCGGGATAGTCCCTTCGTGTGTACGCGGCATTAGACAGACTGGCTTTCCTAGATGAAGCTAAAGTTGGATGGTATAACCTCAGGAAACTTTTGGGCTAGCGGATTAGTCTAATTTGATAACCAAAGCCCATAATCCTACACATTCCAGTCTGTATACTGGTTCATCATAATTTCTGCAGTGCATAGATATACTGACGTTTGCAGAAAAAGGTGATATATCTATGTATAATTATCAGCACTCCTTGCATACATTTCACAGTTAAAGCTTTCAAGCTTCCTAGTCATTTAGCAAGAACTAACAATGTACTGCCTGGGCTGTAATGGCTCTGGGGCCTGAAGCAGTTGCCTCACTCTTAAGAGAGTGTTCACTCCATGCTGCACTTCAACGCATGTATTTTTCATACTTGGAGACGCATTGTGTTTGGCAGTCCATTCAAAATAAGTAAATATATTGCAGGCTGCATCTCATTTGTAGCACAGCTGTGTTGTGGGGGTGTGTTGGGGTGACTTTGAAAATCAGTATTAGTATTATTTAGTGTGCATTACTGCACCACAATGGTATGAATAGGCCTTAAAGTAGATGTAGAAAATGGGTTTGGTGTTCCCTCTAAATGTGCATTCAAGTGTTGTAGACCAACCCACATCCCTATTATAATAGAAAAGAGTCACTCCAATAGGAGAGTTTGTACCTTGGTGGGATTTTTAAATGGGGTTGTCAACACTTAATAAAGAAATAGTGGAATTTTTTTTTTTCCAATAATGGGTATTTAATAAAAAATAGTTATACAATTATACATTAAAATCAATCTATGTAGCACATTAAATAATCATACATGTAGGACATTGCTAGAACCAACTCTACTGATAATATTTATAACAATAGAAGTAACCCGACGTTTCGGTGTGGTTTGTAGTTAACCTCTTCTTCAGGGGTAATTTTTTGTTGGTTTTATCAAAGGTCAGCTCTGTAATAAGAAAGCCGAACACACAAAGGAAAAAGGAAGGAAACACAGAACAAACAAAAACAGAAAAAGTGCCATAAGTATATATGCAATATTGATTAAACAAATTTACACAGATCAATATGCATAAGTTCAAGAGTTACAGATCATTACATTTTGACATACTGACCTGATGTAAGATCAAAAAAATATGCTTTGTTCAAATATTGTACAGCATCCAGAGGGATAGGGTCGGTCAACCACAGCTCAGTGTATACCCTATAATAACCTACATGTGGGAGAGAAGGAGTTGGGGATATCCCACTAAGGGCGTAAGTGTGGGGATCAACTGGAAAACAGGAAAAAGGTTCCTGCTTCTAGTCATAGTTTGTCCCCATTTAAGCAAATATCCAATTTTGGAGCAAAGCTTCACAGAGGGCACCCTCTCAGGACACGTCACTGCTGAGTAATAAGATGTAGCCAGCTGAGGGGACAATTGGTTGTGCTCCCTCTCCAGATCACATTAGTCCTATTCTGGTTTGAATGTGATCACAGGTGCAGATCTATTCAGGAGCTTTCAACATGGGCCATTCTGTCAGCAGTATAGAGAGGTCTATCAATATAAACCACTCCTGTACTGTAGCGCTGAGAGATGTGGCCTGATTCTACCATGTGTATTGCACTCCTGCGATCAGCTGCAAGCAATATTGCATATATACTTATGGCACTTTTTCTGTTTTTGTTTGTTATGTGTTTCCTTCCTTTTTCCTTTGTGTGTTCGACTTTCCTATTACAGAGCGGACCTTTGATAAAACCAACAAAAAATTACCCCTGAAGAAGAGGTTAACTACAAACCACACCTTGAAACGTCGGGTTACTTCTATTGTTATACATATTATCAGTAGAGTTGGTTCTAGCAATGTCCTACATGTATGATTATTTAATGTGCTACATAGATTGATTTTAATGTATAATTGTATAACTATTTTTGAATAAATACCCATTATTGGAATTTTTATTTTTTCCACTATTTCTTTATTAAGTGTTGACAACCCCATTTAAAAATCCCACCGAGGTACAAACTCTCCTATTGGAGTGACTTTTCTTAAAGTAGATGTAAACCCACTCACTAAAATCGCATATAAGCTTTACCATGATAATGTAATTTTAGGTACACCTAGCCAGCCTCCTATCACCCTGCCTATTCTCACCATCAAACTGCAGATTCTTTAAAAACAGATAAACAGAAAAGTATGCATCTAACACACAAATAACAACAAAAGGGACAGTTACCGCTTAGCTCACATATGCTATCAACTACCAAACAGGCAACGAATAGTATATACACCAGGTTAAGTGATAATATTAAAACAGAGGGATACACATTGCAAAAAACAAGTCCAATGGTAACAATTACTAAAAATGCCAGGGAAAGTAATAATACAAACCTATAAATGTACATACTGTATGTTACCCCCCCTCCCCACAATAAACCCATACCCCCAGGCACAACTTGCCCCTGCATAAACATGTCCCCCTGGCAACAAACAGCAATAAACCCCCCAAGCAATAAACATACCCCAATATACATACCTCCCCTCAGCATAAACACAGATCTTAGCAACATACATCCTCCCTTCCAGGCAGAACTTTCCCTCAGCATAACCCAACCCAAGAATTTCAGGTATTGATATTTTTATGTAGTTACATTGGTCCAGCTGCCAGCAAGGTAACTAAGCATTTACTATACCTCTGTTGGAAGCTTGATATCAGTGTAATAGGCCCCCGTTACTCCAGATATCAGTGAACACAAGAGGCTGGTCGCTTGGCACACATTTTTTTTTTGAATCAAAAAGGTTTTTATTGAACATTTTGCTTATCACAACAGTTTCCTTTGTACAAAAACAGGGGATTCTGTTCTTTTTACTCCCCAATAAACATATGTATTACAAATATATCCATTGCCCCATTAGCTCTATTGTACATCTACAGTCATGCGACAAAATCCATTGCAACAGTCTGTGGGACTCAGGCCGGGTGTGTCTAGCCAGAACCTGCCTGGGCTGCCCCTGTCACCCAAGTAGTATTAGCTTTCTAGCTTGGAACAATGCTCTAGCCATTCATCCATGGGGATCGTTGTCTGGGTGTGTTTACCACTATTTTGGACATCTCCACAGTAAGTGTATAAGGTCTGTCTCCTGCAGCGACCGCAAAGTGCTGTAGTTTACCCATTTTAAAGCTGCCCTCATTGTGAACTTTCTGTGCTACATTAAGCGAGGATATGGTTACCGCTGGTCTGGCCCAGGTCTCTTTCCCACATGCCTTCTGCTCTATTTGGGAATGTACGTAAGTGCTTTGTTAACAACATCTGGTAGCATTGGGAGATTGGCATTACCCGGAACACCGGAGTGGGAGACACATTGATTTACCATTTTCAAATATGTGAGACAGCAGAGATATCCCCCACGCCCTCCACCTGAACTTGACCAACTCCACGTAGGACTTGTTGTCCCAAATTGGGCTGTATTCCGTGAATCCCTGCACTCCCTGAAACTGCCTACTCTTGTTCCATTGCATTTTCTCAGTGCATGCTAAGTCTTCTTTATTCTAGGGGGTTAGTGTGCACAATAGCCTTCTGAAGAGACGTGTATCCTATCCTAAATATCTTTCATTTCACTGGTCCCTGTTTTTTTGTATTCCATACCTTTTGTACTCTGTTTGATTGGACCCCAGTAGCCATCAGCATTAAGTTGAGCCGATGACCGGACAATATAGAGATGTATATCATACTCTCCACCTTGTTTAATCAGAGAATGCTTTGTATTAATTTAGAAAATTCAGATCTTTAGGGCCTATGCCTAGGAGCTGACTTTGAAGTTAGTGGCGATCGCTGGTGTCAGGGGTGCCTAGTACAGTGATTTCCAGCTTTTCTATAAGGATCCCACAGGATTGGTATATGCATAGTTGCATTGGTCCAAGCTGGACCAGTATAACTATGTAAAAATATCAATACCTGGAATTCCTCTTTAACCACTTGCCGACCAGCCGCCATCATTATACTTCGGCAGGTCGGCACGATCCCGAAAACTGTTGTAGCTGTAAGTCGGTCCCTTTAAGCGGGATAGCAGCACTGCGAGGGGTGTCGATGTGCGTGGTTGACGGTCACAATGACCGCCGGTCATGCGCGATTGTGGGCATGAGAGTCAGAACAGGGACGTGTGTGTGTAAACACACAAATCCCTGTTCTGTGAGGAGAGGAGAGACAGGTCGTGAGTTCCTACTAGCTAGGAACAATGATCTGTCATTTCCTCCAGTCACTCCTGTCCCCCTACAGTTAGAACACACACTAGGGAACACAGTTAACCCCTTGATCACCCCCTAGTGTTAACCCCTTCCCTGCCAGTGACATTTATACAGAAATCAGTGCATTTTTTTAAAATAATTGTTTATTTATGACATTTTTTTAAAGTGCAATACAAACATATTTCCCATTCAATAAAAATAAACGTAGAATATAGTATGGGTATATACATGTAGAAACATAACCTGAGACGTATACATTCTGTTCACATTAGTTATCAATCTTCATAACAGTAGTACAAAGAGAGGTTAGAAGAAGATTTATCACTATCACATCAGAGCGTCATATATGCAGTTCAATAGTCAGTACAATAACCTATAGGCCAAGTTTCCTGAATAGAGAGTATATGAAGCTTGTGAGTGATATGGATGATCATACCTCCGTATTAGCTTGGGGGTTTATGATTCTGTGTTATATTCCGATGAATCCCAGTTACCCCAAATGGTTTCGAACTTTGGTATCGTGTCTTCTATGACTGCTGTGAGATGTTCCATCTTACGAATATCAGCAATGGTGACTAGGAACTGTGTGAAGATGGGAGGGGCAGTAGAACGCCAGCATTGTGGAATAACTCTCTTGGCTGCCAGTAGGATAAAGGCCATTAATTTGTTAGCAGATTTGGAGATATTCCTAAGGGGTAATCCTAATAATAGGTGTATGGGTTGGAAAGGAACAGAAAGTTTAAACACCTTTTCTAATAAGGTATGGACTTAAGTGCATAAGGGGACCAAGACAGAGCATTCCCAGAAGATGTGGAAGTGTGATCCTAGGGAGGAACCACATCTCCAGCAGTGACTTAAAGGTGATAGCTTATGGGCTGCCAGGAATTCAGGGGTTCTATACCAAAACATTAGGATTTTGTATGCTGTCTCCTTCTGAGCTACACATCTTGAAACTTTAGATGTGGCATCCCAAATCGCCCCCCATTGTGTCAAAGAAATGGGTCTGTGCAGAATCTGGGCCCACTTCCTCATGTATGAGTGCGTTTGTTCACTGATGGGGTTTTGGATCTGAAAGGATTTTGCAAATACAGGTGATTTGGCGAGGTTCATGAGGGCCCAGTGAGAAAAGCATTTCGAATTCTGTAGGGACTTCTAAGATCAGTCGGGGTGATCTAAAGGAGAAGAAATGCTTAATTTGTAGGTATGAATAAAATAATGTGTTTGGGATTTTATGTTTAGTTTGTATAGCCGAGAAGGGGAGCAGAGTGCGTTTCACTGGATGTACTAAGTGTCTTAATTGGAAAATGCCCACTTGAGACCAAGGGAGCATGGAGTCATAAGATAAGCTGTCAGGTATTTCTGGGTTGTATAAAATGTTTATTAATGGTGAGCATTGGGAAGATAGAGCGAATTTACTAGAGCAACGTTTCCATATTGAGATTGTGAATAGCATGGGGTTCAGGCATATCTTCCTATATTGAGGTATAGATTTATCTAGGGAGGGCCAGAGTAGGTAGCATGGGTGTGCTGGAGTTGTGATGCTAATTTCGATTTCAGACCATCTATTCGATGCGTATCTAGAGGTCCATGAAGATATGGCTCTAAGGTGGGCAGCAAAATAGTACTTGATAATATCTGGGGCCCCTAGTCCTCCGCGAGTCCGAGAAGATAAGAGAACTGAGCTGGCAATTCTATGAGATGCGTTGTTCCAAACGAATCTCATAAAACTCCTGTGGAGAGCTTTGAGCTGGGTCATTGGGACTGCTACAGGAAGAGTTTCGAATAAATATAGCAATTTGGGGAGTATGGACATTTTAAGGACGTTGATTCTGCCAATGAGGTAAAAAGGGAGTGCAGTCCAATTTTTAAGCAACCTGTTGATCTCTGAGAAAAGGGGGGGGCATTTTCTTGGTAAAGAGTAGAGTACGATTGAGATAGGTGCGCACCACCTAAACTTGAAATTGTTCTGTAGGGTGTGAACTTTGGGGACAATAGCTCCACGGGATTAAGTGCATAAACCGTCAGATTTATAATAAAAGACATTTATTTATAAGAAAAAATCAAAAAAAATAAGGCTTTCTTCAGCGCACAGGCAAAATACAAAAACAAAGTCCGCTTATCTTCAGCATAACAGAAAATCGGCTTATCTTCAGCACAAAAACAAAGTTAAGGAAAACACATACATTTTTTCAGCAGGTTCTTTAGCAGCCTCCAGACATCCACACAGCTCAACCGACAGGTGTAATCACCTACTCCTCCTCACACCAACAACTCTTCCCTACTTCCTGTCTTATGAGCTGTCTTCCTGGAGGCCCTTAACCCCCTGTGCGCTGAATCCCTGTGGTCAGGGAGGGAGGCTCTTTCCCACCCGAATATCTCTTCAGAGCCTCCCAATTCCGGGTCCCAAATAACTTACTATTAAACATAGAGAGGACTGCGAGTCAGTCCTCTCCTGCTTGGCTACTCCCGGAACCCCTCACCCATTTTGGGTGACCCCCTGAGCAACGCTGCGACTCCTTTAAAGGGACCACAGCCCAAATACTGGTGCTATATAGCACCCGTCCAGGACCCAACCTTGGCGTCCTGTACATATCCCCCCCCTCTGCCTCAACGCGGAGGTGTTGGAGGCACCACTCGACATCATACAATGGACCCGGGAGAGGGCATCGGCGTTCTGATGCTGTCTCCCTGGTCTGTGCTCTACCACAAAATTGAACTCCTGGAGAGAAAGGAACCACCTTGTCACCCTGGCATTGGTGTTTTTGTTTTGTCTCATCCAGGTCAGTGGGGCATGGTCGGACACTAGGCGGAATCTTCTACCTAGGAGGAAATACCGTAAAGAGTCTAAAGCCCACTTGATGGCAAGACACTCCCGCTCCACCACCGCATAGTTTTTCTCCGCTGCCGTCAGCTTCCTACTTAGAAAAACTATGGGGTGCTCTTCCCCATTGATCACTTGAGACAGGACTGCTCCTAACCCTTCACTTGAAGCATCTGTCTGTACTACAAAATCCTTAGAAAAATCTGGAGCCACGAGCACCGGATCCCGGCACAATGCCGTCTTAAGCTTCTGGAAAGCTTTTTCGGCATCGTCATTCCACTGTACCATCACTGACTTTCTGCCTTTGGTCAAGTCCGTCAATGGTGCAGCAACGGTGGCAAAGTTGGGGACAAACCTCCGGTAGTAGCCAACTATGCCCAAAAATGTTCTGACCTGCTTCTTGGTTAGGGGACGGGGCCAGTTCTGTATGGCTTCTACCTTACTCATTTGGGGCTTCACCAGCCCTCTACCCACAATGTACCCTAGGTACTTGGCTTCCTCTACCCCAATCGCGCACTTCTCCGGATTGATGGTGAATCCTGCTCTTCTCAAGGAGTCTACGACTGCCTGAACTCGGGGAAGATGGGACTCCCAATCAGTGCTGAAAATGACTATGTCATCCAGGTAAACGGAAGCGTACCGATGATGTGGACGCAAAGTTTTGTCCATGGCCCTTTGGAATGTAGCGGGGGCAGAGTGTAGACCAAATGGCATTCTTTTGTACTGGAAGTGGCCTTCCGGGGTAGAGAAAGCTGTTTTCTCCCTGGCTTTCTTGGTCAGGGGAATCTGCCAATACCCTTTTGTGAGGTCTAGCGTGGTTATATACCTGGCTGGACCTAACCTCTCAATCAGCTCATCTACCCGTGGCATTGGATAAGCATCAAACTTGGAGATTTCATTAAGTTTTCTAAAGTCGTTGCAGAAGCGGAGGGTGCCGTTGGGTTTGGGTACCAACACGATTGGACTCGACCACTCGCTCTGCGACTCTTCAATGACTCCAAGCTCGAGCATTCTCTTGACCTCTTCAGACACTGCCACTCTATGAGCTTCTGGGATACGGTAAGGCTTTAACCGGATTTTTACACAGGGTTCCGTCACAATGTCATGCTCGATGACGTTGGTGAGACCCGGCAACCCTGAAAACATGTCCCTATTTCTTTGCAGAAACTCTTTTGCTTGCTGGGTTTGGGGCCTAGTTAGGTAGCAGCCACCTGCACCAGGTCGATTCCTGCATGGTCCCCTGACTGTACCGCTACCACAGCGGATACCTGTTCTCTGTCTCTCCAGGGTTTCAACAGATTTACGTGATAGATCTGGTATGGTTTTCTTTTCCCTGGCTGGTGTACCTTGTAGTTCACCTCACCCACTTTTTCTATTACCTCAAACGGGCCTTGCCACCTGGCCAAGAACTTGCTCTCCACTGTGGGTATTAGGACAGCCACCCGGTCTCCTACTTGAAACTGTCTAATTTTAGCCGATCTGTTATACACCCTTCTTTGGGCATCCTGAGTCTTCTGCATGTGCTCCCTCACCAGCGGCATCACCTTAGCTACCCTCTCTCGCATTTGAGAGATATGCTCTACCACGGTCTTGTGCGGTGAGGATTCACTTTCCCAAGTTTCTTTTACTAGGTCAAGCAACCCCCGGGGCCTTCGTCCATACACTAACTCAAACGGTGAGAAGCCCGTGGACGCTTGTGGAACCTCCCAGATGGCAAACAAGAGGGCAGGGAGTAACATATCCCAATCCTTCCCGTCTTTCTGGACCACTCTTTTTAACATGGACTTTAGAGTTTTATTAAACCTCTCAACTAGGCCATCGGTCTGCGGGTGATAGACGGACGTCCGAAACTGCTTAATCTGAAATAGTCTGCACAAGTCTGCCATCACCTTTGACATAAAAGGGGTGCCCTGGTCCGTAAGTATCTCCCTGGGGAATCCAGTTCGTGAAAACATTTGGAATAATTCCTTGGCAATGGCCTTAGAGGAAGCTTTCCTCAAAGGAACTGCTTCTGGATACCTGGTTGCGTAGTCTAGGATGACTAATATATATTGGTGCCCCTTGCCGACTTTACCAGGGGTCCCACGAAATCCATGGCGATCCGCTCAAATGGAACCTCAATAATCGGCAAGGGTACCAGAGGGCTTCTATAGTGTGGCCCTGGGGCAGTTAACTGGCAAATGGGACAAGATGCACAATATCTTTTAACCTCGGCCTTCACCCCTGGCCAGTAAAACCGATCGGTTATCCTGGCCTCCGTTTTCTCTGCCCCCAAGTGTCCTCCTAGTGCGTCATTGTGGGCTAGGTCAAGTAGCATCCGCCTATATGGTTGGGGAACCAGTAACTGCTCTACAGTTTCCTCTCGGCTCTCAGCCACTCGATAAACCAAATCCCCCTTTAATGCAAAATGAGGAAACCTTTGATCTGCCCCTGGTATTTGTGGGACCCCATCAACAACAGAAACCTGCTCTCGAGCATTGACCAAGGTAGGATCCTGCAACTGGGCGGTGCCAAACGCACCCCTGGGTACGTCCAGGTCTGGATGCACTGACCTTGAGGATGTTTCCCCTTCACCCTCCTCAACTGGGAACTGCAACGGGGAGAGCTCCTCATCATCCTCCCCCAGCATAACCTGTAATGGGAAGACTTCCCCCCCCTCAGAGGTCAACTCGGTATTGAGGCCTGAAACAGAAACATTGTCATTCAAATTAACATTCTCTGCAATATCCTTATCAGTGACAGGTATCTCTGTTTTAGAGGGGTGTGTTGTGGGGGTTTCAGGCCTAGACCCCTCAGACTCCATCTCTTCCAGGCCCAGTGTCCCCAGTTCTCCTGGCAGCCCCATCTGTGCCTGGTTCCACAGTTCGAGAAATAGCGGACAGTCCCGCCCCACTATAATATCATGTATTAAACTATTTACTACCCCAACCTCTTGTGTCACTAAGGTACATCCATAAGAAACCGTCACAGGAACCAGGGGGTACTCCCTGGTATCCCCATGGATACACACTACGCGCAGAGTTTTATTTACGGGGCCAAGTCTCCCAATCACCCTGCCATGTACCAGTGTTACCATGCTCCCGGAGTCTAGTAGGGCCCTGGCAGGAAGGTGGTTCACCCACACTTCACACTCGAACCGTCCTTCAGCCAGATCAAGATGAGTGGTACACGCTCTTTGCACATAGAAGGAGCTTCTCCGACCAGTCCCGCAATCCATCGGCTCCTCCTGAAGTGGGCATTGTGCCCGGGTATGCCCCCAGGACCGACATCGCCAACACTGAAGGCCTCCCATCCTAGGGACAGGAACCAACCTTCGAGGTTCTGCAGAAGATGGTGCAGGGTTGCGGGTTCCAATGTCTGGCAGGGCTTCTCTCCTAGGTGCTGTGGCCGGTCTTGTTGCCCTTGGTGTGGGTTCCCGACGTTTGGCAGGCCCAAGCAGGTCCTCCACCACGGTGTACCTTTCAACCAACTCAACCAGCTGGTCAGCGGTTGCAGGGTCTCCATGGCTTACCCAGCGCTGTAGGTCATCTGGCAGGGACCGCAGGTACCAGTCCATCACCACTCGTTCCACCATTTGTGGGCCTGACAGTTTTTCTGGCTGCAGCCATTTTTTAACCAGCTGTATCAGTTCATGCATTTGGGACCTGGGTGGTCGGTCAGGTTTGTACCGCCAGCGATGCACCCTCTGAGCCCGGACAGCCATGGTCACTCCTAGGCGGGCCAGGATCTCTGCCTTCAGACGCTCATAGTTGCTGATATGTTCAGTTGGGAGGTCAAAGTAGGCCTTTTGCGGGTCACCGGTGAGAAAAGGAGAGATAATGCCGGCCCATTGGTCACGGGGCCACCCCTCTCTCTCTGCTATCCTCTCAAAGGTGGTGAGAAAGGCCTCTACGTCATCGCTGGGTGTCAGTTTTTGTAAGAAATGGCTGGCTCTCACAGACACTTAGTTGCCAACGGTTGGTTGTTCTCGTCCCTGAGCCAGCCGCTGCACTGCCTCCTGTAAGGCAGTCACCTGTGCTTGAGTGGACTCCTGCTGAGCAGTAAACTGGGCGGCTAACAACCGTGTGTTTTCCTGCTGTGCAGCTATAGCCTGTGCCAGGGCCTGCTGCTGCTGAGCCATCGCTTCCTCATGTCGACGGTTTGCATCTGTTGAAGCTTGCTGCTGGGTCACGGTGGCTTGCGCCAAAGCCCTGATGACCTCCTCCATGTCTTTACCTGTTGGTTGCAGCGTCTGAGCTGACTTCACCCACGACATGCCATTTGTACACTGTCTCTTTAAATGTCAGTTTAGTTTTAAACGGTTTTTGCGGCTGCAAATGCACTTTTGCCCGCATTCTCCACCAGTTGTGAACTTTGGGGACAATAGCTCCACGGGATTAAGTGCGTAAACCGTCAGATTTATAATAAAAGACATTTATTTATAAGAAAAAATCAAAAAAAATAAGGCTTTCTTCAGCGCACAGGCAAAATACAAAAACAAAGTCCGCTTATCTTCAGCATAACAGAAAATCGGCTTATCTTCAGCACAAAAACAAAGTTAAGGAAAACACATACAGTTTTTCAGCAGGTTCTTTAGCAGCCTCCAGACATCCACACAGCTCAACCGACAGGTGTAATCACCTACTCCTCCTCACACCAACAACTCTTCCCTACTTCCTGTCTTATGAGCTGTCTTCCTGGAGGCCCTTAACCCCCTGTGCGCTGAATCCCTGTGGTCAGGGAGGGAGGCTCTTTCCCACCCGAATATCTCTTCAGAGCCTCCCAAATTCCGGGTCCCAAATAACTTACTATTAAACATAGAGAGGACTGCGAGTCAGTCCTCTCCTGCTTGGCTACTCCCGGAACCCCTCACCCATTTTGGGTGACCCCCTGAGCAACGCTGCGACTCCTTTAAAGGGACCACAGCCCAAATACTGGTGCTATATAGCACCCGTCCAGGACCCAACCTTGGCGTCCTGTACAAGGGTTAGTAATAGCTCAGACGGTACATTAATGGGTAGTGCTTCAGTTTTAGTCGAGTTGATTTTAAATCCAGAGATATTGCCGAATGTGTGTAGAATTGAGTGTAATGAGGGAAGCGAAGTATGTGGGTGTGTAATTGTTAGTAGCACATCGTCTGCAAAGAGGGACAGTTTGTACTCTTGATGCCTCAACCTCACCCCCCTAACATCTGGATGTAAGCGTATGGCTGCCGCCAAGGGTTCAAGGCTAAGGATAAAGAGCAGTGGCGATAGCGGGCAGCCCTGTCTAGTGCCGTTACTAAGGGGGAATGACATTGAGGCATGAAAGGCCATCTGTACCTGGGATGTGGGGGTTGAGTAGAGTGCTCTTAAGGCTTGAAGGAAGGGGCCAGAGAAGCCGTATTGGGAGAGTGTAGCAAACATAAAGGCCCAATTTAGGCGATCAAAAGCCTTCTGTGCGTCTAAGCTTAGTATTATAGCTGGTCGATTGGTTTTGGTCAGGAGGTCTATCAAATCTATGGTTCGTCTGGTGTTATCCCCTGTGTGTCTGGTAGGAACAAAACCAACCTGGTCTCTGTGGATCAATGTAGGGGGGAGTAGGGACAGTCTGTTGGCTAAAATTTTTGTAAAAATGTTGTAATCAGAGTTGAGGAGGGCTATGGGGCGATAATTGTCTGGTATAGAAGGGTCTTTTCCTGGCTTCGGAATTACCGTGATGTATGCGTGTAGAAATTGGGTGTGGGGGATTTTCCCTGCCATTAAAGATGCAAAAAGCTTTTCCATGTAGGGAAGAATGGTGGGAAGGAATTTTTTATAGTAAGAATAGGGGAGACCGTCTGGGCCTGGGGACTTGTGGGTCGGGAGTTGTTTGATTACTTTGGTGATCTCTTCAGCTGATATATGAGCGTTTAATCCTAAACGGTTATCTGGAGAAAGGGTGGGGAGATTTAAAGAGTCTACAAACATGTCAAATTTGTCTTGTGTGAACTGGGAGGTGGAGTCATTGGCTAGGCAATTATAAAGTTTCTTATAAAAGTCTCCAAAGACTCCTGTCATGGCTCGGGGACAATATGTGGGATTTCCATCTTGCTGTATTAAGAAGTCAGGAATTGATGCCTGTGGGCGTGGCTTTAGTTTTTGGACTAACATTCTGTGGGGTCTGTTGGCAAACTCATAATACTTTTGTTTTGACCAGAGCATGGATTTGGTGATTTTAGTTAAGTCTAGTGCTTTTATGCGATTTCTTAGTGCTGTGACAGTTCGGAGACCCTCCATTGTGGGGTGCCCAAGGAGCTTTTGTTCAGCATCTGAGAGCTGGGTCAATAGAGTTGATTTTTGAAAAGTGCAATCTTTTTTAAGGCGGGATCCAGTGGCGATACACTCCCCTCTAAAAAATGTCTTATGCGCCTCCCACAAAACAGAGACCTCCAATACTGAGTCTTTGTTTATTTGAAAATATTCATTCAGTTTGTCTTGTAGTGGTATTTGAGTCACGGGGGAATTAATGAGCGATTCATTAAGACGCCAGTGACATTTCCTAGGTGTTGGTGAGGATAGAAGGAGATCTATAGTT
The DNA here is from genome assembly GCA_028564925.1 of Lithobates sylvaticus. Classification (NCBI taxonomy): domain Eukaryota; kingdom Metazoa; phylum Chordata; class Amphibia; order Anura; family Ranidae; genus Lithobates; species Lithobates sylvaticus. The sequence goes on from CM053026.1 coordinate 602,221,105, forward strand.
ATGGGTGCATGGTCTGACCATGTGATTGGGAGAATGTTCGCGTCTACTAAGTATGGTAGTAAAGGAGCAGAGATGAAATGGTAATCAATTCTTGTGTACACTTTATGAGGTGGGGAAAAGAAAGAGAACTGTTTAGCTGTCGGATGTTTTATCCTCCAAGAGTCAAACAGCCTGTTTGATCTGATCAGTTTGCGGAAGGAGGAGGAAGACTTATGTGCCTGCAGAGGGGGATTACTTTGGAATAGGGCGGCCCGAACCTTCATTGCAGACATACATAAGTTAAAGTCACCACCAATAATTTGAAAAGGTTGAGCAAAGTCATGAAGCTTTTAAAAAAAAAAAAGTCAAGAAAACCGATTTGGCCTGTGTTAGGAACATATACGTTTGCCAGAGTAAAGGATGTATTTAGGTGATCACAGTCCAGGAGAACAAAACGGCCTTGGGGATCCAAATATGAGGATTTCACCTTTATGGTGGATGAGCGTTTGAGAAGAATCGCTACCCCAGCTTTTCCAGAGGGAGCGAATGCGACAAAGGTTGTGGGGTAGTGCCTGGAGGCAAATTTAAACGAACCCTCTGCCTTGAAGTGTGTCTCCTGGACCATGATCACCTCCGCATTAGATGCTTTGAACTCTTTAAGGGCCAGCCATCTTTTACGGATGGAATTCAAGCCCTTAACATTGCATGAAAATATACTGACTGCCATAAATAAAGATAATAGTTACATCTGACATTACATTCGTGCAGCATATATTGAGCAGAAACCACAGTGTGGATAGTGAAGCATGTATACCTATATATTTAAACCCGAGAGGGAAGTAATCGGGGGTGAAAATATATAAACATTTCCTGAGTGGGTCAGAAAAAAGACCCTTGCATACCCCTAAGAATAAGGGAACATGTAGCAAAACATTTCTTCGTGGACTAGAATTTCTAGTGTATTTGAAAAATTGTGCCTTAGGCACTGGTGCTGGTTGCCACAACACTGCAAACCCGGGCCGGCCCTCACAGATACTGTACTTGGAGCACAGCAGTCACACGTGTTGCGAAGCATTTTTTATAAAAATTGTATGTACAACAAACCGCTCCTGTTAAACAGGGGCTGAAAAATTGTTGCCTTAGGCACTGGTGTGGTGGCATGATCATTGAGGAGGAGAAGAGGATAGTCAGTGAACATAAGAGGACAGTCACTCAGCATCAGCATAGCAGTCTTGAAGGGATGTGACATTAAAAATTATTCGTTTATATCCGCCTCAGGTGCCGGGTAGCTGGTGGTGATCCCAGACTGATTCATTTTGATGAGGGTCAGTCGATCAACCGAGGCGGTGGACAGGCGCACCCCTATGATCATCACAAATCCTCCAGCAGCACTGAATGTGCGTTCGGAAAGAACGCTGGAGGCAGGACAGGCCAGTAGCTCAATTGCATACTGTGCAAGCTCTTGCCAGTGATCCATCCTCAGGACCCAGTAAGCCAGAGGATTTTCGGTGGGAAAGGTGGCCAAGTCTGACCTTGCCCCAAGGTATTCCTGCACCATGTATAGCAGACGCTGGCGATGGTTGCTGGAACCGATCATACCTTTGGGCTGCGGACTAAAAAATTGTCCTGAACGCATCGGTCAGACGTCCACCTTCCCCCCCGCTCCTTCTGCTACTGACCGAAGCCTCAGCAACTCGTCGCCCAGGACCAGGAGTTTGTAGCCTCCCAGTTTCTGGGAACGCTTGCACAGACCTTTCTGCAAGGCCTCCCTGAGATGTCTCATCCTCTGCTCCCTCTGCGACGGCAAGATAAGGTCCGCAACCTACCCTTGTACCGCGGATCAAGGAGAGTGGCCAGCCAGTATGGTCCCTCTCCTTGATCCGAAGAACACGAGGAGCCTTCCGCAGGCTTTGCAGGATCAGGGAGGCCATGCAGCGTAGGTTAACTGAGGCATTCGGTCCGGAGTCTTCTGGGTCACTGAGGATGACATGATCGCCAGCCACCTCGTCCCAGCCACGTACAAGTCCACTGGTTTGTTGGGACTGTACATCATCCCTAAAAGACTGCTGCTGCTGATGCTGAGTGCCAGGCTCCACCTCCATGCTCACACAATCCTCCTCCCTCCTCCTCCTCCCCTCCTCCTCCTCCTCATCCTCGTCCTGTGTGAAGGGTGGGACAGAAGGAACACTGTCCGGATAAAGGGGGCCTTGAGAGCAAGGAAGTCCTCCTCTTCCTGCCTCTGTTCTGCCTCAAGTGCCCTGTCCATTATCCCACGCAGCGTATGCTCCAACAGGTGGACAAAAGGGACAGTGTCACTGATGCATGCACTGCATGCATCCCTGATCATGCTCCCCTGACCCTGTCCTGGGCCGTAGTCGCAAAGGTACTCATGATGGCCCTCTGCTGCGTGTGCAGTCGCTGCAGCATGGCCAACGTTGAGTTCCACCAGTGGGCATGTCACATATTAGGCGGTTCTTGGGCAGGTTCAGCTCCTTTTGCAGCTCAGTCAGCGAGCACTGGCATTATAAGATCGGCGGAAATGCACACAGACTTTCCCTGGCCTGCCTCAGGACATCCTGTAAGCCTGGGAACCTGCCCAAGAACCGCTGCACCACCAGTTGAGGACGTGAGCCATGCAGGGCACATGGGTGAGCTGCCCCTGTCGCAGGGCGTAGAGGAGGTTGGTGCCATTGTCAGAAACGACCATTCCTGGCTTAAGCTGACGTGGCGTCAACCACCTCTCGCCTGCCCCTGCAGAGCTGCCAGAACCTCTGCCCAGTGTGGCTCCTGTCCCCCAAACACACCAGCGCAAGCACGACATGGCATCTTTTTGCCTGCGTACTTGCGTAGCCCCTTGTACGCCTACGTAGCACCGCTGGTTCCAAGGACAGAGCACTGGAGGAAGAAGAAGAGGAGGGGGTGGAGGAGAGAGGTGAGTCACAACCAGTAGCAGTAGTAGCGTTTTGGAGGCGTGGTGGCGAACAACCTCCAACACTACTGCACCTTGTCCTGCATCCCTCCAGCTGCCAATAGAGTGACCCAATGGGGCGTGAAAGAAAGGTACCGTCCCCTGTCCATGCCTGCTGGACCATGAGTCAGCGGTAAATATGCACCTTACCGCTGACCGCCCTGTCCATCGAGGCATGGACATTGCCCTCCACATGCCGGTAGAGAGACGGAATCGCCTTCCGTGAGAAAAGTGGCGTTTGGGAAACCTGCCACTGAGGAACCGCACATTGAACAAACTCACGGAAGGGGTCCGAGTCTACCAACTGAAAAGGCAGCAGTTGAAGTGCTAGCAATTTACCAAGGCTAGCATTCAACCGCTGGGCATGTGGATGGCTGGGAGAGTACTTCTTTCTACGGTCCAGCAGCTGGGCAGGGAAATTTGCCTGCTGCAATCGGACGTCGGTGTACTGCAAGTACTTGGTTGTGACACACCTATTTCTACACCTTCAGTCCTCTCAGAGCAGCTTTCAGAGAGGACTGAAGTAGTAGTGGGGATGGAGATCCCAGCTGAGGAGGAGCAAGGAGAGGTCCGCTTAGTTCTTTGGTGTGGGTCTTTTATGTGTGCCTGCCAACGAGCTGCATGGCAGGTCGCCATATGTCTGGTCATGCTTGTGGTGCCCAAGCGGCTGATGTTTTGGCCACGCGAGATACGCTTGAGACAAATATTGCAAATAGCAGTGGTGCGATCTGCTGCACTCGTCTCAAAAAAGGCCCACACCAAAGAACTTTTCTGATAACGTGCAGAGGCAGCGCCCTGCACAGGCGGAGCTCTGCGGTGTTGTACAGTTGCTGTGCTGGCCTCTACCTGGCCTCCAGGGGGCATCCTGCCTCGTTGGACATGTGACGCCGCATCCTCCTCCTCCTCGTCTCCTCCTCATCCTCTCTCCCTTCAGGCACCCACGTGGAGTCAGTGACCTCATCATCCCCTCCCTCTTCACCACTAGAGCAAACCTGGCAGTAAGCTGCAGCTGGTGGAACAGTACTGCCAGATTCCTCAAGCTGGGTATCATCATCCGATCCTTCGAATCGTTGGGCATCCTCCTGGAGCATGTACCCAACACTGTGCTCAAAGAGTTCGGGGGACTCCTCAGGAGGACATGGTGGGTCAAGGGAAGGGGTGGCAGATGATGCTCTGTCAGTACCCTGAGCCTGGGTGAGAGAGGATGAGGAGGATGAGGAGGGCTGGTGATCCATTCTACCAAGCCTTCAGCATGATGCGGCTCCACATGTCCAGCTGCCGAAAACAAAAGACGCGCGTGTCCCATGGCCACGTGCTGATGACGATGCACGACCACGTCCACGTCCACGGCCACGTCCACTAGAAACAGAGCCTGCCTGCCCTGTGTTCTTGGCTCTGCACGCTCTGCCTCCCCTTGGCGGTCTTCCAGCCATTGTAGTCGGTAGTCCTGTGGGTGCTGCTGAGAAGAATATATAGGAGCTCTGTGTGATGCCACTAACACACTAGAAGTCCTATGGGTGCTTCTGCAAAGAAAATAGAGAGCTCTGTGTGATGCCACTAACACACTAGAAGTCCTGAGGGTGCTGCTGAGAAGAAAATATAGGAGCTCTGAGTGATGCCACTAACACACTAGAAGTCCTATGGGTGCTTCTGCAAAGAAAATAGAGGAGCTCTGTGTGAAGCCACTAACACACTAGAAGTCCTTGGGTGCTTCTGCAAAGAAAATAGAGGAGCTCTGTGTGATGCCACTAACACACTAGAAGTCCTGTGGGTGCTGCTGAGAAGAAAATATAGGAGCTCTGTGTGATGCCACTAACACACTAGAAGTCCTATGGGTGCTTCTGCAAGAAAATAGAGGAGCTCTGTGTGATGCCACTATGAGCGTTTGAGAAGACTCGCTACCCCGCTTTTCCAGAGGGAGCGGATGCGACAAAGGTTGTGGGGTAGTGCCTGGAGGCAAATTTAAACGAACCCTCTGCCTTGAAGTGTGTCTCCTGGACCATGATCACCTCCGCATTAGATGCTTTGAACTCTTTAAGGGCCAGCCATCTTTTACGGATGGAATTCAAGCCCTTAACATTGCATGAAAATATACTGACTGCCATAAATAAAGATAATAGTTACATCTGACATTACATTTGTGCAGCATATATTGAGCAGAAACCACAGTGTGGATAGTGAAGCATGTATACCTATATATTTAAACCCGAGAGGGAAGTAATCTGGGGTGAAAATATATAAACATTTCCTGAGTGGGTCAGAAAAAAGACCCTTGCATACCCCTAAGAATAAGGGAACATGTAGCAAAACATTTCTTCGTGGACTAGAATTTCTAGTGTATTTAAATGAGGGATCAAAAAGGACCCCTAAAATGCATAAAAAAAAAAAAAAGTAAAAAAAAAAGAAAAAAGAAAAAATCAAAACAATGTTGTTGCACCATATAGGTGGGTTACCCAGGGAGAGGTCCGTCTCCCAGGGGGCATGGTCAGAAAACATGACCATGTTAGGGGGGGACATGGCAGTTTGCTTGACTCACCTTGGCCTGATCCGATTAGCGTATAAAAAATTGAAAAAGAAAACAAAATGGGAACTGTAGAACAATAAGTGTCCCGGAGGACAACATCCCGAGTAGGAGCCCCTACATGGGAAGAGAGAAAAAAAAAAACAGCAGGCCCTGAGCCTAGGGGCTCAGAGTATGAGCATAAGAGAACTTACAACGGGGCCTCTGTGTGGAGGCATAGTGTGTAAACAAAGTTCAAACCAGTGGTGGGTCTCCGTGAAATCTTCAAGTGGTTCCTCTGGTAGAGGTGTTCCTTTGAGGAGTGAATGAGGTCTTCCGAGACTTGTAACGGACAGGAGTCCATATCTTCCCAGGTGTTGATAGGGGTCTGGAAGGCAGATTCTGGGCTTGGAGGTCTTCCTCGGGAACAGGGGGCAATCCTAAGCTTCTGATGAAAGATTCGCTTTCCTGGAGGTCTCTCATGGTGTGTTGTGAGCCATCTTTGGTCACTGTCAGGCGGAAGGGAAAGCCCCATCTGTAGGGCATCTGGTGGTGCTGCAAGTGGGCAGTGATGGGACGAAGGTTGCATCTTTTAGCCAGCGTTATAGGAGATAAATCACTGAAAATTTGTGTCTTCGCCCCCTTAAAGTCCCCTTAAAGTCCACTCTGGATCTATTTTGTGTGGTAATGGTCAGGGCCTCTTTACTCTCATAGAAATGAAAGCGGACGATAATGTCTCTGGGGTTGGCTCCCTGAGGAGGTTTGGGGGCCAATGATCTGTGTGCCCTGTCCAGGCGTAGATCAATATCTGGGATGTCAGGCACTAAGGTATTGAACAGGGCTAACAGGTATGGCCTGATTTCTTTATCAGAGATGGATTCAGGAACACCTCTGATGCGGAGGTTCTGCCTGCGTTCCCTGTTCTCGAGGGCCTCCTGTTGTATCTGAAGTTGTGATACTGCATTTTTAAGATTAGCGTTTTCCTCTTCTAAGGCTTGGACATAGCTCACCATGTCGTTTGTTTCTAGGGCATCTGTTCTTTCCCCAAGCTGGTCAATCTCCCCTCTAAGTTCATGTGCAAGCTTACTGATCTCTTTAGTAACATTATGTGTGAGGCCTTGGAGCAAGGCCTGTAGCTTCTGGTCCAGAACATCTACTGTTACCAGGGATGTCTGTGCAGGCTGTTGTGATGGGTTGTTATGGTGTGCCTTGGTAGAAGGGACATCTGAAAACAGAGAGGGATCGACCACCGGGAGTGCATCCGGCGGGTCTGCGGCGTCCGCTGTAAAAATCGAGGCCGGGGATAGCGGCCTACGTAGGAATTTCTCCATGTGGCGCGTGGGCTGTGTTGTGGCCTGTGGGGATTTCTTCCTATATATGTGCCTCTGATCGCCAATCTTACCCATGTAGGGTCCGGTGGGTAGCTGTGGGGTTCCCAGATCGAATGGTGTGGCTCCCGGGCTGTGAGTGCTAGTGTAGCGGAGGCCACGTCCCTCCTGCATTTTTATAGCACTGATTGCTGTATAATTGTCAATGGTCCCAACAATGTGTCAAAAGTGTCCGATCTATCCGGCATAATGTCACAGTCTCGATAAAAATCGCTGATCACCGCTATTACTAGTAAAAACAAAAATGACAAAAATGTCTATTTTGTAGACGCTATAACTTTTGGGCAAACCAATCAATATACACTTATTGCTATTTTTATTACCAAAAATATGTAGAATACATATCGGCCTAAACTGAAGAAAAAAATAGCTTTTTTCAAGAAAAAATGGGGATATTTATTATAGCAAAAAGTACAAAATATTGTGTTTTTTTCAAAATTGTTGCTTTTTTGTTTATAGTGCAAAAAATAAAAACCACCGACATGATCAAATACCACCAAAAGAAAGCTATATTTGTGGGAAAAAGGGATGTAAATTTTGTTTGGGTACAGCTTCGCACGACCAATGTAATTGTCAGTTAAAGCGACGCAGTGCCGTATCGCAAAAAATGGCCTGGTCATTGAGCAGCCAAATCTTCCGGGGCTGAAATGATTAAACATCCCCATCACCTCACCAGATTACATTGCCTTCAGTTTGCTGCCATGTGGGAGTCCATCAGGTAAAAGGGCCCTGTGCAGAGACTCCCGCTTAGCGCCAATCAGTACAGTGGAGATCACTGGCGTAAGGGGTGCCTACTATAGTGATTTCCAGCTTCTATAAGGATCCCATAGGAATAGGATATTCATAGTTGCATTGGTCCCAGCTGGACCAATATACCTATGTAAAAATAGCCATACCTGAATTCCTCTCTAAACATCCCCACCACCTCACCAGATCACATTGCCTTCACTTTTCTGCCATGTGGTCCATCAGGTAGCAGGCTCTGTGCAGAGACTCCTACATAGTGCCAAATCAGTACAAAATTGATGACACAATACAGACTTTACTTGCCTCATAGAATAAAAGGCATGTTTAAAAAGTGGCACTGTATAAAGTAAAATGGTACAGTTGGAGGGTATGGAATAGTTAGAGTGAGGATGACAGCCCCGAAGCCTAACCTGTAAAAGTTAACTATAGCAGATCCTATGTTCCATTCTTTAAGTGTTAACTTGATGATCATGTTCTTTAACAGTCTTCCCATCCTTCCCCACTGTTATTCTGTCTTAAAATGTTTCCATGAAAAGTTTTACCAAGTGTCTAAGTCACCAAAATGAAATTGAAGACTTTCGAAGGAAAATAGAGCAAAGAGATTATAAAGAAATATGAAAGACATCAAATCTGGAGTGGTTTCACTTGTTTTTCACTTAATAAAATAATAGTAAGGGCGATGCTAAATATATGATGTGAGAGTAACACATTTTATCAGTAAGTCACCAACATGGTGATAAATGCAGATCCCATCCCACTGATGTAGCTGGTGGGAAATGTCAGGGAATGAGGGAAATGTACAGGACGGCTGAGACACATTAGCAGTAGACAGAGGGTTTGGGTGACTTGGCTCTTCTCTTGAAATTATTCTCTCTACCTGAGTATATCTAGTAAAAAACAATATCATGTTCATATGAGGCTTCCATGCAGATGGATTCTTCTTTGGGAGATAAACCTATTTATACACAGAGCACAAATCATGCACAGAGGCACAAACCAGAAATCATGCTGTGCTCTTGGTTTGCTTTGTAGTGCATGGCAGAACAGGAGAGGACAGGAAAACAGCTGTTGTATATATAGAAGCTCAGCCACAAATAAATAGTTCTCTTGGGGCTCATTTCTTTTTAAAGTCCTTGCTTTTTATATCTGTGTATTCTTCATTCACCCTTGAATTTGCATATTTTACCATGTTAAAGTTTTCATGTTGTCTAAGGCTTTAGATACAGTATATAGATTAAAGAGAAACCATTATACAGTATATTGAAAAACGTTGAAATCATAAAAAAAATTAAGTAACAGGAGAAAGATTAATATGCAGCCCAGTAACGGCACCCTGAACTTTTCTTATGTTTAAATCAACCCCTCTACATTATCTTTGTCATTTAGGGCATTAGTAAAAGTACATTTATTTAACATGTGTCACAAACTTCAAATGACCTTGCCAGCATAGCAAAGTAAAATTAAATGGCAGCAAATTCTAAAGTACTATAATGCTCGCCTTTCGGGTGTGTGGCCTATAGAGACTTTGCTCTCTTAAAGGAGAGTTCCACCCATAATATACTCTTTACATAAATCAGCAGCTTTGAGCATGAACAACAACATTTGGGCAACAACTTTTTTTTTTTTACTTACTCTGTCTGCATTTTTGCTATGGGGTCCCTTCTAATCTGCCACTTCCGGGCCGTAGAGATTTATGTCATATCCCACAGCGCTTGTGCTCCTGGGAGATGTGTGTCATCGTTTCCCAGGAGTCAGTGGGCAACGCCGAACGCTAGCATCACCTTCATATATTTTTTTATGATAAATGTGTTTTATTAGTGATAACCAAAATTAGTCATGAGATATGCATAGTGAACACTACACAAAATCAAAGCTCAAATAATGTCTCTGCCCAATTTCTGGTTTTAGATTGTGGAAGGATAAAACTCTTGTTTGAGATTTTATTGCTGTCTATGTTTCCACCCTTGACCTATACATCCTGTTTTTCCCACACCTTTGTACCAGTGACACCCTGAAAATGAATGAGGCAGCAAATGTCACCAGGACAATTGGAAACTGACAGCAAAAAATAAATAAAAAATCTAATTAAGGATCACCATCACTAAGGGGGTCAGTGGGCAGTCTGCTTGTCCTTGCAAAATACAGTGAAGGTGAGATCACCCCAGACTGTGCATAACATCACCCAGTTTAATGAATAAATTATCAAAAGACAAATGATTACACCTACAAATTAAAAGCTTGATATATGGCACATCACAGCCTGATTTTCTCAGTACCTTAAAACCGCACTGTAGGAGAATTCTCTAAGTACTCTGTGCCATCAGATATGTAAAAGGTCCAGGCAGGTCACCACATGAGAAGCAGGGCGCATCTACGTAAACATTTTAGAGGCACGTCCTCTTTATTAAAGTTGACAAATACTGTAAGTGGCACGCTGAGCAACAAAATAACATTGGTTCCACTGGGTGGTCCATAATTGTCACCGATCAGGAACAGCCATTCAGAGGCACTTGTGCCACACGACCAGAACAGGGCAGTGGAAGATAAACACAAGCTACTTAGTTTTCACCCTATGTGATGCCACACGAACTGCCAGTTAACTGCTTTGCATCCTTGTGAAAAGCCAAATCTGAAGTGCTGGTTCTGAAAAGTGCTGGCTCTGAAGCCAAAAGTGCGACCAGCTGCAAGAGAGGCAGAGTGTACCATGGTGACAACAATGGACCATGCCCTTATAATGTGTGTTGAAACAGCAACAAACTAACTCCTTTGAAAAGCCTATGTGACAGGGTGACAACTCAGGAGCATAATTGGGAGACAGGAGTGTTGTCCCCCTTTAGCAGGCAGTTTCTGATCAATGAACTTCATTCAAAATCACCAGGTTTTAATAAATAAAAACGACAGAATAACAAACATTGACAAGTGATTGGGTTTATATATACACTAAATTATCAAAAGTATTGGAATGCCTGCCCTTTCACGCACATGAACTTTAATGGCATCCCAGACTTATTCCGTAGGGTTCAATATTGGGTTGGCCCACCCTTTGCAGCTATAACAGCTTCAGCTCTTCTGGGAAGGCTGTCCACAAGGATTAGGAGTGTGTCTATGGGAATGTTTGATTATTCTTCCAGAAGCGAATTTGTGAGGTCGGGACACTGATGTTGGCTTGCAGTCTCTGTTCTAATTCATCCCAAAGGTGTTCTATCAGGTTGAGGTGAGGACTCTGTGCAGGTGAGCCAAGTTCCTCCACCCCAAACTTGCTCCTCAATGTCTTTATGGACACTGGTCCAAATCATTTGGTGGAGGGGGATTATGGTGTGGGGTTGTTTTTCAGGGGTTGGGCTTGGCCCCTTAGTTCCAGTGAAGGGAACTCTTAAGGCGTCAGCATACTAAGACATTTTGGACAATCTCATGCTCCAAACTTTCTTATTCCAACATGATTGTGCACCAGTGCACAAACAAAGTCCATAAAGACATGGATGAGGGAGTTTGGGGTGGAGGAACTTGACTGGCCTGCACAGAGTTCTGACCTCAACCCGATAGAACACCTTTGAGGTGAAATAGAGTGGAGATTGCAAGCTAGGCTTTCTCATCCAACATCAGTACCTGACCTCACAAATCCTCTTCTGGAAAAATGGTCAAACATTCCCATAGGCACACTCCTAAATCTTGTGGACAGCTTTTCCAGAAGAGTTGAAGCTGTTACAGCTGCAAAGGGTGGGCCAACTCAAAATTGAACCCTACAGACTAAGACTGGGATGCTATTAAAGTGCATATGCGTGTAAAGGCAGGTGTCCCAATACTTTTGTTAATATAGTGTACTTAAAGTTAATACAAAGTATGATACACTCCTGGAGCTAGTACTGTATGTTGTTTGATATCCAAACATGAAGACTCACTTCTCCAGGTGAGGTTTTAAAAGCCTGATGATCTAAACAGGTGCTCGCCTTGCTATATATCGGCTATATATCGACTCGCATATAGTCAATGACTGTGTAATGACTAAGAACACTTGGAGTTTGTGAAATGCACCTACCAGCTTTCTGTCTACACTTTGGGATGTTCTGAATAAAATAATTTTAATTGAGTACAGAGTGCGGCCATTTCTTCTTTTGACTGTATGTTGTTTGAAGAACTGAAAGCTCTTCAGTCAGGTAGGTCTTAACATTGCAAAATATTTGTAACTTGCACAAGAAAAATTGCATTGGGCAAGTGCTTTCTATTAGAGGCAAAAGAGAAACTGTCTTTATCAAAAATGTTATCAACCAGTCCCAGTATTTAGAGAGTTTTCCTAATATTACAAATTCTTTAGTAATGTACCCCATCATTTATTTTATTTATTATATTATTATTTTATTTATTATTAATATTATTTTAATATTAGCTATTTTATTTATAACAAAAAATAGGGGTGATGAGTTTGCTTATGAGCTTAGTATAAATCATCCACCAATGAAGCACCATTGATGGATTGATATAAGTGGGAAAAGGTATATACGTATATATACAGTATTATAAGTATAGTTTTATTCCACATTGTTTTGTGTAATCACAGTAAAAGTAGAACATTTAAAATAAATAAAAATAAAAGGTATACTTTAGGCCAAAGTGGGTTTAGATTCATGGTGTAGTGAGCGTGTCAATCCTATCTTTTGTTATATTTCGTACCCACAATGTGGCCACTTGTATATGACTTTATGACAAAGGGCATTTCATAATTGGTATGTTTTGTTTATCCAACATTTTATAAATCAATCTCAAGTTTTGGAGTTCTTTAATAATGTACTACACCATTTATTTGGTATACTTTTTTATTGCTATAATATATAGGTTTTCATATCTGAATTTTTTCTTTTTAAATAATTGACATGACAAGCATTTTAATATCCGCTTAGCTGCTTTGGACATTTTCACTGGCAATTACTAACGGAAATGTAAAGATTTCCTAGTAAAATAACAGTATAACCTTGCCAGAAGCTGCTAAGTAAAGATGAATTAAATTTGCTTGAAGACTGATGTGGTGAACATAATTAAGCACAAACAAAAAAAATTTTGATTTAGTCCTTAGAGATGGTCACTGTGCTTTCTAAATATAAAAAATGCACCCAATGTTACAATTAAATATTTTTTATATTTTACAAATGAAAATGAAATCTATTGTAAACACTTAAATTGAAAGGATCTTATTAGCTCTCCTGTTTTATAATTATTATTAAGGATATTCACAGCATTAATGTAGTGGACTGCATATCATATCCTTTGTGCAAAGACCATATGTTCCAACCTAACTACAGTGCCTTGAAAAAGTATTCATGCCCCTTGAAATTTTCCACATTTTGTCATGTTACAACCAAAAACGTTATACTATTTTATTGGGATTTTATATGATAGACCAACACAAAATGGCACATAATTGTGAAGTGGAAGGAAAATGATAAATGGTTTTCAAATTTCTTTACAAATAAATATGTGAAAAGTGTGACATGCATTTATATTCAGCTCCCCTGAGTCAATACTTTGGAAACCACCTTTGGCTTTAATTACAGCTGCAAGTCCTTTTGGGGATGTCTCTACCAGATTTGCACATCTAGAGAGTGACCTTTTTGCCCATTCTTCTTTGCAAAATAGCTCTGTCAGATTGGATGGAGAGTGTCTGTGAACAGCAATTTTCAAGTCTTGCCACAGATTCCCAATTGGATTTAGGTCTGGATTTTGACTGGGCCATTCTAACACATGAATATGCTTTGATCTAAACCATTCCATCTGAGCTGTGGATCTCTACAGTTATCATGGACCTCTTGACTAGGGATGAGCCGAACACCCCCGGGTTCGGTTCGCACCAGAACCTTCGAACGGACCGAAAGTTCGCGCGAATTTTCGAACCCTATTCGTTATAATGGACGCGAACGTTCGAAATCAAAATTGCTAATTACAACGGCCAATATGCATGTTAATGTCATAAAACAGGTTTGGGGACCCAGGTCCTGCCCCAGGGGACATATATCAATGCAAAAAGAACTTTTAAAAACTAACGTTTTTTCGGGAGCAGTCATTTTAATGATGCATAAAGTGAAAAAAAAAAAAGTGAAATTTTCCTTTAAATATGGTACCTGGGGGGTGTCTAAAGTATGCCTGTGAAGTGGCATGTGTTTCCCGTGTTTAGAACTGTCCTTGCACAAAATGACATTTGTAAAGGAAAAAAAGAAGCCATTTAAAACCACTTGCGGCTTTAATGTCATGTCTTGTCCTGGCCGCCATATGGCTGAAAATCCTTGAGAAAAATGGCATGGCTACCCCATCACCCCCCCCCCCCACCCCCAGCCCCTTTGGGTCTTGTATGGATATTAAGGGGGACCCCGCACCCAAAAAAAACCCTATACCTACAACCCTATATACTCTGAACAGCACTATATAGGTGGTGCAAACAAGACACGGACTGTAGGTTTGTTCTTAAGTAGAATCTGAACAGGTACATTATGAAGTGTAGCTCCATCCCAAAAAAATCTATTTTTAAGCTTTTTGGAGAACATAGGGAGGGGTTATCACCCCTGTAACCTTTGCTGTCTTTGCACATCTGTTCAGAACATGTCACCTCACTTTCCGTCCCAATGACAAATGTTTTTGGAAAAGTGGGGTTTTAATTGAAACAAGGATTGGTGATAAAGCATCAGTAGAGAGGAGATACCTTTTTCCCAAATTAAATCTAACAGGATAGAATTTCCCTTCCTAGGGGTAGATTTCCTCTCACTTCCTGTTTTCTCTTTCCGTTTGCAAGTAGGAGTCGTTTGTAAGTTGGATGTTTGAAAGTAGGGGCCTGCCGTATATACTCTGCAGAAATTTGCCCTATTAGATGTTGGTGTAGCCACAAGACTGGTGGGCACAGGAATGGGCCCTGCTGTGAGTTAATAGATCAAGATTTGTACTTGCATGCACCTGTTGAACCGGGCAGAAAAATTGGGCCTTTGGTGGTGGTGGTGGTGGTGGGACGGTGTTGCCACAAGACTGTAAGCCCTCACAGTTACTCTTGGTGGGTGCAGGAATGGGCCCTGCTGTGAGTTATTAGATCAAGATTTGTCATTGCATGCACCTGTTGAACAGGGCAGAAAAATTGGGCCTTTGGTGGTGGTGGTGGTGGTGGTGGTGGTGGTGGACGGTGTTGCCACAAGACTGTAAGCCCTCACAGTTACTCTTGGTGGGTGCAGGAATGGGCCCTGCTGTGAGTTATTAGATCAAGATTTGGAATTGCATGCACCTGTTGAACAGGGCAGAAAATTGGGCCTTTGGCGGTGGTGGTGGTGGTGGTGGTGGACGGTGTTGCCACAAGACTGTAGGCCCTCATAGTTACTCTTGGTGGGCGCAGGAATGGGCCCTGCTGTGAACTATTAGATCAAGATTTGTAATTACACGCCCCTGTTAAACAGGGGCTGAAAAATTGTGCCTTAGGCATTGGTGCTGGTGCCACAACACTGCAACCCCTCACAGATACTGTACTCTTAGCACAGCAATGAGACCTGTTGCAAAGCATTGCCTAAAAATTGTAATTACACACCCCAACGGGGGCTGAAAAATTGTGCCTTAGGCACTGGTGCTGGTGCCACAACACTGCAACCCCTCACAGATACTGTACTTGGAGCACAGCAGTCACACCTGTTGCGAAGCATCTTTTTAAAAATTTGTAATTACACGCCCCAACAGGGGCTGAAAAATTGTGCCTTAGGCACTGGTGCTGGTGCCACAACACTGCAACCCCTCACAGATACTGTACTTGGAGCACAGCAGTCACACCTGTTGCGAAGCATTTTTTTTAAAAAAAATTGTAAGTACACGCCCCTGTTATACAGGGGCTGAAAAATTGTGCCTTAGGCACTGGTGTGGTGGCATGGATCATTGAGGAGGAGGAAGAGGATAGTCAGTGAACATAACAGGACAGTCACTCAGCATCAGCATAGGCAGTCTTGAAGGGATGTGACATTATAAATTATTCCGTTATATCCGCTTCAGGTGCCTGGTAGCTGGTGGCGATCCAAGACTGATTCATTTTTATGAAGGTCAGTCGATCAACCGAGTCGGTGGACAGGCGCACCCTATGATCGGTGACAAATCCTCCAGCAGCACTGAATTTGCGTTCGGAAAGAACGCTGGATGCAGGACAGGCCAGTAGCTCAATTGCATACTGTGCAAGCTCTGGCCAGTGATCCATCCTCAGGACCCAGTAAGCCAGAGGATTTTCGGTGGTAAAGGTGTCCAAGTCTGACCTTGCCCCTAGGTATTCCTGCACCATGTATATCAGACGCTGCCGAGGGTTGCTGGAACCGATCATACCTTGGGCTGCGGACTAAAAAATTGTCTGAACGCATCGGTCAGACGTCCACCTTCCCCACCGCTCCTTATGCTACTGACCGAAGCCTCAGCAACTCGTCGTCCAGGACCAGGAGTTTGTAACCTCCCAGTTTCTGGGAACGCGTTGCACAGACCTTTCTGCAAGGCCTCCCTGAGATGTCTCATCCTCTGCTCCCTCTGCGACGGCAAGATAAGGTCCGCAACCTTACCCTTGTACCGTGGATCAAGGAGAGTGGCCAGCCAGTAATGGTCCCT
Organism: Lithobates sylvaticus; assembly: GCA_028564925.1. NCBI lineage: Eukaryota > Metazoa > Chordata > Amphibia > Anura > Ranidae > Lithobates > Lithobates sylvaticus. The sequence continues at coordinate 602,237,282 of CM053026.1, forward strand.
CTCCTTGATCCGAAGAACACGAGGATCCTTCCGCAGGCTTTGCAGGATCAGGGAGGCCATGCAGCGTAGGTTAGCTGAGGCATTCGGCCCGGAGTCTTCTGGGTCACTGAGGATGACATGATCGCCAGCCACCTCCTCCCAGCCACGTACAAGTCCACTGGTTTGTTGGGACTGTACATCATCCCTAAAAGACTGCTGCTGCTGATGCTGAGTGCCAGGCTCCACCTCCATGCTCACACAATCCTCCTCCTCCTCCTCCTCATCCTCTTCCTGTGTGATGGGTGGGACAGAAGGAACACTGTCTGGATAAAGGGGGCCTTGAGAGGCAAGGAAGTCCTCCTCTTCCTGCCTCTGTTCTGCCTCAAGTGCCCTGTCCATTATCCCACGCAGCGTATGCTCCAACAGGTGGACAAGAGGTACAGTGTCACTGATGCATGCACTGTCACTTCTCACCATCCTCATGGCCTCCTCAAATGGTGAGAGGACAGTGCATGCATCCCTGATCATGCTCCACTGGCGTGGGGAAAAAAAACTAAGCTCCCCTGACCCTGTCCTGGTGCCGTAGTCGCAAAGGTACTCATTGATGGCCCTCTGCTGCGTGTGCAGTCGCTGCAGCATGGCCAACGTTGAGTTCCACCTGGTGGGCATGTCACATATTAGGCGGTTCTTGGGCAGGTTCAGCTCCTTTTGCAGCTCAGTCAGCCGAGCACTGGCATTATAAGATCGGCGGAAATGCACACAGACTTTCCTGGCCTGCCTCAGGACATCCTGTAAGCCTGGGAACCTGCCCAAGAACCGCTGCACCACCAGGTTGAGGACGTGAGCCATACAGGGCACATGGGTGAGCTGCCCCTGTCGCATGGCGGAGAGGAGGTTGGTGCCATTGTCAGAAACGACCATTCCTGGCTTAAGCTGGCGTGGCGTCAACCACCTCTCGGCCTGCCCCTGCAGAGCTGCCAGAACCTCTGGCCCAGTGTGGCTCCTGTCCCCCAAACACACCAGCGCAAGCACGGCATGGCATCTTTTTGCCTGCGTACTTGCGTAGCCCCTTGTACGCCTACGGAGCACCTCTGGTTCCGAGGACAGAGCACTGGAGGAAGAAGAAGAGGAGGGGGTGGAGGAGAGAGGTGTGTCACAACCAGTAGTAGCATTTTGGAGGCGTGGTGGCGGAACAACCTCCAACACTACTGCACCTTGTCCTGCATCCCTCCCAGCTGCCAATAGAGTGACCCAATGGGCCGTGAAAGAAAGATAACGTCCCTGTTCATGCCTGCTGGACCATGAGTCAGCGGTAATATGCACCTTACCGCTGACCGCCCTGTCCAGCGAGGCATGGACATTGCCTTCCACATGCCGGTAGAGAGACGGAATCGCCTTCCGTGAGAAAAAGTGGCGTCTGGGAACCTGCCACTGAGGAACCGCACATTGAACAAACTCACGGAAGGGGGCCGAGTCTACCAACTGAAAAGGCAGCAGTTGAAGTGCTAGCAATTTAGCCAAGCTAGCATTCAACCACTGGGCATGTGGATGGCTGGGAGTATACTTCTTTCGACGGTCCAGCAGCTGGGGCAGGGAAATTTGCCTGCTACAATTGGACGTCGGTGTACTGCAAGTACTTGGTTGTGACACACCTAATTCTACACCTTCAGTCCTCTCAGAGCAGCTTTCAGAGAGGACTGAAGATATAGTGAGGATGGAGATCCCAGCTGATGAGGAGCAAGGAGAGGTCCGCTTTGTTCTTTGGTGTGGGTCTTTTATGTGTGCTTGCCAACGAGCTGCATGGCAGGTCGACATATGTCTGCTCATGCTTGTGGTGCCCAAGCGGCTGATGTTTTGGCCACGCCAGATACGCTTGAGACAAATATTGCAAATAGCAGTGGTGCGATCTGATGCACTCGTCTCAAAAAAGGCCCACACCAAAGAACTTTTCTGATAACGTGCAGAGGCAGCGCCCTGCACAGGCAGAGCTCTGCGGTGTGGTACAGTTGCTGTGCTGACCTCTAGCTGGCCTCCAGGGGGCATCCTGCCTCGTTGGACATGTGATGCCGCATCCTCCTCCTCCTCCTCCTCTCTCCCTTCAGGCACCCACGTGGAGTCAGTGACCTCATCATCCCCTCCCTCTTCACCACTAGAGCAAACCTGGCAGTAAGCTGCAGCTGGTGGAACAGTACTGCCAGATTGCTGTCCTTCAGCATCCCCTCTCTCTGCGCGCACACTACTGACTTCCTCAAGCTGGGTATCATCATCCGAGCCTTCGAATCGTTGGGCATCCTCCTGGAGCATGTACCCAACACTGTGCTCAAAGAGTTCGGGGGACTCCTCAGGAGGACATGGTGGGTCTAGGGAAGGGGTGGCTGATGATGCCATTGAGTACGCGTTGGCAGCTGCTCTGCCAGCACCCTGAGCCTGGGTGAGAGAGGATGAGGAGGATGAGGAGGGCTTGGTCATCCATTCTACCAAGCCTTCGGCATGATGCGGCTCCACATGTCCAGCTGTCGAAAACAAAGACAAGCGTGTCCCATGGCCACGTGCTGATGACGATGCACGACCACGTCCACGGCTAGCACTGTTGTCTCTAGAAACAGAGCCTGCCTGCCCTGTGTTCTTGCCTCGGCACGCTCTGCCTCTCCTTGGCGGTCTTCCAGCCATTGTAGTCGGTAGTGTATATAGTATAAAAAATGGGTGCTGCTGAGAAGAAAATATCGGAGCTCTGTGTGCTGCCACTAACACACTAGAAGTCCTATGGGTGCTTCTGGAAGAAAATATAGGAGCTCTGTGTGATGCCACTAACACACTAGAAGTCCTATGGGTGCTTCTGGGAAGAAAATATAGGAGCTCTGTGTGATGCCACTAACACACTAGAAGTCCTATGGGTGCTTCTGAGAAGAAAATATCGGAGCTCTGTGTGATGCCACTAACACACTCGAAGTCCTATGGGTGCTTCTGGGAAGAAAATATAGGAGCTCTGTGTGATGCCACTAACACACTCGAAGTCCTATGGGTGCTTCTGGGAAGAAAATATAGGAGCTCTGTGTGATGCCACTAACACACTAGAAGTCCTATGGGTGCTTCTGGGAAGAAAATATAGGAGCTCTGTGTGATGCCACTAACACACTAGAAGTCCTATGGGTGCTTCTGGGAAGAAAATATGGGAGCTCTGTGTGATGCCACTAACACACTAGAAGTCCTATGGGTGCTTCTGGGAAGAAAATATAGGAGCTCTGTGTGATGCCACTAACACACTAGAAGTCCTATGGGTGCTGCTGAGAAGAAAATATAGGAGCTCTGTGTGATGCCACTAACACACTCGAAGTCCTATGGGTGCTTCTGGGAAGAAAATATAGGAGCTCTGTGTGATGCCACTAACACACTAGAAGTCCTATGGGTGCTTCTGGGAAGAAAATATAGGAGCTCTGTGTGATGCCACTAACACACTAAAAGTCCTATGGGTGCTTCTGAGAAGAAAATATAGGAGCTCTGTGTGATGCCACTAACACACTAGAAGCCCTATGGGTGCTTCTGGGAAGAAAATATAGGAGCTCTGTGTGATGCCACTAACACACTAGAAGCCCTATGGGTGCTTCTGGGAATAAAATATAGGAGCTCTGTGTGATGCCACTAACACACTAGAAGTCCTATGGGTGCTTCTGGGAAGAAAATATGGGAGCTCTGTGTGATGCCACTAACACACTAGAAGTCCTATGGGTGCTTCTGGGAAGAAAATATAGGAGCTCTGTGTGATGCCACTAACACACTAGAAGTCCTATGGGTGCTTCTGGGAAGAAAATATGGGAGCTCTGTGTGATGCCACTAACACACTAGAAGTCCTATGGGTGCTTCTGGGAAGAAAATATAGGAGCTCTGTGTGATGCCACTAACACACTAGAAGTCCTATGGGTGCTTCTGGGAAGAAAATATAAGAGCTCTGTGTGATGCCACTAACACACTAGAAGTCCTATGGGTGCTTCTGGGAAGAAAATATGGGAGCTCTGTGTGATGCCACTAACACACTAGAAGTCCTATGGGTGCTTCTGGGAAGAAAATATGGGAGCTCTGTGTGATGCCACTAACACACTAGAAGTCCTATGGGTGCTGCTGAGAAGAAAATATGGGAGCTCTGTGTGATGCCACTAACCCACTAGAAGTCCTATGGGTGCTTCTGGGAAGAAAATATGGGAGCTCTGTGTGATGCCACTAACACACTAGAAGTCCTATGGGTGCTTCTGGGAAGAAAATATGGGAGCTCTGTGTGATGCCACTAACACACTAGAAGTCCTCTGGGTGCTGCTGAGAAGAAAATATAGGAGCTCTGTGTGATGCCACTAACACACTAGAAGTCCTATGGGTGCTTCTGGGAAGAAAATATGGGAGCTCTGTGTGATGCCACTAACACACTAGAAGTCCTATGGGTGCTGCTGAGAAGAAAATATAGGAGCTCTGTGTGATGCCACTAACACACTAGAAGTCCTATGGGTGCTTCTGGGAAGAAAATATGGGAGCTCTGTGTGATGCCACTAACACACTAGAAGTCCTATGGGTGCTTCTGGGAAGAAAATATGGGAGCTCTGTGTGATGCCACTAACACACTAGAAGTCCTATGGGTGCTTCTGGGAAGAAAATATAGGAGCTCTGTGTGATGCCACTAACACACTAGAAGTCCTATGGGTGCTTCTGGGAAGAAAATATAAGAGCTCTGTGTGATGCCACTAACACACTAGAAGTCCTATGGGTGCTTCTGGGAAGAAAATATGGGAGCTCTGTGTGATGCCACTAACACACTAGAAGTCCTATGGGTGCTTCTGGGAAGAAAATATGGGAGCTCTGTGTGATGCCACTAACACACTAGAAGTCCTATGGGTGCTGCTGAGAAGAAAATATGGGAGCTCTGTGTGATGCCACTAACCCACTAGAAGTCCTATGGGTGCTTCTGGGAAGAAAATATGGGAGCTCTGTGTGATGCCACTAACACACTAGAAGTCCTATGGGTGCTTCTGGGAAGAAAATATGGGAGCTCTGTGTGATGCCACTAACACACTAGAAGTCCTCTGGGTGCTGCTGAGAAGAAAATATAGGAGCTCTGTGTGATGCCACTAACACACTAGAAGTCCTATGGGTGCTTCTGGGAAGAAAATATGGGAGCTCTGTGTGATGCCACTAACACACTAGAAGTCCTATGGGTGCTGCTGAGAAAAAATATAGGAGCTCTGTGTGATGCCACTAACACACTAGAAGTCCTATGGGTGCTTCTGGGAAGAAAATATGGGAGCTCTGTGTGATGCCACTAACACACTAGAAGTCCTATGGGTGCTTCTGGGAAGAAAATATGGGAGCTCTGTGTGATGCCACTAACACACTAGAAGTCCTATGGGTGCTTCTGAGAAGAAAATATAGGAGCTCTGTGTGATGCCACTAACACACTAGAAGTCCTATGGGTGCTTCTGGGAAGAAAATATGGGAGCTCTGTGTGATGCCACTAACACACTAGAAGTCCTATGGGTGCTTCTGGGAAGAAAATATGGGAGCTCTGTGTGATGCCACTAACACACTAGAAGTCCTATGGGTGCTTCTGGAAGAAAATATAGGAGCTCTGTGTGATGCCACTAACACACTAGAAGTCCTATGGGTGCTTCTGGGATGAAAATATGGGAGCTCTGTGTGATGCCACTAACACACTAGAAGTCCTATGGGTGCTGCTGGGAAGAAAATATAGGAGCTCTGTGTGATGCCACTAACACACTAGAAGTCCTATGGGTGCTTCTGGGAAGAAAATATGGGAGCTCTGTGTGATGCCACTAACACACTAGAAGTCCTATGGGTGCTTCTGGGAAGAAAATATGGGAGCTCTGTGTGATGCCACTAACACACTAGAAGTCCTATGGGTGCTGCTGAGAAGAAAATATAGGAACTCTGTTTGCTGCCACTAACACACTAGAAGTCCTATGGGTGCCTTTGGGGTGCAATGCTGTGCTAACAGCACTGCGGTTGGTACTACTGCAATACTGTACTAACAGTAACCACGCACCAGACTAATCCCCAGCAGCAGCTAAAAACACAATTAGCAGCAATGAACGATCAATGACTTAGGTAGCAATGGTTTAGCAAAGAACTAGCCAATGGTTTAGCAAAGAAGAGCAAATCTTTCTGGAGCAATGAATCAAGCAAAGACAGAATCAGCAGACTGATCTCTCCTAAAGCCGGAACTCATGTGACCGGCGCCGACGGCGTGGCGGCCTTTTAAATGGTGGGGCGTGTACTAAAGCCCCTGAGCTTTAATTGGCTACAGGCGTCCTGCCTGTAGCCAATTATTGCTCTCCGAGTTTCCGGCGCTGTGATTGGCCAAGCATGCGGGGTCACAGTGCATGCTTGGCCAATCATCAGCCAGCAATGCACTGCGCCGGCCGCGCCGGCCGCAATGCATTGCGGGGCCGCTCGCATCACACGAATGTGATGCGAACGGCCCAAATAGTTCTGGGCTCGCCGAGCGAGCGAACGCCCGGTGCTCGATGCGAACGTGGGTTCGCATCGAGCACCAGGCCCATCCCTACTCTTGAGCACTCTGCTTTAAACTTCTCCACAACTTTATCCCTGACCTATCTGGTATGTTCCTTGGCCTTCATGATGCTGTTTGTTTATGAAAGTTCTCTAACAAACCTACTGAGATTAAATTACACACAGGTGAACTCTATTTACGAATTAGGTTACTTCTGAAGGCAATTGGTTCCACTAGATTTTAGTTAGGGGTATTAGAGAAAAGGGGGCTGAATACAAATGCACGCCACACTTTTCAGATATTTATTTGTAAAAAAATTGGAAAACCATTTATCATTTTTCTCCCACTTCACAATTATGTCCCACTTTGTGTTGGTCTATCACATAAAATCCCCCAAAAATAAATTTACATTTTTGGTTGTAACATATGCCACAAAATGTGGAAAATGTCAAGGGGTATGAATACTTTTCAAGGCACTGTATGTCAGGAGTTGAACATATTTTTGGCAAACATCAAGAAAGAAATATGTTTTACCACCTCTAGCAATGCAAAAAGAAGTAAAACGGATTTCTAAATTTTTTCAGTCCGCTACAGTACCATGCTTTTTTGTCATACTTTATTTGAAACTAGCTGATTTACAAAGGAATTGATTTCAAATGGTTTTATTATTTAAATAATTCATAAAGGAAGAAGGGGGAAGGGGAATGTCTTTATTTTCTTTTCACATTAAGGCTTACACTGCAGTTTAAATAAAATCACAGGAGTACTATAGTATATTAAATAAAAATACAAGAAAAAAAACAAAAACACAAATTTAGCAAGAGATGAGCCATAAGTAATAATGCTATCCCATTTCTGAAATTTCTATTTGTACATACTGTTTCCCAGTAAAGCCAGTGATCCATGGCTAATTTCAGTTTACTGTAACAGCTTAAAAGGATTTTTGTGTGCTCAAAACCCTGCAGTCTATTGCTGCAGTGTATAAGATTTTTATTTTTTTTGTATATGGTCAGGACCACGTTAGACATTTCTTCTGTGTGTAAAATGTTTTTTGTGTGTATCCAAGGCTATGCTAGCAATTGTTTTGGCAGGTAAAGGGGTATTGTGTGTTCAGGACCACATTATCTATTGCTGCTGTGCTTAGAAGGGCTTTTTGTGTATTGAGGACCACAGTATCCATTTCTATGTGTGTTCAGAGGAAAATTGTAGACCAACCTAAATTCAAAATTGAAAGTGGACATGATATGATGTTTAAAGTTTACGACTTTAAAATGGACCTTAGTTTGGATATACATGCATGCTGCGTAAAGTGCATGATGTAACATTTACATGTATTTATGAGTCTTAAATAGATCACATTACTCCTCGAGAGAAAACCTTCATCTTCAGCTTTTTGGGGTTTTTCAAAAAAGGCCTACATCTTTGTTCAAGCATCATTCAAGGTCAGCATCTACTTCCTGAACTTAAATCCTTCTATGGAAGGTCAGCCATCTAGCAACATATTTTGAGCAGAATAGCACAAACCTGCTGCTAGCCCCTAAAAAACGAATCTATAGACATGTGCACTACCGAAAAATTTGTTTAGTTTTCGTTTCATTCGTTTTTTTTATTTACTATGATTGGCATTTGTTACTTCGGATCATTCATAACTTTGAATGCATTTGTATTCGTTCCATTGCATTAGTTTAGGTGCGACATTCGTTACTTCGGATAATTCGTAACTTCAGATGCATTTGTATTCATTACGTTCACTAATGCCGCGTACACACGTGCGGACTTTTGCCGGCGGACCTAGTCCAGCGGACAATCCCGCGGGACTTTCCAGCTAGGTCCGCTGGACTTTCCGAGCGTGTGGACTTGCCCACACACGCACGGACTTCTCCAGCGGATAATCCGCCGGCCAAAAGTCCGCGGGACTTTTGAAAATGAACGGACTTGCCCACACACGGAGCAGTCCGTTCATTTCGAACGTAACTTCAGGTTACGTAGCTAGCGTAGGCAGTAAATGCCGCCGCGCTAGCTCCGCAAGCTGGCATGGATTTAAAGGGAATCCCCACGCCGAAAAAACGGCGTGGGGGCTCCCCCCAAATCCAAGTCAGACCCTCATCCGAGCACGCAGCCTGGCAGGCCAGGAAAGGGGTGGGGACGAACGAGCGCCCCCCCCTCCTGAGCCGTACCAGGCCGCGTGCCCTCAACATGGGGGGTGCCCTGGGGAAAGGGGGGCCGTGCGGCCCCCCCACCCCAAAGCACCTTGTCCCCATGTTGATGAGGACAAGGGCCTCTTCCCGACAACCCTGGCCGTTGGTTGTCGGGGTCTGCGGGCGGGGGCTTATCGGAATCTGGGAGCCCCCTTTAATAAGGGGGCCCCCAGATACCGGCCCCCCACCCTATGTGAATGAGTATGGGGTACGATGTACCCCTACCCATTCACCTAAGGTGTAAAATGTAAAGTACAAAAACACACACACTTTTGAAAAAATATTTTATTGCACTGCTCCGGGGGTCTTCTTCCGTCTTGGGGGTCTTCTCGCCGGACTCCTCCGCTCTCTTCTGCTCTTTTACCTAGCTCTTTCACGAGCGGGGGGAGTCCGGCTACCTTCTTCGTCGTCGCCGCCGTCGTCTGGGGGTCTCGATCCGCCTTCGGGGGTCTTCCGGGGGTCTCTTTTGTTCTTGCGGCGGTCGTCGTCTTCCGCGCCGCCGGCGCCGCCTTCTTCTTCTTCTTGTCCTTCTTCTTGTTCTTCTTCCGATGTTGACCCGTCGCTGTCTCTGCCCGGAATGCCTGTGCCGCTCTGCGCTCGGACTTATATAGGGACATGGGGGACAGGGTAACATGTTCATGTCACATGGTGACCCCGCCCCCTTGCGATGTCACAGTCCCAGCATCCTCCGGGACTGTGACAACACAAGGGGGCGGGGTCACCATGTGACATGTGCATGTGACCCTGTCCCCCATGTCCCTATATAAGTCCGAGCGCAGAGCGGCACAGGCATTCCGGGCAGAGACAGCGACGGGTCAACATCGGAAGAAGAAGAAGAACAAGAAGAAGGACAAGAAGAAGAAGAAGGCGGCGCCGGCGGCGCGGAAGACGACGACCGCCGCAAGAACAGAAGAGACCCCCGGAAGACCCCCGAAGGCGGATCGAGACCCCCAGACGACGGCGGCGACGACGAAGAAGGTAGCCGGACTCCCCCCGCTCGTGAAAGAGCTAGGTAAAAGAGCAGAAGAGAGCGGAGGAGTCCGGCGAGAAGACCCCCAAGACGGAAGAAGACCCCCGGAGCAGTGCAATAAAATATTTTTTCAAAAGTGTGTGTGTTTTTGTACTTTACATTTTACACCTTAGGTGAATGGGTAGGGGTACATCGTACCCCATACTCATTCACATAGGGTGGGGGGCCGGTATCTGGGGGCCCCCTTATTAAAGGGGGCTCCCAGATTCCGATAAGCCCCCGCCCGCAGACCCCGACAACCAACGGCCAGGGTTGTCGGGAAGAGGCCCTTGTCCTCATCAACATGGGGACAAGGTGCTTTGGGGTGGGGGGGCCGCACGGCCCCCCTTTCCCCAGGGCACCCCCCATGTTGAGGGCACGCGGCCTGGTACGGCTCAGGAGGGGGGGGGCGCTCGTTCGTCCCCACCCCTTTCCTGGCCTGCCAGGCTGCGTGCTCGGATGAGGGTCTGACATGGATTTGGGGGGAACCCCCACGCCATTTTTTCGGCGTGGGGATTCCCTTTAAATCCATGCCAGGTCACGGAGCTAGCGCGGCGGCAGTAACTGCCTACGCTAGCTACGTAACCTGAAGTCACGTGCTAAATGAACGGACTTGCCGATGAGCGGCAAGTCCGTTCATTTCAAAAGTCCCGCGGACTTGCCCACTAATGGCGGGATTGTCCGCTGGACTGCCAAGTCCAGCGGATAATTTTAAAACAAAACTTAAAACTTTGGTCCGCCGGACTTTGGCGCCAAAAAGTCCGCCGGCGCCCACACACGAGGGGATTATCCGCTGGACTTCAGTCCAGAGGATAATCCCGCGGGATTGTCCCTTCGTGTGTACGCGGCATTACAGTTACTTTAGCCAAATTTGAAAGGAAATTACAATAAAAATGTAAATCTAATCTATCCCAAATTAGCTGCTATGGCGCAGAGACCTGAATAGAAGAATTACTGACTTCAGCTATTTTACCTATAATTTATTAGTTTATAATAAGAAATAATAATAATAAAAACTATAATAATAGTTAATAATTTAATTATAATAGAAAATACAAAAAAATATTTATCTGAATGTAATCGATTTGTTAAACCCGTAGGTTGCATTTCGTTCTTTTAGATTTTGTATTTTCGGATATTTGTTCTTTCAGATTTTCATTCTTTTGGGTTTCCGTTTCGTACTTTCGGGTTTTCATTCTTTCTGACAATTTTATTTTCCTATGCATTCGTCAAAAAGAGTCTTTCATTCATTTGGTTCCATAATATTTCCCCAGGAGCAACTAGATGTAAAAAAAGGCTATATTAGCCAATTGTGACATGTCACTATTTACGTTGAAGGCAGTTATGAGTAGTTCCTTAAAAGTGATGGACATAGAGTGAGAGAAAAAAGTATTTGATCCCCTGCTGATTTTGTATGTTTGCCCACTGACAAAGAAATGATCAATCTATAATTGTAATGGTAGGTTTATTTTAACAGTGAGAGACAGAACAACAACACAAATATCCAGAAAAACGCATTTCAAAAAAGTTATCAATTGATTTGCATTTTATTGAGTAAAATAAGTATTTGATCCCCTATCAATCAGCAAGATTTACAGAACCTTCTATAAATCAGGAAATACCGTAATTATAAAAGATAATTTGGATGCATCTAATTGCAAAGCAAATTTTCTTTGGCTTAGTGTAGCTGTACTGTAGTTCAACAAAGGCTAAATATTACTAAACAGGAAGAATATGAGCCAGCTCTGCTTTGGCTGATAGGACCAATGTATGTGATAGCAGTACCATGATATTAGGACTCATTCTACAGTAATAACAATAGGCCACAGTCAGGCCCACAGAAATCTAGGAGGTAATAGCGACACTGGTTAATTAATGTTTGTTGCATTATCATCCTTTCGTGAGCTAAAATTCTGATACACTATTATTTTGTAACACAGAAGAGTAATGGAAGAAAACAGAAAACAACCAATTGGTCAATTGAGTCTTCCATCTATAGATTATATATATATATATATATATATATATATATATATATACACACACACACAGTATCTCACAAAAGTGAGTACACCCCTCACATTTTTGTAAATATTTTATTATATCTTTTCATGTGACAACACTGAAGAAATTACACTTTGCTACAATGTAAAGTAGTGAATGTACAGCTTGTATAACAGTGTAAATTTGCTGTCCTCTCAAAATAACTCAACACACAGCCATTAATGTCTAAACTGCTGGCAACAAAAGTGAGTACACCCCTAAGTGAAAATGTCCAAATTGGGCCAAAGTGTCAATATTTTGTGTTGCCACCATTATTTTCCAGCACTGCCTTAACACTCTTGAGCATGGAGTTCATCAGAGCTTCACAGGTTGCCACTGGAGTCCTCTTCCACTCCTCCATGACCTCACAGAGCTGGTGGATGTTAGAGACCTTGCGCTCTTCCACCTTCTGTTTGAGGATGCCCCTCAGATGCTCAATAGGGTTTAGGTTTGGAGACATGCTTGGCCAGGCCATCACCTTTACCCTCAGCTTCTTTTGCAAGGCAGTTAGTTGTTATGTTGGATACTGCCCTGCAGCCCAGTCTCCGAAGGGAGGGGATCATGCTCTGCTTCAGTATGTCACAGTACATGTTGGCATTCATGGTTCCTTCAATGAACTGTAGCTCCCCAGTGCCGACAGCACTCATGCAGCCCCAGACCATGACACTCCCACCACCATGCTTGACTGTAAGCAAGACACACTTGTCTTTGTACTCCTCAGCTGGTTGCTGCCACACACGCTTGACATCATCTGAACCAAATAAGTTTATCTTGGTCTCATCAGACCACAGGACATGGTTCCAGTAATCCATGTCCTTAGTCTGCTTGTCTTCAGCAAGCTGTTTGCGGGCTTTCTTGTGCATCATCTTTAGAAGAGGCTTCCTTCTGGGACGACAGCCATGCAGGCCAATTTGATGCAGTATGGTCTGAGCACTGACAGGCTGACTCACCCCCACCCCCACTCCTTCAACCTCTGTAGCATAGCTGGCAGCACTCAAACGTCTATTTCCCAAAGACAACCTCTGGATATGATGCTGAGCACGTGCACTCAACTTCTTTGGTCGACTATGGCGAGGCCTGTTCTGAGTTAAACCTGTCCTGTTAAATCGCTGTATGGTCCTGGCAACCGTGCTGCAGCTCAGTTTTAGAGTCTTGGCAATCTTCTTATATCCTAGACCACCTTTTTTCAGATCCTCAGAGAGTTCTTTGCCATGAGGTGCCACGTTGAACTTCCAGTGACCAATATGAGAAAGTGAAAGCGATAAACACCAAATTTAACACACCTGCTCCCCATTCACACCTAAGACCTTGTAACACTAACGAGTCACATGACACCAAGGTGGGAAAATGGCTAATTGGGCCCAATTTGGAAATTTTCACTTAGGGGTGTACTCACTTTTGTTGCCAGCGGCTTAGACATGAATGGCTGTGTGTTGAGTTATTTCGAGGGGACAGCTAATTTGCACTGTTATAGAAGCTGTACACGCACTACTTTACAGTGTAGCAAAGTGTAATTTCTTTAGTGTTGTCACATGAAAATATATAATAAAATATTTACAAAAGTGTGAGGGGTGTACTCACTTTTGTGAGATACTGTATATATATATATATATATATAAAAATGTATATTCTTTTTTGTCTTTGAGTATAGACTGCAATATTGCGGCAGACAATTGGACACTAACTGACACTTTTTTGGAACCAGTGACACAAATACAGTATTCATATGCACCGTTATGCCCCGTACACACAGTCGGAAATTCCGACCACAAAATCCATCGGATTTTTTCCGACGGATTTTGTCCGACACACGATCGGAAAAAGTCTGATCAGACTTTGTTGTCGGAAAATTTGAGAGCAGGATCTCAAATTTTTTTCGACGGATAATCTGACGGAAAAAGTCAGATGGAGCCCACACATGGTCGGAATTTCCGACAACATGGTCCGATAGGACATTTTCCGTCGGAAAATCTGACCGTGTGTATGGGGCATTACTGTACTAATGACACTGGCTGGGAAGGGGTTAAACATCTAGGGTGCTCAAAGGGTTAACTGCGTGCCTAGCCAGTGTTTTGGTGTACACTATGTGCTGTTTTTGCTAGGGGAAGAAATAGATTATAGTCACAGGAACATAGAATCCATCCCTTCCCCCTTGTCAGAACGGGGATCTGCCTTGTTTACATAGCAGATAGCAGTTCTGTGTTCTTTACCAACGATCGGCAGGTGCCAGAGGACATCGAGTGCCCGGCACCTGCAGGTCGGCTCCTGTCGTGAAAATTTACAGCAGAAGCAGCACACGAGCACCTCCTGCTGGTGGAAATGCCAAATCCAATATATATACGTGGTCAGGCAGGCAGCTGCTGCCCTGTAGCAGTAAAACTGCTATAGGGCGGTCAGCAAGTGGTTAAAGCCTAAGTGTAGGTAAAATAAAAAGAGCAAACGATAGTGCCATCATGTAATGTTGTTTTTTCGGCTCAAAAACGTCCCAACAATTATCGATTTTGTGCCCATTAACTGGCCAAAAAACGAACGAACTGGCCAAATGACAGAATTTTGGTTGATTTTTCGTATAGTGTATGGCAAGCATTACAGACAGCAAAATGTTTCCTTAATGCTGATTCATATTCTGTTAGTAGAAATCCTCATCCAATGCCCCTCCCCACAGGGATATGCCCTTTCTGCCCAGCTTCTTTATTCTAGAAGCATTACTTTCCTTACCTTCTGCTGGTGATCCCTCTAGTGATACACCCTAGAATTTTATTCACTTTTCCTACTGCATAGGCCACGCTATTTGCTTGTTTTGAAATCATCTGAAATGAGTAGTACCCCCAAATCTTTTTCTCCTTAGTTCTGACAAACACTGTACCCCTAATATTGTACTCTATCAAGAGATTCTTTTTTTATTTTACATTTAGACATGGTAGTATGAACTGCAAAAACTCGAAGTACAAATAAGTTTGTAGTATCACTTTAATAACATGTGAGATAATTTCATATAATGTTGTTAAATCTTGATTTATTTTAAATCCTTAATCTGCCACATAATGACAAGTACAATTAATTGACAAAATACGCTGAACTTTTCAATATATCATTTTAATCGCTACATCTATCGTAATGTGATGTTCCAGAAATCAAACTTTTTTATTTTATTTTTTTTATTTGTTTTGGCTGTAGCTCATTGTCAATTATTAGCACATACATTCTAAAATAACTAAAAGCCAAATTAATGCTGATAGATTTTTTAAAGGAGACTATGCAGGACTTCATAGTTTCCCAGTTAGCTCTTACACCCCATGCCGGCATTATCAAGAAGTAAACCAAGGTACTTAAAGTGGTTGTATACCCATTTGAATTTTTTTTTGGGGTTATCTACCTGCAAGACAAAGTCATAATGAGCTAGTATGACTAGCATACTAGCTCATTATGCATCACTTACCTTAGATCGGGGCCCCCGACGCCGTGTTCTTCTCCCCCTCCGGCCGCATCCATAGCTAAACAGATACCCTTCCGGGTATCGCCGCTCCGGCCAATCACAGCGCCGCTGCGGCGCTGTGATTGGCCAGAGCGGCGAGGACGTCGCTCCGCGCATGCGCGCGGGACACTTCAACTGCGGCTCACCGCAGTTGAAGATGGGGATTAACCCTGTAAATGCACCGTTGTCTACGGCGCGCATGCGCCGTAGACAACGTTGTAAAACGTTCTTTTCAAATATCTCCTAAACCGTGCAGGTTTAGGAGATATTTCTTGTACCTACAGGTAAGCCTTAATCTAGGCTTACCTGTAGGTGCAAGTTAATTTTTAGGGTATACAACCACTTTAAGGTTATTCACAAGAATATTGGTATCACCTTTCTGTATATATGAAAAGCAAGATTTTGCACTAGATTGTGGCCAAGGGTGTCATGACCACTAGGGGTGACCATTTGATCTTGCACTGCTACTAGATCTTCTTTAGTAAGCCCATTCCTGGCATGTGGTGTAAACAGTACACATGGTGTTGATGCCAGTGCATGGGGCATTGCATATTTCAGAGCAAAGTGAATTCCAAGTGCCAAGGTTTGCCATCACTGCTCTATAGTCACATGAGCTGCTCAGATGTAATAGTGAGAACATGTTCAGCATATAAACTCACTAATACCTGAGCATGTGCAGAGTCACCACATCTAACATGAGAACCTAGCTGAACTACTTTCTTAACATGAGGAAACTGCATGCTGTTTGTATTATACTGTTTCACATGTGGGTTCAGTGTCCCTCATTGCCAGAGGCCAAACTACTTCACCTGACCTCATATCCAGAAGGATAACATACTTTACACCTGCCAGTGACACCTGTCTCAGCACTGACTACAGAGTCATTTTGAGAGATACAGCATTGAGCACTGAGTCTTTCCACCAGCTCTTCTCACACTGTACACTTGACCATGTTCAACCCGAAGGCAAAGAGAGGAGCCACATCACTTATTTCACAGGGGCTCAAACACCATGGTTCCAGGCCCAGACTATAGGAGGGTTTCATTCCACAGTGGGGACCCAGTAGGAAAGGCTACCACTACCTATGGAACCTACGTCACCGGCCACCACCATTACCTCTCCAGAACTGGCTGCTCCTTCTTCATATTCTCCTCACTTCATAACCTCAGCTCACCAATATAATCTAGGAGCAAACTCTTTCTGTCTTCCTCAGGTAATTCATACCAGACACAGTAACTTAACCAGATCTTCTTTCACTAAAATATCTCAGTTATAAACACAGATCTGCAATATTTTCAGTAGGAACATATTTAGTACAACATCCAGAGTAATTTATCATTCCCATTCTCCCTTGTTTATGTGCTATACAGGGCTGTGGCTGTGGTGTAGTGTCCATTTCTTTCAATGGATTAATTGTGTTCACACAGATACACCAGTCCTTGGACCCATGCCAAGGTCCCTTTGTGGGTTAACTCCACCAATACAATCTAGCTCACATTTTGACACAGATCTTCCTTACTGCTCACTCTCATAGAAAGACAGACCTATGACCTCCTCCTCCATATAGCATCTCCCAAAACACAGGAAATTACACATACAGGGGAAGGCATGCCACAGCACCAAAAGTCAACTACTGAGTGACCAAACAATACAATAACAACAATACAATAAAATTTTAGGCACCTGCCTAAAGCCCAGTACGTTCCACTAGTACGTAAATCCAGTATTTTCCTGTAACACATTACACACTTTAATTAAAGCGGTAGTAAAGCCCGCTGTGTGATATTTATCTACAGGTAAGCCTATAATAAGGCTTATCTGTAAGTAAAATTAATATCTCCTAAACGTGCATCGTTTAGGAGATATTCACCCTGGATGCAGCTGGTGACGTCACTGGCGCATGCGTTCTGAAGGTCCAGCATACTGTGCCAGAACCGAGGGCTACCGAGGGAGTGCATGCACGGGAGTGACATCATTTTGGCTCTGGCCACTCACAGCGCAGGAGCCTGCAAACCCAGAAGAAAGACCGGGGGAAGATGTCAGCTCTCACAGCGGTGACAGCGTGCCACTGGAGGGCTTCATTCTAAGGTATTTCATAATGTGCTAGTATGCAATGCATACTAGCACATGCTGCCATTGTCTTACAGGTGTTTTTTTTAACTCTGCTGCAGTTTACTACCACTTTAAATCGCAATGTTACTTTACAAAATTACAGGGAGGTATACTAAAATAACCATAACGTAAATGTACACATGATAGCATAGCATAATGGTACAACACATTACAACAGTATATGCTTGCATCAGCTAAATGTACAGAACACACAGAACAGAACCGTTGTATACAACACCTAACAAATGTTTCCTACCTATTTGCAAAATAATCGAGCTTGCGTTGGGGCGCACTAGCTGAATATGGCCCATGTAAATCTGCCACTCCAGACTCCTGGTTCCTGGTACACATATTAATTAATAATCCAGGAAATCCTGTCTAGGTACTGCCTACAGGAAGATCCCTGGTACACCATACTGTGCAAGTTGTTGCCTGCAAAGCAAGGCAAATGACACAACACAGGCAGATTGTATAACTGCTGTGCAGGGGCATCCTAAAATATAGGATGCTGAGCATGCCAAGTAAAAAGAAGAAAGGCATGGGAGGTGGTATGTTGTGAACTGACAAGGCCATAAGAGTGTTAAGAGGGCCATCAACTTCATAACTCTGAATCTGTGATTTTATCTGTCTATCGATCTATACAATTTCTGTTCTATTTTCTTTATTGTTAGCACATGTGTATGCATCAATCTATATTTGAAATTCTAGAGAAACTGTTCTGTTTATCTAGGGTGTGATGGCAGAAGAAGAGAAAGTCCATGTAATCCAAGGCTGGAACAGCATCAAAGGCCTTGGCAACAATTAACATTGGCAACATCTGTGGTTGCTGTCTAAATTACATCAACGCAAGGTACTGTAGATGCTCTGTATGATAGCAAGGATGACAGGGCAATGTTCACCTGCAGCACCATGACTATGGTGGAAACTCCATCCTCAGCGAAGCTGCACTTTCTCCTGCCACTACAGCTGTCACAAGGACAACACAGTGGGATGGGGGGAGCTGGGTGCTAGGGGCCTGATGGGTATTCACAGATGCATTGCAGTATCCTGGTGCATTGTACTTACCTTTTCACTAGGGTCCTGCGATGTCCCCCCCCCGCTGTGTCTGCAGGATGTGTCCTCCGCCCGATGCCTGTGTGAGCGTCACAATGTATGGGGGCGGAGCCCGGTGGCAAATTCAAAAAGTACACAAAACATAATACATACAGTACAGTGTAATCTTACAGATTACATTACTGTATGAAATCATTTCACATCCCTTTTGTCCCTATTCCTTTTCCAGTGCCCTGCATGCACTTTTATATTATATATACTGTTCTTTCTGCCTGGAAACTTAAGGTTGTCCATGGCAAACAAAAAGTGTCACTTTACGTCAAATGTGTTTTTAGACAGCTAGAAAACAGCGATAATAAATTAGAACACTTGCAGAATTGAGCGATAGTGAATCATGGGGAAATACATTTTATTATTATATTATTATTTTTAATAATTATTTATAGTTATTTATTATATTATAATTTATGATTTCATGTTTCAAACTTTATCATACCCAGGATGTCTACTAGACTCTTGTTTGGACAGATTTAAGTGTGTTATTACTAAGAAATGCAGGCCTACAATATAAAACGCCAAATTTCTATGCAAAACAATGTACCGCTTTGAGACGCAAAGCACTCCCAGAAGTGACGTTGATACACCTGTTGGTATCCCACAGGAGATAATGCTTTATACACCTATGTGAAAATCCACTTTACAATGTGAGAAGACATTGTTTAATGTGATTTTAATGGGCAAGTTTTAATAAAAATATAAAAGGATTTTACACTATAGTGGGACTCTCTATGCGAGCTGAGATATATTGGTAAATGGGTGAATGTAGTCCTGGCTTAGGAGTGGAAGTGGAAATGGAAGGTTCTATCCTTCGGGGGAAACTTAAAGTGGTTGTAAACCCACTTTGTATTTTTCTGGCAATCCCGTGTTCCACAATGCTATGTGCCCAGTGTGTGCTTTATTAAAAAAATGCTGTTATATACCTTATTTCATAGTGCCGCTCGACTTTCACGTGACCACCCACCATTGTCTCTCTCTGATCTAATATTCCCTTTCTTTATATATATACCGTTTGATGCCCCCACTGAGAATATCGATCTGGAGAAGTTCAAACTGACTTGTATTGCTACCTACCTGTTGTGTGGGACCTGCTTGCATGACTACCTGTTAGCTCAGGGGTCCATATTCTGAGGTGAGTGTAGTACTTCGATTGAAGGTGGAGGGTCTGTCACCATTCATTTGATATTGCCGATCTTCACAGGTGGAGTCATCTTTGTATCTCTCTTGGAAGTAAAAAATGTAGCGCTAAGCATAAAGAAGATACACTAAGAAGTGCCACAAAATAAATAACTCAAATCACAAAGGTAAAACAGAGTGACTCCCTGTGTAAAGAAAAACACACATAAAAATGCAAGTGCATATGAACAGTGAGCTATTAACACATATGATGATTGCCTAGGTGGAAATAAAGTATAAATAAAAATAAAAGAAAAGTCCACAGTGCATGAACACACTTCCAATGAAAAATGTCCCAATACAGTGAAAGACAGGTGAATTTCAAATAAAAAGTGGACACATGAATGACTTGAACTGGATCCTCTTTCAAAGTATTCAGATCGATAAAAAGAAACAGATGTATGCTTACCAAAGCGAGTGGACTCCCTGTCAGCGACAGGGAAGTCAAACAAGCCTGTAGTGTCCAGACACCGATGAATGGAGCATCTCTGGCACGAGCCAATGTAATCCTTGGACTTCTCACTGGAAGATGGTAGAACCGGACCTCTAGAGACCCAAAGGCGGGAACTGGTACACAGCTTCAAACACAGGATCACGAACTCCAATCGGTCATACCGGACGGTAAGCAGGGTATGGAAACTGGTAGCCAAAGACCACTGCAAACAATGACCACATAAGCATCCAGCATGCATGAGTAGAGAGCTCCACGTTGGAGCTCTCTACTCATGCATGTTGGATGCTTATGTGGTCATTGTTTGCAGTGGTCTTTGGCTACCAGTTTCCATACCCTGCTTACCGTCCGGTATGACCGATTGGAGTTCGTGATCCTGTGTTTGAAGCTGTGTACCAGTTCCCGCCTTTGGGTCTCTAGAGGTCCGGTTCTACCATCTTCCAGTGAGAAGTCCAAGGATTACATCGGCTCGTGCCAGAGATGCTCCACTCATCGGTGTCTGGACACTACAGGCTTGTTTGACTTCCCTGTCGCTGACAGGGAGTCCACTCGCTTTGGTAAGCATACATCTGTTTCTTTTTATCGATCTGAATACTTTGAAAGAGGATCCAGTTCAAGTCATTCATGTGTCCACTTTTTATTTGAAATTCACCTGTCTTTCACTGTATTGGGACATTTTTCATTGGAAGTGTGTTCATGCACTGTGGACTTTTCTTTTATTTTTATTTATACTTTATTTCCACCTAGGCAATCATCATATGAGTTAATAGCTCACTGTTCATATGCACTTGCATTTTTATGTGTGTTTTTCTTTACACAGGGAGTCACTCTGTTTTACCTTTGTGATTTGAGTTATTTATTTTGTGGCACTTCTTAGTGTATCTTCTTTATGCTTAGCGCTACATTTTTTACTTCCATTATTGATAGAATTTTCGTCACATTTGTATGTAGCTGCTTGGGGTTATACCTGTTTGTTCAGTTATTCACCAAAGTTTAGCGCGATATTATTCCCCCTAATCACACTTGTATCTCTCTTGGACTTGTTGTTCACCAGCTTATTGAACTGTGTTTTATTGCGCTGCACTTATTATATTTTTATCACTGAAGGACATCTGCAGAGCCCAAAGCACTTTTAAAATACTTTTTGCATGGACACTTTATTAATGCACGGACACATTAATATATTTGGTTTTATATCATATTTATTGGTTAATGAATAAAGCATCTTTTAGCACTCTATATGTGGTAATCAACATATATAATATATACTATACTCTCTTCATACTACACTAAACAATTTAACCGGTTCCTGACCAGCCACTGCAGTTATACTCCGGCAGGTTGGCTCCTCTGGGCGAGCCATCATAGCGATACGTCGGCTCTTTAAGACGCTGTAGGAGGCCCGTGCTCGCCTGCAGCGTGTCCCCGGAGCAAATGCGAGTGCCCAGCGGCACGCTGACTGTTGGGCACCCGCGATCGCTCGTAACAGAGCGAGAACTGGGATCTGTGTATGTAAACAAACAAATCCAGGTTCTTTCAGGGGAGAGGAGACAGATTATGTGTTCATACTAAGCAAAACATTATTATATGGAAAGAATTGATGAGTAATTCCTATGAAATTAATTTATATACACACATGTCAATGGAGTGGCACATTGCAATATAAATAGCATGATGTAAAAAGATATGAACATGATGGCTAGGTAAAAAATAGACTGGTTTGATCGCTGATACAGGCATGTATTGGCATCCTGAATATGTCCGACGCATGTCGTGTAAGAACACTGATCAGTCGTGGCTGCTCAGGAGTATTTATAAAGAGTATAATTATAATTACTGTAGTCTAGTGTCCTTGATGTCCATGTTATACATGTATTTGCATGTGTGTTTTTATGATCTAAACATTTTTTATATGTTATATACCATTGATATGTATTTTTATGTATCCTCAATGTCATTAAACATGTTTTTTCAACCACATACCCCCATAATGTCGAGAGCCTCATTTAAAGTCCCAATCTCCTTTCTCATTTTTTTGATAAAAATCGATGATCACCGCCATTACTTGTAAAAAAATTATAATAATAAAAATGGCATAAATCAATCCCCTATTTTGTAGACGCTATAACTTTTGCGCAAAGCAATCAATATATGCTTATTGTGATTATTTGTACCAACCATATGTACAAGAATACATATCGACCTAAACTGAGGTAAAAATTATTTTTTTTTTTTTTTAAATGGGGATATTTATTATATCAAAGAGTAAAAGATATTGTGTTTTTTTTTTAAATTGTCACTCTTCTTTTGTTTATAGAGCAAAAAATAAAAAAAACGCAGAGGTTATCAAATACCACCGAAGGAAAGCTCTATTTGTGGGAGAAAAAGGACGTAAATTTTGTTTGGGTATAGTGCCGCACAACCGCGCAATTGTCAGTTAAAGCGTCACAGTGCCGCATCGCAAAAAATGGCCTGGTCAGGAAGGGGGTAAATTCTTCTGAGGCCGAAGTGGTTAATAAATAATATATACTATATGCTATGATTATGTAGCACCCTCTACCTGAGGTAGGTAGGTGCTAGGGTAGTGGGTTTGATTTGTACTGTCAGCGCAGGTAAATTTAGGCAGGCCTATGCTGTGAGTTAAGCCTGTTTGTTTTGATCTGGGGGCAGGGGAGTGGCTTATTGTAGCAGCAGGTGACTGACAGGTCTTATTAATGATTTGTACTAATATTAGGTCTGTACTGCTTCTGCACCGTGAATACTCAGCTTACTGACTTCATTCTATATCAGGCTGTTATTCTTGCTGCCCACCCTGGCTGACACAGAGTTCTATTGTGTGCGTTATAATTACTTTTTTTCTGGGATATAGAGTTACTTATTCATTACTTAAAAGAAACCCTGTTGCTGTATCATTATTTTTTATTTTTTTTTATCCAACCATGAGATTATATGTGCATTTAACCTATTTTATACATGTATTTACCTGTAAAAGCCTCCCTTGTGTAGACATCAAAAAACCCTGAGATTCCTGCTAGCTGTCATTATCTTGAATCTGGTGTCAGCAGCCCCAGTAGATTTAGAGCTGTCACTCAAGTGACACTTTGTAGTATTGCTCTTCCCTGCTCCATGGGGCAAGAACGGGCCCTGTGTTAGCTTTAAACCAAATTGTTAGAGCCAACACAGGGCTATGGACACCTCCCCCAGCCCCATATGTCAGCATTGGGCCAATGAGGAATCACTAAACACATGAGAAATGGGATCAATTAAAATCTGGAAATGCTGGGCATTTCACTTTGCTCCCAGCAGTTGAATGTTGTGGTAAGTGAGCATAAAGAAGGGGAGTATAGGCTGCTGGAGAAGGAGTGAGGGTGGCTAAGTAAACCTTTCACTTTACCCTGCATGATCAAAGGAAAGGTTTAATTTAAGCAGAAGAAAACGACTATAAAGAGTCCACCTTCATAGATTAGTTTATGTTTCATATGCAAATATAATGAAGATTTATTTGTTTATTTTGAAATTACAGTGGTGTCATTTATAACACCACATTAAGTCTATGTGCCTTCATATTAAAAATGTGCCATTTTTTATTGTGCTAAAAATATTTCTGTTTAGTAATAACTATGCTTATTATTTTATTTGATATTATGAGAAATTAAAATTCAGTGTGAAAAACAGCTCTTGAATTATGCATGTACAAATATGCTACTTTGGTTGAACGGTTCGCTTTTTATAATAGCCTATGTCTGCGGTTCACTAATAAGCACTATTAGAATAGAACATTTGTCTTTTGTTTTAATAATGCAAAACTTAATTTGTTCAGGCCTGTGGATCTCTGTGGGTTGTCGGGAAATGAAATACTTATTCCATCAGTTTAAGTGCAGTGCGAATATTGTCTATTTTCTTCTCTCCTTAAATATGTACCAGTGTTGCTTTGCATATGCTAGAATTAAGTATTTCCTCAAAGCAATATCATTCCATAAATGACTAGTATTGCTAAGACCCAGAGTTTTTTCTATCCTTGTAAGAAGTAACAGTCAATAGGGCTTAATCTAGTAAAAAAATTGATTAGGAATACCATGAGATTGTTTTTCAGAAAATGCATGATTAGTCATTCCTAGGTGATTGCATTTTTTTCACCAGCAAATTTATGTAGATGGAATAGAGCTGGATAACCATTTACTATGCCTTTGGGAAACTATCTTGTGCCAGTCCTTTCTAACCCAACCAGCTGGCAACTCTTAGTATCACAATGATACTATCAGATGTCTGTCAGGGCTGGGCTCAGCCATCCCTTCTCAGTGCTCAGCTGTCGTTTAATTGCCAGCACTCATCCTTCCACAATGGCTCACCTGGTGATGATTTCCTGCTCATCAGCCAGCCCCTTTTGGCTATTTAAACTGCCTGGTTTATTCCTTCCATGCCTTCTCCTTGGTCAAACATATCTGGAGACTCTTTGCTGTGTTTCTGTTGAAGACTTGCCTGGCTGACGTCCCTTCTGGTTCCTGATCCTGTCTGCTCCCTCCAACTATATATCTATATATATATACCCTATATATATATACATATATATATATATATATATATATATATATATTTATTATATGTAGTGTTTTTTATTTAGGCATTCTAAAGACAAGTTTATTCTAGGCATGCCACTTTGGTAGCTGTTGATTTAATTGCGCATGTTAAAAGAGGGTTTGTTGGTCAAAGGACAAATGGCCAGACCAGACTCACTCCACATATGAAAGGGAACAGATAATGATTATCTTAATCTAATCAGTATTCACACATGTCAAAGGGGGAATATGCAAGAATGTAAATTGGGGCTTGGCGTTATCTCAACAGTATTCACACATGTCAAAGGGGGAATATGAAAGAAAGACTGGGGCAGATCAAAGCATTTAATGGAAACGCCCAATCAAATTGCTCAGACATTCAGTGTGTGTGGGGGGATATAACAGGACGTTCAATCTGTTTAGAAGTGTGTGTTCTTACGAAGGCACCCAAGAGTCACATGGTTCCATGGGGCTCTAAATATTACTAGCACTGTCGTGATATGAACGCTGTTGGATTTTTGTCATCTGTAAGACTGTTCTGTTTGGAAGTCAATAAAATTGTCTCTCTCTGGAAGAATCGGGTTTTGCTGCGGAGACAATACTTTTAATAACTATATTCCATCTACGAGGAAGGAACGATTATATTAGATCACTACATTGGTGCCGTTCAAGCGACCAGAAGAGCATTTTCAGGACTTTGTAACAGAAGTCGTGGTGATAACAATCCGTGAGTTGGACAGAAGTCTGATGGAGACCCAAGACCTGTGCTGTGACTCTAACGTCTGGTTGTGACATAAGAGAGTCTGATCTACAAAATCAAACAAGTTTGGAACCCCAGAATTATTCTCTGGAGACTGGAAACGAAGAAAAGGACTGTATCGTGTACCAGAAGACCTGAGCTGGAAGCTGAAGGAGTAATTAATGCGGTGAGTAAAATATTTCTCTTTTTAAATTATTAATAATATAGTAAAAATGCTTACTCAGTGTGAAGCTAGTGTCAGTTCTGATAAAGTTAACAGATGGGTGTTAAAATGTATTAAGCGTCATGGCGGTCCTTATGAAGTGCCAGAAAAATATAAGCAGACATGGACTATGATGAATGAATTTTTAGAAAAAAACTGTTTTTGAGAGCAAAATTTCAGAAAGTAAAAGAAAAGGTTGTATTGTACAGGGCTTGTTATCTTGCTGTTTAACAATGGAAAGTTCGTTGAAGGATAAGGTTGAGGAAATTACCCAGTTACAGAGTGCAGTTGATAATAGCAACAAGGTTTGTCAGAGGTTACAAAACCAATCAGAATCTGAGACTGTAAATTTAAAATTGCATGCAGTCACCATTGGGGAAGCTCTGCTTGAGAAGTCTAAACGTTGTAATGAATTATCAGAGGAAAATGAGAGATTGAAATTAAGAATTATGGAATTAGAGAAGAGATCTCAGGAATGCAGATATGCATCGAATCGTGGATTCAGCAATCTGCAGCAAAATGCAAATACAAACATTCTATCAAATGAAACAGAACCTCATATTAAATCTGATAATTCATTGCCAGCCGCACCCACTGTGACCACCACAGTTTATAACAATAATAATAATGCAGGTGAAGTTCAGCTTGTAATGAAGCCTTTGAAACCAAAAGAATTAGATGCAATTCTTAAAGAAATAGGAATGATTCCCTGCCATGATTTAAACAGATTTTTAAAATGGTTTTGTGACTTGCAGAATGTCAGAGATATGTACAATCTCAACCCATCTGATTTAGACAGAGTTATGCAACATTCTATAGGAAATAGTCTTTGGGTGAGAATTAAGCAGATCTGTACTCAAC
Organism: Lithobates sylvaticus; assembly: GCA_028564925.1. NCBI lineage: Eukaryota > Metazoa > Chordata > Amphibia > Anura > Ranidae > Lithobates > Lithobates sylvaticus. Next base: position 602,263,725 of record CM053026.1, read on the forward strand.
CAATGAGGACAAGGGACATATTGATGGAATTGTTATGTGTTTTGTATGGTGTACGTTCTGATGTTACTGTTCATGGGAAGATCAAACAAATGAAAAATGAATCTCCCTACGAACTGTCAGGAAGGATAAAATCTATTATGGAAATATTGGTCAGTAATAATCTTGCATTTGAGCATGGTGGCTTGTTACATATGAGTATATTTCTACATGCTTTGAACGAAGAGATTAGACAAAATATTTTACTAGTTACCCCAAATCCCCATGATTTAAAAGATGTATTGTTGAAAGCAGACAATTTATGGAGAAAGTCAAATGAGCAAGCTGTCAAGATTGATTTAGCCACATTGTTTAGGACAAATACTGAACATAAAGATCAAAAGATAATGTCTTATGATAACAATCAAAGAGGAGACACCAGGTCAAATATAGGTGATATTAATATGAAAAGCAGAGCTGACCAAAATCATAATAAAAAGGTATCTAAGGCTTGGATACCATTTTCTCAGTTAAAACAGAAATATGACCACTTGAAGATTGAGTACGATAAAATGAAAATGGAACATTACACATTGCTGGGACAGCTAAACAGATTACATTATCCAGATCTGTTTTTGAATACAAGTGACATTTCTCTAGCAGTGGGGGTGGTTTAGTTTCAACCTGTGGATGTGTAAATAGTCCTTTGTTTTAACTTCAAAGAATGTTTAAGGATCTTGCTAATTAGTTTTGTTGGAGAGTTTTTTTGTCTTTCAGATATATTGAAGATACTGCATCCGCATAGCATGTGAACTGAAAATTTCTGGCTAGTGGGGGAGAAACACTGAATAAACAATATCATGGACTCTCTCAATATTCATCAAGCAATTGACTTTTTTTTTTTTTTTTTGACTTTTTGACTTGGACAATGGACTTTTCCCTATATTTTATTTTTTTTTTTTTTCACCCTTTCCCATTTTTATTCATCAAGCCCTATTTTTTATTTTTATTTTTCACCCTTTTCCATTTTTATTTTTATTTTTTTTTATTTTTTTATTTTATTATGTTTTATTTCTTGAACTTTATCTTAAAACCAGAGCGAAACATTGAAACCGAAAATAATTTTCATGTTACATTACATGTTGCATATTACATATTGCATATTGATCAATATATTTGACATCTAAGGTGAGATGCTGCACAATGGCTTGGCATAGCATAAATTATAGTATGTTGGGTGGTTTTCCTAAATTTATAAGAGGGGTGAGTGAAATTCATCACTCCAGTCATGATTTGAAACTTTGTTGAATCAGTCATTAATATTATTGACATATGGATGAAAAAAAGACCTAACTTTACTGGCAAGATTTTCCACTGCTGCTTTGTCTGGATAGAAGATCTGATAAACGCTGATGTCAAGCTGATTCTATCTGAAAGTGGGGGATTATATATGGATTATATGGATATATGGATTATAGATTGGTATATAGATTGGTATACCATTCAGGTGGAATTATGGACTGAATGATTCAAGTAACTGCTCTATTATGGATGGAAATGAGGAGTCGGCCTACAGCAAATTACAAAGTACAGCAATAGCAGTTTTTTTCAGCCGTATCCAAACCTTTTGAACTTGAAAGTGAGAGCTGGTACATGGATGGTTCTTCTTACTATAAAGATGGAAGTAGAATTTCGGGATTTGCTGGTGTTTGTGCAAAAGCATCTTTAAGAAAATGAAAACCTTGAGCCTGGAGAGGAATCCTGGATTTATGTGGATCGGAGCTCCCAGCACACCAAGCACACCAAGTCTACTTTCAATGAGAGATGTGATGAAGTTGAAGTTGAAAATTGAAGAATGAACTGTGACATCAGCTCGTTTTTGTGCAATATTCAAGATCTTGATGTGATATAATAAGGCCTAACAGCTACATGGGCCAAGGATGTTTACCAAACCCTTTTCAAGTCATGGTCTAAAGCTATATTATCTAATGACTTTTCATGGGGATATTTTAGAGGCTGGTGAAGAGAGATGTAACCAGTTTCAACTTTATATTTCATATGAGCCATTGTGAAGCATCCAATACCTCAAGTCGGTAATGCTATGTTTGTTGCTTGATTTATGGGTCAGTTCTAGTAGTTAGAACGACCCAAGTGGGGGTATATGTAGTATATTATATCTAATATATATATATATGTATACATATATATATATATATATATATATATATATACATATTTATTATATGTAGTGTTTTTATTTAGGCATTCTAAAGACAAGTTTATTCTAGGCATGCCACTTTGGTAGCTGTTGATTTAATTGCGCATGTTAAAAGAGGGTTTGTTGGTCAAAGGACAAATGGCCAGACCAGACTCACTCCACATATGAAAGGGAACAGATAATGATTATCTTAATCTAATCAGTATTCACACATGTCAAAGGGGGAATATGCAAGAATGTAAATTGGGGCTTGGCGTTATCTGTCACTCTGAAAGACCGGGGCAGATCAAAGCATTTAATGGAAACGCCCAATCAAATTGCTCAGACATTCAGTGTGTGTGGGGGATATAACAGGACGTTCAATCTGTTTAGAAGTGTGTGTTCTTACGAAGGCACCCAAGAGTCACATGGTTCCATGGGGCTCTAAATATTACTAGCACTGTCGTGATATGAACGCTGTTGGATTTTTGTCATCTGTAAGACTGTTCTGTTTGGAAGTCAATAAAATTGTCTCTCTCTGGGAGAATCGGGTTTTGCTGCGGAGACAATACTTTTAATAACTATATTCCATCTACGAGGAAGGAACGATTATATTAGATCACTACACTGCTACTAATATATTATTTTTTGTTTTGAATCTGTTCCTGTCTCTAACACTCTATTCAGCAAAAAAAAAAAAAAGAACTAAATCTGCAAAGTATTTGATCATCCATACTGATGGCCAATCTGACAAATATACCAACACTTGCATTATTTGGAGGACAATGGGTACAGTCATTTCAGATCCACATTTGTTAGGGCCTGTGTTAGTGCTGAAATGTTAGGGCCAAATGCACGTTAGAAGGAGGTCAACTGTACCTGTCAGTGAATTCTGAATGATCTCTGTAGCACCTCAAACTGATGTCATTGACACAAGCCCAAAGCCTATTGACACAGGCCCATACAGTGCCCATGAACACTAGAAAACTATCAAATCACATGACTATCATCTCATTTGATGTGGTAAATTATTTCATTTTTATCACTTAAAAATGTATAGAGTTATAAAAATTACTTTTCTTTTTTTCCTAATATTTGATTTTTAAATAAATGCATTTAATGGCATGAGTACTAAGGACTGTCATATGTTATAAATTCAGCTGTACGATTTCCAGTAAAATGGATTGTGTTTTGTTGTGGTACGGATTGCT
>CM053026.1:602267586-602296746 GCA_028564925.1 Lithobates sylvaticus
TGTTGGTTCTCCATATGCAACTACTGTTTCATGGGTGGTTATCCTGGTCTCCCCACGTTTTCTTTCTTTTTCTTCAATGCATAGCCCATAGTTGTGGAGGTACCCCGTCCATGTGGACGAATCGGTTCAACTGTGATAGTGACTTTAACACAGTTTGGGACCTATCGTTTATGTTTATATTCAATAATGGTAAACAGGACAAATAGGGTGAATCTCCCATTGGCCCTTTCACACATGCGGAACGTTTGTCCGTTTTTCATCCGTCTGTTAACAGATGAAAAACTGACATCATTGCATCACTATGGAAAAATGGATGTAAATGGATGATCATAGATAGAAGATTACATAAAACCCCCAAAACATTATATATTTTCTGAAAGCAGACTCTCTAGAGCAGGGATATGCAATTAGCGGACCTCCAGCTGTTGCAGAACTACAAGTCCTATGAGGCATATCAAGACATTGATAGCCACAAGCATGACAACCAGAGGCAGAGGCATGATGGGACTTGTAGTTTTGCAACAGCTGGAGGTCCGCTAATTGCATATCCCTGCTCTAGAGAATACAGTAGTGTTACTTACAATTGTTTATGTCACATGATATTACTGCAAAGGTCAAGGAAATGCAACATTTCTGTAAAAAACACACTAAAGTAAATTTTGGGGGCACAAAAACATCTGTCAGACCAGCAGCCATACACATGGGCCGAATGCCAGCCAGTGTGTACTAGGCTTAAGGCAAGAAGTTTATTACTGGGCAGATCACCAGGTGAAATAAAAAGGTACAAAAGCTTAAACAAAAAAAAAAAAAAGAAAATGATTGGAGACACCACATGTAATAATTGGTAAACCGCATTATATTAAATTTGTGTTTTTTGGGTTTAATACTGTTTTAAGTTAAAAAAAGGAAAGAATATGTAAAAAAAAGTTTAAAAAAATGTAAGTTTAATTAAATAAAACCAAAAAATGTTTTAAAAGCCCCCACCCTCATGTACATGTACATAGGAATGCAGGCACATGCATTGGATGCCCACCCATACATAATGTTAGTTATTGCTGTGTACTTGAATGTTAGGTGTTGCTGTATACACTGGATCAAGAGCAATCATTTTAGAGTCATCATTCACTGTTAACTTTAAATTGATGAGCTGCAAAGGTTTTCTAATAGTCCCCTATGGACAATTTTGGGCAATGTAGTTTTTTGCTGTTTTGTGGGCAACAACTGCTCTATTTTACGTGCAGAAATAGATTACAAGTAATTAGACACCCTACTGTTAAAGTACTTTACTCATCTTGCAAGTTTATTTTCTTAATTCCCAATTTCGCAGCTTGTGGCAAAATTCTGTAGCATAAAGGATGATGGTTAAAAAACTGTGGGCGCTAAACACGTTAAACTAATGAATAGATATGACATACATAATCCCACACAAGCTTTTATAAACCGATTTGTTAATCATAAAAAGGCACCTTAGTAATTTGAAGTCTTGTAGACAAATTATGCATGAGCCACTAGAGGGCTCTCATGTCGTTCTGAATTTTAACACTTATATGCAGAAGTATTTAAATAGAGCTTTAAAAAAAAAAGCCTTTCTATGAAAGGATGATATTTCACTATGCTTTTATTTTATATAACAGTTCAGACAGTTTTACTGTTTATAACACTGTTTTGGGCAATATCTTTGTCATATTTTGGCTCAGGGAAGTTTATCTTGTTAATAGACTGCTAGTTTATTACATGTTTATTTTTTCCTTAGAACTGACTTAAAGTGTAACTAAAGAAAAAACTTTTTTTTTTTTTTCATTTTAGATAGCGTAAGGGAGGTTTTTTAACCCTTGTCGTTTTTGTAAACCATCTGTGTCCCATGGGGGAGATTCCCCTCCACTTCCTATCCCATAGCCAATATAGGATGTGACAGGAAATCCAAACAGGTGTTTTAATTCCTCTCCACTCTATACATTGCTAAAAGAAAAGATTTCCTTTAGTTTTATTTTAGGGGGCTTCACACTGCTCTGCAGTCCCTCTGTGCTTTGGGCAAAGCAAAGCTAACCCGCGGGTTGCGTGTGGGTTAGCTGCACTTTCCTAAAAGACTTCTATGATGCCCCACAGTTTTTATGCAGTGTCAGAAAGCATACCAAAAATGCAGTATGCAGGAGTTTTGGTACACTTTTTGAAACTGCACCAAAACCACAGGACCCTATAGATGTGTAGCACCCTGGTGTTAGTTTCCCATGAGGTAATTATCCTGGCTAATTATTAGGAGATCCACTGATTTCCCCCTAATTCTGGAATTGCTGCTCTTCTCTCTTCTGTCACTAGGTGGCATTGTAGCTGGTGACATTAGATAGACAAGGGCATAGCAAGGACAGATCATGAATGGATGGGGTGTCTCAGCCAATAGGGAAGGGTTTCTTTAAGTCCCATGGCCTGCTGGGAGAGCCTATTTATTTGGGTGGAGACAGGTGATCTGGGTTCTGTGCCTCCTGGACAGCTGTCTGAGTGGATGTGTGTTATGTCGCCCCGGGCTGCTAGGCCGGAAGCCTGAGGCCTATCCCAGGGACACCTGGCTGCTAGGCTGCCTGACGTCCATCCAGGAGCAAGAGAAGAAGGCTATGGTTGGGACTGCAGGATTGGAGTCCAACCGAGTTGTGATGGTTCAGCCGAACGTGGTACCAGTTGTGGTCAGAGGTAGAGGGGAAGCTGTCGCCACTCCCGGCCGAGATCTCACACTGTTTTTACCTACCGCTGCATTTACTCTGCTTTTATTGTAAGTTATCTGCTTTATATTTAAATAAATGCTTTAATTACTGCACTATGGAGTGCTTCCGTTTTCTTGCTCACATGTCCGCCTGACACCTGAAGAGGAGTGTTGTAAGGACACTACCAGAGGATTGGATACCGAGGAGGTGGATGCCTGTGTGGTTGCTCAGTAAGGTTGTTTTTCCTTACCTTTAAGGTAAGGGGTTGGGGGAAACGGCTTGGACACCTGCATGGAAAGGAGCACTTCTCTGATAATCCCTATAAAGACTATTTTGATTGCATCCGCAAAATTCACCACTTCACCCGGAGATTGCATAGAAATTGCACTGTGTATGGGAATCATTTGTTGGATTGCACAGGACTTGAATTTCTTTAGAAGCACTTTATTTGTTGACTCACGTCATTACATTTAGAATCAATTTTTATTATTTTTGCTTTATTACACAGGTTTAGTCGGTATCTATTTGGTATATATTTTGTTTATTTTGCACAGGGTTAGCTGCAATTTATTTATTCACCGGCTTGCTTCTTTGCACATATTTATTGTTTGCACGGATCATGCATTGCATTTTTGCACGGATCTTCATTTATTTATTTATTTATTGTGATTTATTTATTGCCACTTCTATATATTTTTTATTGCACTGACCTATTTATTTATTTTGTTGCACTGATCACATGGTATTTGGAATGTATTCACAGTTTTAGATCTGGTTTTATTTGCTTGATGCCTGTTGTATAGCTCTGCTCATTACTTGATGCTATACGTCCATTATTTATTTCATAAATTTTTTGGACGCTTTGTCTGGAGCCATCCTTGTTGGACCATCCCCTTGGAGTGGCGTACTTTCTACAAGCGCCACATTTTTTAACAATCTGGATATTATATCTATTAATGCATTTTGATTACGTTTTTTTACTATTTAATATCTATTTGATTTTTTAATGCTAGCACCCCATTATTTATATATTTATTTATATAAGATATTTATTCAACAGTCGATGTTTCTTTAACATTAAGCCAGCATTTATTTCATCAGATTTTTTTATTTTTATATTATCAGAGTTTCTTGAACCTCCCATCCACACTTAAACTTTCCATGTGTGGGTCACTTGTTCATATATTTACCATGATCATATGATGTGGTCAACATGGCCACAAAAAAGTTGTCTTTGGGCATAGTTGCATTTTTACTTGTTTATTTATATGACCTGTTATTGACTGGATAAAAGTGCCTTCTCCTACCAAGTGACCACTGCCTTCTTTAGGCAGGTGCTATACTCCATATTGTGGATGTGCTTTATTCAGTTTTACCTCCTTTTCAAAACTAGCTCTCTAGCGTGATCTTGACTACCCGCTGCTAGAGTGTCTCTTTGTTCCTAACAATGGCTTTCTTTCCATCCTGTTAACTTGGGCCCTTCACACCAGTCCATTGTGGTAACGAGCTTTGTTGGTTGGTGTGAAGTGGTACCATTCATTCTGGATGGCATCCAAATGTACCATCCTGGTGCACCTGACAAGCGCTAATGCACTTTTGTGTTTTGCATTGCGCTTCCAAAAATGCAGCACAGTGACTTTTAAACTGTTGTAGTGCATTAGGCAGCCAATTGAAATGAATGGGCTGCCTTAGTGCAACACTTGTATATTTAATGCGCTGCAATGGACCTGAGTGGTGTGTACCCTGATGATTTGTCTTGCATGTCTGTCTTAGCTATGATTCCATCTAATATTTAGTCTTGCTTTAGCCCTGCTGGTCATCCCAGCATTCCAATATCAGGAAGTTTCAACAAAAAGATGTGATACTTTGCATTAACATTTGGTGATATGCTCTGGAGCAAAAATCTATTATTACACTAATCTTTATAAAGATAGTGAGACCTCTCTTCAACTACCTGTGCCAGAGGAGCACCCAAAAAAGCTCCCTGAGTCCTTTGGATACCTTGGCAGCCTCAACTTGCGATTCCACTACACACACAACCCCCAGACCCGTATGGCCTCTTGTCTCCTCATTTGGCTCCCGATCCTCCGGCACAGGCACAGCACCAGATTCCGCCACTTCCTCACTAGTGGCATCACTCATAAGTAGTTTCTCCACAAAAGGCAGCAGAGTGGATGTCTCTTTTCACGCTCCTTCATGTGCTCCCTATGGACAGACTCAAATCCAGTGACATTGGGGGAACCTGTCTGCTACTCACTGACAGCATAGGGTGTAGAACTAGGAGAGTCCAGATGCTCCATCTTTGGTTGTTTTACAGGATCTTCCTGGCAGACACCCTCCTCCCAGGGCAGTTGCTCGCAGTTGGAAAGAACTTCAAAGAGGAACGCACGGCATCTCCCTCATTGTGCCCAAGGTTCAATGGTTGCATTCAACTGCCCACAGTAAGAGTATATTGGGGTTTCACTCACCCTATTTGGGCAAATGGAAAACCCTTTGGGTGGGGTCACCCACAGTTCAGTGTCCACTATAATACCTCAATAAATCAGCATAGCAATCTGGGGCTTAACCTCCTCCTGAGCAACTCTCTTAAATGAGCACATCCCAGATGCAGTTTGTTCACATTGTTGAATGACTCCTTCTTGTTCTCACATTGAACACAGCCACGCCTCAGCAACGCCTCCCAGCACCCCTTCACTTAGTGAAGCCGACAAATCTTCTCCAGGTGGTGAAGCACCTTATCCTGCTGACTACGCCAAGTGTTGGCAGCCCTGATCCTGATTTAGGGATGTATAACTCCACCACCCCAGTTCTACTCAAAGGAGGGATCTCACTAAAAGGGGTACTAACCCCTGCTTACATGGAGGTGTGGGATACGTCTCCTGCTAAACTTAAGTACATGAGCTGTAGTCTGCCATGTAGACATACTAAGAACAGTGTGCATGCTGTCTGTACTTATCCAGGAACTTAAATTCCTCATGGATGACAACATTGATTTTACACTATATGATGTACTTTGATAGGGAGGGGGAAACTCGCACACCTCCCCTAACATGGCACCAACTTTATGGGTGCCATAAATTGTAGTGTAATGGTGGCCTAAATCACCCGCTAATTACATTTTTCAGCTTTTTAGCTTATAGGTCAGGACCTGGATCTGGATTGTGCCATTTGATTTCAGCTTTTTTTTGTCTTTGTACTTGTGTGTACCAGGGACTGAGCTTTTAGAAAGGACACTTTTCCATAGGGGGTGCCTAAAGAGAGACGGCACTCCGATATGAGAAAAGGAAAAGGTGGCTACTATCAATATCATCGACAAATAAGATTTATCAAAAACGTATGTTAAATATCAAAATTGGTTTATTAAGTTACAAAACATTTGTGTTTTAAAAGGTTAGACCAGGCATAAAAAAAACACACCATGCCATAGACCCGTATTTACTCCCAATTGAAGCTACGCAACGTTGCGTTGCGAAACGCGTTGGCGTAGGTGCGGGGAGCGGGCCCTCATTGGGTTATTCTAAAAACTTTGAGTTGGAGATCAAAGACTGTCAGCAACGGACGTTATCAAAAGCGGATTGCTAATAACACCTGCTACGTGACATATATTGTCCGGCTTTTGCTATAGGCAGAAGCATATGCCGTATGTGCAAAGACTGAAAAAGTTGTGATATACATTTCCTTGGACTGCATAACGGCGCATCTTGGAGTCTCATTATCGAACTATTTTTTCGGCAGCGGGAGAGAAGCACGGAGGGTGTCCTCCCTTTACGTGCCTGAAAACAGAAATACTAACACAAGCGTCTGTCTGAAGAGACTGAAAGGAGTGGTAATGTAAAAATCATCTTTTCCCCAGTTTGCAGTCACTTTCTTTTGATCAGTGCCTACCGCTTGATACATAGTATGCTTTAGCAAGTCTCAGCAAAGAATATCAATTGAATGTCTACCAAAACGGTAAAATTATAAATGAACAAAGTAAAATCTTGATTTGTCATTGAAGACATACTATGTTGCATAGTGAAAATAATCTCATCTATTTAAAGGTTAAAATGCTCTTGTGGAAAAAAGTCTCTATATAAGTAGCCAGAAAAAGATTTACTTTTAGGATGCATGCCGGTACACTGTTATCGGACAAATAATAAGGAGCACCCATACACAGCAGCGTTGGGATATATTTTTTGCTATCTCTTTATGGATATTTTTTTTTGCTACTGCCTATGATTTATCCACTGATTATAAATAACAAACAACGTCTTTTAGGAAAGAAAACACGTATTATCATCCCCTGGTAAAAGTAACAATCTATAGCAGCCGAGAAACTGGATTGCATGAACTGCCATACATTTACTATCGGGTCTCTCGTTACTTAATTGGACTGCCATTCAGCTAACTAACCAGGGAATGCAATCTACTTTGATAGAAGTCATCTTTGTAATTCATTTATCTCCAACACCCTAGGGACCATATACATGCCATTTTTGCTGGCTAACTAAAACCATCTTTTTGGTAGATGTACTAATATAACTTGTTGAGGCATAATGGCATGTAGATGGTAACAGAGGCGCCTCAACCGTAATTGTTGCATGTGTGCGATATATGTTTGTCGGTGTTTGTTATGTGTTTAATGTATAGACACTAGGGATATCTAAATGTGTATTTAGGGAGTAAATACGGGTCTATGGCATGGTGTGTTTTTTTATGCTTGGTCTAACCTTTTAAAACACAAATGTTTTGTAACTTAATAAACCAATTTTGATATTTAACATACGTTTTTGATAAATCTTATTTGTCGATGATATCACCTTTTCCTTTTCTCATATCGGAGTGCCGTCTCTCTTTAGGCACCCCCTATGGAAAAGTTTCCTTTCTTATATGCCTACTATTGGCTATGATATCAACCCCCATAATACTCAGGAGTAGGGATGGGCCCGGTGCTCGATGCGAACCCATGTTCGCATCGAGCACCGGGTGTTCGCTCGCTCGGCGAGCCCAGAACTATTTTGGCCACTCGCATCACGTTCGTGTGATGCAAGCGGCCCCGCAATGCATTGCGGCCGGCGCGGCCGGCGCAGTGCATTGCTGGCTGATGATTGGCCAAGCATGCACTGTGACCCCGCATGCTTGGCCAATCACAGCGACGGAAACTCGAAGAGCCATAATTGGCTACAGGCAGGACGCCTGTAGCCAATTACAGCTCAGGGGCTTTAGTACACGCCCCCTCTTATAAAAGGCCGCCACGCCGTCGGCGCCGGTCACATGTTGTTCCGGCGTAGAGAGAGCAGGATCGTTCTGTGTCACTCTGCTAGATTTAGTTAGAGAGATTTAGTTAGAGAGATTTAATTAGATAGATTCATTTAGAAAGATTCATTTAGAAAGAGGGGCTTGTAGTGTGTTCGTGGCAGGCAGGCACTGGCAGGCAGTGGCAGCAAACAGAGCTCCTATATTATGTTCCCAGAGGCACCTATAGGACTTGTAGTGTGTTCGTGGCAGGCAGGCACTGGCAGCAAACAGAGCTCCTATATTTTGTTCCCAGAAGCACCTATAGGACTTGAAGTGTGTTAGTCCCATCACACAGAGCTATATTTTCTTCCCAGAAGCACCTATAGGACTTGAAGTGTGTTAGTCCCATCACACAGAGATCATATATTTTGTTCCCAGAAGCACCTATAGGACTTGAAGTGTGTTAGTCCCATCACACAGAGCTATATTTTCTTCCCAGAAGCACCTATAGGACTTGAAGTGTGTTAGTCCCATCACACAGAGCTATATTTTCTTCCCAGAAGCACCTATAGGACTTGAAGTGTATTAGTCCCATCACACAGAGATCATATATTTTGTTCCCAGAAGCACCTATAGGACTTGTAGTGTGTTAGTCCCATCACACAGAGATCATATATTTTGTTCCCAGAAGCACCTATAGGACGTGTAGTGTGTTAGTCCCATCACACAGAGCTATATTTTGTTCCCAGAAGCACCTATAGGACTTGAAGTGTGTTAGTCCCATCACACAGAGCTATATTTTCTTCCCAGAAGCACCTATAGGACTTGTAGTGTGTTAGTCCCATCACACAGAGATCATATATTTTGTTCCCAGAAGCACCTATAGGACTTGAAGTGTGTTAGTCCCATCACACAGAGCTATATTTTCTTCCCAGAAGCACCTATAGGACTTGAAGTGTGTTAGTCCCATCACACAGAGATCCTATATTTTGTTCCCAGAAGCACCTATAGGACTTGAAGTGTGTTAGTCCCATCACACAGAGCTATATTTTCTTCCCAGAAGCACCTATAGGACTTGAAGTGTGTTAGTCCCATCACACAGAGATCCTATATTTTGTTCCCAGAAGCACCTATAGGACTTGAAGTGTGTTAGTCCCATCACACAGAGATCATATATTTTGTTCCCAGAAGCACCTATAGGACTTGAAGTGTGTTAGTCCCATCACACAGAGCTATATTTTCTTCCCAGAAGCACCTATAGGACTTGAAGTGTGTTAGTCCCATCACACAGAGATCCTATATTTTGTTCCCAGAAGCACCTATAGGACTTGAAGTGTGTTAGTCCCATCACACAGAGCTATATTTTCTTCCCAGAAGCACCTATAGGACTTGAAGTGTGTTAGTCCCATCACACAGAGATCCTATATTTTGTTCCCAGAAGCACCTATAGGACTTGAAGTGTGTTAGTCCCATCACACAGAGCTATATTTTCTTCCCAGAAGCACCTATAGGACTTGAAGTGTATTAGTCCCATCACACAGAGATCATATATTTTGTTCCCAGAAGCACCTATAGGACTTGTAGTGTGTTAGTCCCATCACACAGAGATCATATATTTTGTTCCCAGAAGCACCTATAGGACGTGTAGTGTGTTAGTCCCATCACACAGAGCTATATTTTGTTCCCAGAAGCACCTATAGGACTTGAAGTGTGTTAGTCCCATCACACAGAGCTATATTTTCGTCCCAGAAGCACCTATAGGACTTGTAGTGTGTTAGTCCCATCACACAGAGATCATATATTTTGTTCCCAGAAGCACCTATAGGACTTGAAGTGTGTTAGTCCCATCACACAGAGCTATATTTTCTTCCCAGAAGCACCTATAGGACTTGAAGTGTGTTAGTCCCATCACACAGAGATCCTATATTTTGTTCCCAGAAGCACCTATAGGACTTGAAGTGTGTTAGTCCCATCACACAGAGCTATATTTTCTTCCCAGAAGCACCTATAGGACTTGAAGTGTGTTAGTCCCATCACACAGAGATCCTATATTTTGTTCCCAGAAGCACCTATAGGACTTGAAGTGTGTTAGTCCCATCACACAGAGCTATATTTTGTTCCCAGAAGCACCTATAGGACTTGAAGTGTGTTAGTCCCATCACACAGAGATCCTATATTTTGTTCCCAGAAGCACCTATAGGACTTGAAGTGTGTTAGTCCCATCACACAGAGCTATATTTTGTTCCCAGAAGCACCTATAGGACTTGAAGTGTGTTAGTCCCGTCACACAGAGCTATATTTTTGTTCCCAGAAGCACCTATAGGACTTGAAGTGTGTTAGTCCCATCACACAGAGATCATATATTTTGTTCCCAGAAGCACCTATAGGACTTGAAGTGTGTTAGTCCCATCACACAGAGCTATATTTTGTTCCCAGAAGCACCTATAGGACTTGAAGTGTGTTAGTCCCATCACACAGATATCATATATTTTGTTCCCAGAAGCACCTATAGGACTTGAAGTGTGTTAGTCCCATCACACAGAGCTATATTTTCTTCCCAGAAGCACCTATAGGACTTGAAGTGTGTTAGTCCCATCACACAGAGATCCTATATTTTGTTCCCAGAAGCACCTATAGGACTTGAAGTGTGTTAGTCCCATCACACAGAGATCCTATATTTTGTTCCCAGAAGCACCTATAGGACTTGAAGTGTGTTAGTCCCATCACACAGAGCTATATTTTGTTCCCAGAAGCACCTATAGGACTTGAAGTGTGTTAGTCCCATCACACAGAGCTATATTTTGTTCCCAGAAGCAACTATAGGACTTGAAGTGTGTTAGTCCCATCACACAGAGCTATATTTTGTTCCCAGAAGCACCTATAGGACTTGAAGTGTGTTAGTCCCATCACATAGAGCTATATTTTGTTCCCAGAAGCACCTATAGGACTTGAAGTGTGTTAGTCCCATCACACAGAGATCCTATATTTTGTTCCCAGAAGCACCTATAGGACTTGAAGTGTGTTAGTCCCATCACACAGACCTATATTTTCTTCCCAGAAGCACCCATAGGACTTGTAGTGTGTTAGTCCCATCACACAGAGATCCTATATTTTGTTCCCAGAAGCACCTATAGGACTTGAAGTGTGTTAGTCCCATCACACAGACCTATATTTTCTTCCCAGAAGCACCCATAGGACTTGTAGTGTGTTAGTCCCATCACACAGAGCTATATTTTGTTCCCAGAAGCACCTATAGGACTTGAAGTGTGTTAGTCCCATCACACAGAGATCCTATATTTTGTTCCCAGAAGCACCTATAGGACTTGAAGTGTGTTAGTCCCATCACACAGAGCTATATTTTGTTCCCAGAAGCACCTATATGACTTGAAGTGTGTTAGTCCCATCACACAGAGATCATATATTTTGTTCCCAGAAGCACCTATAGGACTTGAAGTGTGTTAGTCCCATCACACAGAGCTATATTTTCTTCCCAGAAGCACCTATAGGACTTGAAGTGTGTTAGTCCCATCACACAGAGATCATATATTTTGTTCCCAGAAGCACCTATAGGACTTGAAGTGTGTTAGTCCCATCACACAGAGCTATATTTTCTTCCCAGAAGCACCTATAGGACTTGAAGTGTGTTAGTCCCATCACACAGAGATCCTATATTTTGTTCCCAGAAGCACCTATAGGACTTGAAGTGTGTTAGTCCCATCACACAGAGCTATATTTTGTTCCAGAAGCACCTATAGGACTTGAAGTGTGTTAGTCCCATCACACAGAGATCCTCTATTTTCTTTGCAGAAGCACCCATAGGACTTCTAGTGTGTTAGTGGCATCACACAGAGCTCCTATATTTTCTTCTCAGCAGCACCCACAGGACTTCTAGTGTGTTAGTGGCATCACACAGAGCTCCTATATTTTCTTTGCAGAAGCACCCATAGGACTTCTAGTGTGTTAGTGGCATCACACAGAGCTCCTATATATTCTTCTCAGCAGCACCCACAGGACTACCGACTACAATGGCTGGAAGACCGCCAAGGGGAGGCAGAGCGTGCAGAGCCAAGAACACAGGGCAGGCAGGCTCTGTTTCTAGTGGACGTGGCCGTGGCCGTGGACGTGGTCGTGCATCGTCATCAGCACGTGGCCATGGGACACGCGCGTCTTTGTTTTCGGCAGCTGGACATGTGGAGCCGCATCATGCTGAAGGCTTGGTAGAATGGATGACCAAGCCCTCCTCATCCTCCTCATCCTCTCTCACCCAGGCTCAGGGTACTGGCAGAGCAGCTGCCAATGCGTACTCAATGGCCTCATCAGCCACCCCTTCCCTAGACCCACCATGTCCTCCTGAGGAGTCCCCCGAACTCTTTGAGCACAGTGTTGGGTACATGCTCCAGGAGGATGCCCAACGATTTGAAGGCTTGGATGATGATACCCAGCTTGAGGAATCTGGCAGTACTGTTCCACCAGCTGCAGCTTACTGCCAGGTTTGCTCTAGTGGTGAAGAGGGAGGGGATGATGAGGTCACTGACTCCACGTGGGTGCCTGAAGGGAGAGAGGATGAGGAGGAGGACGAGGAGGAGGAGGATGCGGCGTCACATGTCCAACGAGGCAGGATGCCCCCTGGAGGCCAGGTAGAGGCCAGCACAGCAACTGTACAACACCGCAGAGCTCCGCCTGTGCAGGGCGCTGCCTCTGCACGTTATCAGAAAAGTTCTTTGGTGTGGGCCTTTTTTGAGACGAGTGCATCAGATCGCACCACTGCTATTTGCAATATTTGTCTCAAGCGTATCTCGCGTGGCCAAAACATCAGCCGCTTGGGCACCACAAGCATGACCAGACATATGTCGACCTGCCATGCAGCTCGTTGGCAGGCACACATAAAAGACCCACACCAAAGAACTAAGCGGACCTCTCCTTGCTCCTCATCAGCTGGGATCTCCATCCCCACTACACCTTCAGTGCTCTCTGAAAGCTGCTCTGAGAGGACTGAAGGTGTAGAATTAGGTGTGTCACAACCAAGTACTTGCAGTACACCGACGTCCGATTGCAGCAGGCAAATTTCCCTGCCCCAGCTGCTGGACCGTAGAAAGAAGTACACTCCCAGCCATCCACATGCCCAGCGGTTGAATGCTAGCTTGGCTAAATTGCTAGCACTTCAACTGCTGCCTTTTCAGTTGGTAGACTTGGCCCCCTTCCGTGAGTTTGTTCAATGTGCGGTTCCTCAGTGGCAGGTTCCCAAACGCCACTTTTTCTCACGGAAGGCGATTCCGTCTCTCTACCGGCATGTGGAAGGCAATGTCCATGCCTCGCTGGACAGGGCGGTCAGCGGTAAGGTGCATATTACCGCTGACTCATGGTCCAGCAGGCATGGACAGGGACGGTACCTTTCTTTCACGGCCCATTGGGTCACTCTATTGGCAGCTGGGAGGGATGCAGGACAAGGTGCAGTAGTGTTGGAGGTTGTTCCGCCACCACGCCTCCAAAACGCTACTACTGCTACTGGTTGTGACACACCTCTCTCCTCCACCCCCTCCTCTTCGTCTTCCTCCAGTGCTCTGTCCTTGGAACCAGCGGTGCTCCGTATGCGTACAAGGGGCTACGCAAGTACGCAGGCAAAAAGATGCCATGCCGTGCTTGCGCTGGTGTGTTTGGGGGACAGGAGCCACACTGGGCCAGAGGTTCTGGCAGCTCTGCAGGGGCAGGCTGAGAGGTGGTTGACGCCACGTCAGCTTAAGCCAGGAATGGTCGTTTCTGACAATGGCACCAACCTCCTCTCCGCCCTGCGACAGGGGCAGCTCACCCATGTGCCCTGCATGGCTCACGTCCTCAACCTGGTGGTGCAGCGGTTCTTGGGCAGGTTCCCAGGCTTACAGGATGTCCTGAGGCAGGCCAGGAAAGTCTGTGTGCATTTCCGCCGATCTTATAATGCCAGTGCTCGGCTGACTGAGCTGCAAAAGGAGCTGAACCTGCCCAAGAACCGCCTAATATGTGACATGCCCACCAGGGGGAACTCAACGTTGGCCATGCTGCAGCGACTGCACACGCAGCAGAGGGCCATCAATGAGTACCTTTGCGACTACGGCACCAGGACAGGGTCAGGGGAGCTTGGTTTTTTTCCCCACGTCAGTGGAGCATGATCAGGGATGCATGCACTGTCCTCTCATCATTTGAGGAGGCCACGAGGATGGTGAGCAGTGACAGTGCATGCATCAGTGACACTGTCCCTCTTGTCCACCTGTTGGAGCATACGCTGTGTGGGATAATGGACAGGGCACTTGAGGCAGAACAGAGGCAGGAAGAGGAGGACTTCCTTGCCTCTCAAGGCCCCCTTTATCCGGACAGTGTTCCTTCTGTCCCACCCATCACACAGGAAGAGGATGAGGAGGAGGAGGAGGAGGAGGAGGATTGTGTGAGCATGGAGGTGGAGCCTGGCACTCAGCATCAGCAGCAGCAGTCTTTTAGGGATGATGTACAGTCCCAACAAACCAGTGGACTTGTACGTGGCTGGGAGGAGGTGGCTGGCGATCATGTCATCCTCAGTGATCCAGAAGACTCCGGACCGAATGCCTCAGCTAACCTACGCTGCATGGCCTCCCTGATCCTGCAAAGCCTGCGGAAGGATCCTTGTGTTCTTCGGATCAAGGAGAGGGACCATTACTGGCTGGCCACTCTCCTTGATCCGCGGTACAAGGGTAAGGTTGCGGACCTTATCTTGCCGTCGCAGAGGGAGCAGAGGATGAGACATCTCAGGGAGGCCTTGCAGAAAGGTCTGTGCAACGCGTTCCCAGAAACTGGGAGGTTACAAACTCCTGGTCCTGGGCGACGAGTTGCTGAGGCTTCGGTCAGTAGCAGAAGGAGCGGTGGGGAAGGTGGACGTCTGACCGATGCGTTCAGACAATTTTTTAGTCCGCAGCCCCAAGGTATGATCGGTTCCAGCAACCATCGCCAGCGTCTGATATACATGGTGCAGGAATACCTTGGGGCAAGGTCAGACTTGGACACCTTTCCCACCGAAAATCCTCTGGCTTACTGGGTCCTGAGGATGGATCACTGGCCAGAGCTTGCACAGTATGCAATTGAGCTACTGGCCTGTCCTGCCTCCAGCGTTCTTTCCGAACGCACATTCAGTGCTGCTGGAGGATTTGTCACCGATCATAGGGTGCGCCTGTCCACCGCCTCGGTTGATCGACTGACCTTCATCAAAATGAATCAGTCTTGGATCACCACCAGCTACCAGGCACCTGAAGCGGATATAACCGAATAATTTATAATGTCACATCCCTTCAAGACTGCCTATGCTGATGCTGAGTGACTGTCCTCTTATGTTCACTGACTATCCTCTTCCTCCTCCTCAATGATCCATGCCACCACACCAGTGCCTAAGGCACAATTTTCCAGCCCCTGTTTAACAGGGGCGTGTACATACAATTTTTATAAAAAAATGCTTCGCAACACGTGTGACTGCTGTGCTCCAAGTACAGTATCTGTGAGGGGTTGCAGTGTTGTGGCACCAGCACCAGTGCCTAAGGCACAATTTTTCAGCCCCTGTTTAACAGGGGCGTGTACATACAATTTTTATAAAAAAAAGCTTCGCAACACGTGTGACTGCTGTGCTCCAAGTACAGTATCTGTGAGGGGTTGCAGTGTTGTGGCACCAGCACCAGTGCCTAAGGCACAATTTTTCAGCCCCTGTTTAACAGGGGCGGGTAATTACAAATCTTGATCTAATAGTTCACAGCAGGGCCCATTCCTGCGCCCACCAAGAGTAACTATGAGGGCCTACAGTCTTGTGGCAACACCGTCCACCACCACCGCCAAAGGCCCAATTTTTCTGCCCTGTTCATCAGGTGCTTGCAATTACAAATCTTGATCTAATAACTCACAGCAGGGCCCATTCCTGCGCCCACCAAGAGTAACTGTGAGAGCTTACAGTCTTGTGGCAACACCGTCCACCACCACCGCCAAAGGCCCAATTTTTCTGCCCTGTTCATCAGGTGCTTGCAATTACAAATCTTGATCTAATAACTCACAGCAGGGCCCATTCCTGCGCCCACCAAGAGTAACTGTGAGAGCTTACAGTCTTGTGGCAACACCGTCCACCACCACCGCCAAAGGCCCAATTTTTCTGCCCTGTTCATCAGGTGCTTGCAATTACAAATCTTGATCTAATAACTCACAGCAGGGCCCATTCCTGCGCCCACCAAGAGTAACTGTGAGAGCTTACAGTCTTGTGGCAACACCGTCCACCACCACCGCCAAAGGCCCAATTTTTCTGCCCTGTTCATCAGGTGCTTGCAATTACAAATCTTGATCTAATAACTCACAGCAGGGCCCATTCCTGCGCCCACCAAGAGTAACTGTGAGAGCTTACAGTCTTGTGGCAACACCGTCCACCACCACCACCACCCCCAATTTTTCTGCCCTGTTCAACAGGTGCATGCAATTACAAATCTTGATCTATTAACTCACAGCAGGGCCCATTCCTGTGCCCACCAGTCTTGTGGCTACACCAACATCTAATAGGGCAAATTTCTGCAGAGTATATACGCCAGGCCCCTACTTTCAAACATCCAACTTACAAACGACTCCTACTTGCAAATGGAAAGAGAAAACAGGAAGTGAGAGGAAATCTACCCCTAGGAAGGGAAATTCTATCCTGTTAGATTTAATTTGGGAAAAAGGTATCTCCTCTCTACTGATACTTTATCACCAATCCTTGTTTCAATTAAAACCCCACTTTTCCAAAAACATTTGTCATTGGGACGGAAAGTGAGGTGACATGTTCTGAACAGATGTGCAAAGACAGCAAATGTTACAGGGGTGATAACCCCTCCCTATGTTCTCCAAAAAGCTTAAAAATAGATTTTTTTGGGATGGAGCTACACTTCATAATGTACCTGTTCAGATTCTACTTAAGAACAAACCTAAAGCCGCAAGTGTTTTTAAATGGCTTCTTTTTTTCCTTTACAAATGTCATTTTGTGCAAGGACAGTTCTAAACACGGGAAACACATGCCACTTCACAGGCATACTTTTGACACCCCCCAGGTACCATATTTAAAGGAAAATTTCACTTTTTTTTTTTTCACTTTATGCATCATTAAAATGACTGCTCCCGAAAAAACGTTAGTTTTTAAAAGTTCTTTTTGCATTGATATATGTCCCCTGGGGCAGGACCCGGGTCCCCAAACCTGTTTTATGACATTAACATGCATATTGGCCGTTGTAATTAGCACTTTTGATTTCGAACGTTCGCGTCCATTATAACGTATAGGGTTCGAAAAATTCGCGCGAACTTTCGGTCCGTTCGAAGGTTCTGGTGCGAACCGAACCCGGGGGTGTCCCTACTCCCTACTCAGGAGGTATGACATAAGGTATATTGGTTAAACTTATTATTAAGGTTTTTTTTCTAATGTTAGCGACAAAAATACAAATATGGTCAGTATCTTATAATCTTTTGAACTGAGCTTTTAGAACAATATTTTTGTAGATTTTCACATTTTCACATTTCATGAACTTTGGCTGGGGTTATCTTGTGGTCAGAACAGAGACGTCTTCAAAATGAAGAATGATGCATTAGTCTGCTTGTCAGCATCAGTTTCTTGTGACTTGGAACAAGTCTTGTGATTCTTTATTTACCAAGAAAAATTTAAAAATGATGATTGAGTAAAATGTATATGCTGGTGTGTGCTATGTTAGACATATCTTTATTGAAGAGGTATGGTAATAAAACTGTTTATTGAAAGATGAAAGAATAGCACACAAAGTCTTTGCATGCAGTTTTTATTATAGCTCTCTACTAGGTTCCACATGCTTGCATCAAATATTAAATATAGGAAAGGTTTGTTTGTAAAAATTTCAAAACAACATCCAAGTCTGAACGTGTTTCTACAGACCTGCCAACCAAGAGTCTTAAAGCAACCAAACAGAACATAGTCAGCATAACCATACCATTACATATCTTTAATGCTGCCCAGGTCGGTGAAATCCTCTCTGATGCTGTGAAAAGGTCCCTTGGAGTCTGCATGGAAACGGACACTTCTGGGAGTTTCGATCTCCATGCCCCCCTAGTTCTTCCCTCAGCTTGTGTCACCACTAAAGAGAGTGGTGAAAGGTGATTTGAGTGCAGTGGGAGAAACCAGTAACAGACCTTTGGTAACAGAGCTGGAAAAGTATTAATGAAACTGCAAGTACAGTGATGTCACCACACTTGTGTTTTATTGAGATTAATGAGTCCCTCTGCCGTGGTGGCAGATGGGACTTGCAGTCTCTCCACTCACAGATCTCTGTGGATGGATGATGCAGCTGTGTGGGCAGAGCTGCGCAGAACCACACCAAATTAATGAAAAAGAACACCCGTATTCAGCAAGGCTGGTGGGGTGCTGCGGACTGTAATGCCACGTACAGACGATCGGACATTCCGACAACAAAATCCTGGATTTATTTCCGATGGATGTTGGCTCAAACTTGTCTTGCATACACATGATCACACAAATGTTGTCGTAAATTCCGATCGCCAAGAACGCGGTGACGTACAACACACACGACGAGCCGAGAAAAATGAAGTTTAATAGCCAGTGCGGCTCTTCTGCTTGATTACGAGCATGCGTGGAATTTTGTGCGTCGGAATTGTGTACACATGGATTTTGTTGTTGGAAAATTTGAGATCCAGCTCTCAAATTTTTGTTGTCGGAAATTCCGACAACAAATGTCCGATGGAGCCTACACACAGTTGGAATTTCCGACAACAAGCTCACATCGAACATTTGTTGTCGGAAATTCCGACCATGTGTACGCGTTATAACACTGTTTAATGTTACACGCTAAAGATGTAACTTGAAACATAGTTAGAAAGGTGTACTTAGCCTTTAACAAATAGTTTTTATGTAGCACCATACCTCATGTACTTCTGTTGTTGCTGTCCCCATTGTCTTTGCAGCCTGAGTTTGCAGCACAATCCTGCAACTAAACAATGCCCCTGATATTTCTGCCTATAGGGTGGCTACTCTGCCATACAGGGTCTCCCTGGAATCCCATTGTAGCAACCATGATGTGCACATTCCTGATTGGGAAAAAGGTTTGGGTGGAAGGACCATCTGAAGAAGACACAACCTATTGTGCCAAACCCACCACTCTGGCAGGAGAGGTAAAACAGTGTTATTTCCTGCATAAAAGTTCTGTTGTCTTATTGCTTTGCATACCCTACTGTACAGAAGTTATGGTTTCCATTGCTTGCACCAACATGAAAAAAAGCCTTACACAGTTGTATGCAAAGTGGATGAATATAACTGAATATTTTAGGATATATTTGTGCTAATAACCAGTGATACATCAGCATAGATCAGTGATTGGTATTGCTCTGACCACTATACCCTATACCTGTACTGATATTAGCTACTGTTGCTGACCTCCTTTTGAAAATGCTTTTGCCTAGCTGCTTTGGCTTTCCTAATGTCTGAGTCAAGCATCTTTAATGGGCATGCAGCAGCAAGTCAGGTGAAGGCAGGTCGGCAAGTCAAGTGAAGGCAGGATGCTCATTTAGGGTCAGTACTGTGCCAAAGTTATGAATTGTGTGTGTGGGCTGGCAAGATGATTCAAGTGCAGGCTTTGTATATCTCTTTGGGACTCCAGTAGAAGAATTCTCTTAACCAGACTTTAGTTCAGTTAAGTTTTACTTAAGTGTTGTGACCATTACCAAGTCAAGTAACGGTGTCAGTTTCCCTATGCATTCTCCATTAAGTTGAGTAAACAAATATTTGATTAATCCAGCTTGTAGGCAGTTTGGAAATGTGTACAGTGAATTTATTCAGCACCTACCCAGGCTGGGGAAGGGGTTAATTGTTTTTAATTCAGTTCATGGGCTTTGGGTCCTGGCCGGCCCACCTGTGCTATAACAAGGAGGACAGCCAATGTCCAGAAATCGGGAATGTGGGTACTGATGGATTCAAGGTGGCGCTGCTGAAGAAACTGGGAATTGCAGAGGACATCCAAGCCATGGACTATGCCATAATAGACTCTCAACTCACGGAGGTAGGCCTGGGCCACTGCATTATTCTAATTAGCATTAGGGACAGAACAGTGCTTATGTTGAACTGTATAATGCATCGTGTTCAGTAAAGTTACAATAACTGTTATGAGCCTGGTCTGAAGTTACTCAAATAGGTGCATGTTGGTTCTGGTTTCTAAAAGAACCTGGGTCTGTAAATGGGGTGGGAAGTGACACTACTACAAAAGGTTAACTCTGCCAGACAAGAACTGAAGTGTAGTTGCTAAGGGTAACCAAGCACAAGTTCAAGGCACAAAGCAGCCAGTCATGAAAGGACCTCCAATAGCAAATGAAGAGATTTTCTGGGTCCCTCCCTAGCTCTCGGTATCCAACTGGATTCAAACTCGCTTTACGGAGATCGATGCCCTGGTCTTAAGGTATGGGAAGGAAAGAGTTTAAGTGTTGCTAAACACAGGGCCCCACTATATCTAGTCTCCCACAGTACACAGAACATGGAAATGCAATTATTTAATAAATATAAACTGCTAAATACTGTAGCACCCTGTAGTTTAGGCAGGGAGCTCCTCACAAATTTACTTGCCAGGTGTAGTTATCCTGGTTGATTGATAGAGATCTATTTATTTCTCCCTAAGTTTGGCCTTGTTGCACTTTTCTCTTCTATCACTAGGTGGCCAGGTACTTGGTGGTACTAGACATGAGAAGGGCAACCTAAGGTCAAGTTATGGGTATGTGGGGTATCTCAGCCAATGAGCAGGGGTTTTCTTGAATCCCTTGGACTGCTGGGAGAACCTATATATTTGGGTGGAGTCAGGTGATCTACTTTCAATGCCACCTGGACGGCTGTCTGCATGGACATTTGACGTGTGCCCCGGGCTGCTAGGCCAGAGATTGGGCCTATCCCGGGGGCATCTGGCTGCTAGGCTATGTGAGGGCCTATCCAGAAGTAAGAGAGCAGTGCAGGGTTGGGATTGCTGCTTGCAGTCCAACCAGAAGTGACAGTTCTGCCAGTGGTCGGAGGTAGAAGGGAAGCTGTGGCCACAAAGGGACCAACCACCTTATTACCAGGGATCCCAGTGAGTAACTGAAGCAAGTACCGGAGAAACATTCTCACTGAATGGGCGTGGTGGAGAATCTGTAAACTTCAGGCGGTGATCAAGTCAAGGACCCAACCAGTGGAGGTGACGCTTGCTGAGCAGCCTTGTGTGTCAAGCTAGAGACTGAGTCGGTCATCAGGAGTGAAGCTTGAGAAGTATCTGGAGTGCCAAGCTAGGGACCCTGAGAGCAACGGGGGTAACGCTTGAGGGAGATAACACAGCAAAGACTGGAGGAGGTCAAGGGATTCTGAGTCAGTGAATCAGAGGGTCTAGCGAGAGACCGGGAGCTCAGTGTTGAAGAACTACAAGAGGCAGTTGTAGTGAAGCTGAAGGAACTGTTGCATTTTAGTTGGGAACTGTTGGGGACCATTGCCATGGGAGACAACATTTCCTGCAGATGTGGCACCTTACTGGGGCCTTTAACTGCACAGCTGTCCTCCTACTGAAGTCTTGGAGTCTGCTAATTGAATTTACAGCTACTTAAGGGTGTCCTGGCCCTAACCCTCCTTCCTCCAAAAATACAAAAAGGACTGTTAAGAGAAATAAAACCTCTTTTACATCCAATAACTTTGTCCACCTTGCACTCACTATGCCTCACAACCCACCACATACAGACGGATGTCCGCTATCTTTGGCCTGGAAAGTTCTCATTAGACTGGACAAGGCCAAAGACCTTGCTACAATACCTTTTCTCATCAGCAGTTAGAGCAGTCTTGTGACTTCTATCAGTGTCTGGTTAAAGCTTGTAGGAGGAGTTTCTACTCTGATTGTCCTATGAGGCTTCAGGACCCCTGACCCTCTGTCTGGACAGTGCTGATTGGCCCTGTGCTGATCACATGCACCCTCCCAAGAAAATGAATCACTCTCTAGCAATACACACCAAACTGAGCATGTGCAGCTTGCCCCCAAGGCGCTGTTCTATCAACAGATAGATTGGGGACTGTGTAAAAGGGGAAGATCAGAGAAGACAGGATCAAACAGTCTTTTTACACAGTGTGCAGGATTAACACCTTGGGTTCCACAGCGAGTATAACAACCATGCTTTACTGCATATACAGATTTTGCTGTTGTGGTTTTAGTAACACTTCAAGTGATAGTCTGCATGAGGTCTGTGCTCATCAGGACCTCATTCTTTCACTGGGAGTGAGGTAACAAAGGTATGCTGGACTGGTGGAGTGGGCACAGACTCTGCACATCCCTTTGAGTGCAAACTTACATCAAGTTACAGTGTGTAGTGACATGGAATAAGTTGCTTTTCAGAAGAACTCTGCATTGTTACTGCACAAATTAAAAGCTCATCTCTAAGTCTGGGAACTTCCTTAATGTTTGATTCTTCACATGATTGCAGTCTCTGTCTGGTCCCGAGCATTGATGAGCCTGCTCCGCGCGAAGGGTACCCACACATGCACTGGCGCATATGACCCGCCCACACACTTTACGTAGTGTGTAAGAGTGTTGGGGGGGGGATTTTGAGAGGTAAACCTGTGGTAAGAAATGTTATCATTGGAGGCTAATGCAGATAGCAGCACTTTTCATTTCATTAGACCCCTTTCACACTGAGCCGCTCCGGGCGTCAGCGCTTTACCGGCATTTTAGCGGCGCTATTCGGACGCTAGCAGGGCAGTTTTAACCCCCGCTAGCGGCTGAAAAGGAGTTGAATCGTCCCGCAAAACGCTGCAGCAGCGGCGCTTTGCCAGCGGAATCACGGCGCTGCCCCATTGTTTTCAATGGGCAGGAGCGGTGGAGGAGTGGTGTATTCACCGCTCCTTCACCGCTGCAAAGAAGCTGCTGGCAGGACTTTTTGTGACGCCCTGCCAGCGCAGCGCCCCAGTGTGAAAGCACTTGGGCTTTCACACTGGGTTTGCAGCTGAGGCTTTTTTCAGGTGCTATGCAGACCCTATTTTTAGTGCTGTAGTGCCTGAAAAATGCCTCAGTGTGAAAGGGGTCTAACTGATGGGTAAAGCATTCATAGATACTCGGACACATTTCCTCCTCTGAGACAAATAATATGTGAGGCTTTAGCATAGATAGAAATTATAATATCTTTTAAACATTCAAATGAGAAAAAAAAATAAGGTTCAAGAATTATGCAGTGAAAGAAAGCCATGGTCACCCATTGCCAGTTTTTAGCACAGGCCGAGCAGTAGTCAAATATTTACAAACCTCCAGGCATATGGTGCAATAGTATAAATTAACCGCTGGAGAGAACAGAGTGTAACACATCTGCTGCAAGGCAGATGTGCTATCCACTGAGGCAGCATTTTGTGCCTGTACAATCACTGTTTTATTTTATATTTTGCCTTCTAAGCATTTTGCTTTGTATGTATAGTTAGTTTGTTCTGCTTTTTTGCCTATTTTTGCCCTAAGAAATTAGTGTAATGTTTATCTGATATTTTTCTTCTTCTAAATAAAATAGTCTATTCCCATGATAAAAAGGCTGTTCTGGAAAATGGTAGGGCAAGGCTTTAACTCAATTAATTGAATACAAATTACAAAAACTCTAGGCCACAGATGTTAGGTAATAAAAATAGAAATTAATCAATATCTGTGGGCAGTCTGAGACCTGTGCAGACATCCTCTGGCCAAATTACCTTGATGTAGGATTAAGACATACACTTAGGCCCCTTTCACACTGGGGCGTTTTTCATGCGGTACAGCGCTAAAAATAGCGCCTGTTCACCGCATGAAAAAATCTGGCCCCTTTAACTCCAGTGTGAAAGCCGGCGGGCTTTCACACTGGAGCGGTGCGCTAGCAGCACGGCAAAAAAAGTCCTGCTAGCAGCATCTTTGGAGCGGTATAGGAGCGGTGTGTTCACCGCTCCTATACCGCTCCTTCCCATTGATTAGAATGGGACACCGCGGTGAAACCGCGGCAATGCAGCCGCAAAGCGCCGCTACGGCGGCGCTCTGCGGGGGG
This sequence comes from Lithobates sylvaticus, assembly GCA_028564925.1. Lineage (NCBI taxonomy): Eukaryota > Metazoa > Chordata > Amphibia > Anura > Ranidae > Lithobates > Lithobates sylvaticus. The sequence continues at coordinate 602,291,523 of CM053026.1, forward strand.
TCTTTAACCCTTTTTCGGCCGCTCGCGGGGGGTAAAACCGCACCGCGAGCGGCCGAAAACCGCGGTTAAAACTACGGTAAAGCAGCGCTAAATATAGCGCTGCTTTACCGTCACCGCGGCTCCCCGCCCCAGTGTGAAAGGGGCCTAAAAGAGGTTTCTTAGAAAACTTCCCTTTCGAGAATGTCCCAGTGTCCCACAGAGCTATTGTGTTCTCCCAGCGGGGGCGCAGGGAGCACAGTGATTACTGCTAAAGGCTATAGCCACTGGCAATAATTGCATGCTAAAAATCCAACATGCTGGTCATACCCAAGATTGCTGGATCGGCTTGGGTGCAATTAGCCTGCCCATAGATGATAGAATCTCGTCCAGTCCCTGCTGAACCAGCCGAGATTCGAACCATCTATGACCGGCTTAATTTCTAACAGATAATGTGTTTTTTGTTCAGGAAATAACATTCGTTGCAATGTTAAAAGGAAAGGAAATGTTTAAGTACTTTCAAAAACTATTCATCAAGTCATGAAATGTACTGATAATATTTTTTGTCCGAATGTTCATAGAAATATTTGTTCCTTCCTAAATCTTCTAGTTTTTGGCTAGCTTTAGACCTGTAGAGATCAAATTTCCCAATCAAGCATGTTTGTTTCTCTGGGATAAGACTATGGGTGTCTGTGTAGTGCATAAATATGCACACTCAGCTTACAGTATTTAAAGTGGAGTTCCAGGGGAAGCTCCACTTGTTCGCGCCCTCCCCCCTCCACTGCCACATTTGGCACTTTTTTTTGGGGGGGGGGAGCAGGTACCTAATTTTGACAGGTACTCGCTGCCACTTCCTGGTAAGATCGCTGTGCCACAATTTACATAATTTCTGGACCCTCCTCCTTCCCCCTGCTGCCTTCTGGGACACACAGAGGTCCAAGAAGATGGCGGGACCATTCAGAAAGCACAGCACGACTTGCGCATGCACAGTGGGAAACAGGCTTGGAAGCCGCAAGGCTTCACTTCCGGTTTCTCTTACTACAGATGCCTGCGTCTGCATCTGAATACGATTGACGAATCAGCTAGGGGTGCCGACATCATGGGATCCCTGGACAGGTAAGTGTTCTTATATTAAAAGTCAGCAGCTACAGTACAGACTGGAATTCCTTTTTACGCATTCCACAGCAAGAATTTTCTGATGACCATTTCATTTCTCTGGGCAGCTTTATCTTTTTCTGTCAGTCTATTGTTTTTAACGTTTTTACTTAGTTCAGTCATAAATGATCAATTATTTAGAACCTTTTCTAAACACCCTTGGAGATTGTAAGTACACAGAGTACCACATGTTAGGAGTGAATGCCCTGGAGCCACAGAGAATTCTTAAAGTATGAGTAAAGGCAGCACTTTTTCTTTCATTTTGGATAGAGTAAGGGAGGGTTATAACCCCTGTCAGTCTTTTTTGTCCCAGTGGGGAGATTTACCTTCAATTCCCACCCCATAGTCAAAACAGGAAGTGAGAGGAAATCCCTGCAAATTGAGATAATCTTTTAGGGTCCCCCAGGTCACCATATTGGAAGATTGCCCCTCTATTACTGTTCTGGGAATAACCCAAAACTTGGGATTTTATTTTGGTTTAATTTTTTATTAAATAACGGTAAGCAGGGTTGAAGAGGGTGAATCTCCCCAACATAGGTAGCAATAAAAATCTAACAGATGTTCTAATCCATCTCCACTCTATCCAAAACTAAAAAAAAGTTTTGCCTTTAGGTATATTTTAATGTGAAGACCTGAAGCTTGAAAAAGCTGGTGCCAGTTGTGGCTCAAAGCAGGGGAGAGCTGAGACACTGCAGAACAGGCAGACATATCTGGATCTGGAAGCAGCAATAAGTTGCCTGATCTTTAGCAGCAGGACAGACAGGGGTTAGCAACAAATGGGTACAAGCCAAAGTCAGCAACAGATTAGTACCCCCAAAACAGAGTAGCGAGCAGGATCATTGAACAAGCAGGATCATTGAACAAGCACAATTGTAGTTAGGATGCAGGCAGGGATCAGTGGCAGGTAGTCACTGGGCAGAATTTGAAGCGAAGGGTAGGCCAAGGGCAATACCAGAAGAGCAGATTTCTAAGCGGGTCACAAGGCAAGTCAGGTCAGAAACAGGAAGTTAGGGCCGCAGCAGAATCAGTTTTTTAGGCTGCAGTTTGATAGCAGAAGATCATCAGCTTCCATCAGCTACCATCAGCTTCCATCAGCAGATAGATCATCAGCAGAGATTGAGCACCGGAGGGTTTTATACCCTTCATGACCAGCCAATTTTTTGTTATTCAGCACTGTGCTACTTTAACTGGCAATTGCATTGCCATGCAACACTGTATGCAAATTAATTTTGATTTTCTTTTTTACACACATATTGCATTCTTTTGGTGGTATTTGATCACCACTGGGTTTTTTCTTTTCTGTTTTTGAAAAAAAATATATATCTGTGATTGGCTACAGCTAATCACATGGTACAGGTAGCCAGGTACCATCTGATTGCTGTGGGCCAATCACATATCAAAACAGTAAGCAAGATGTTCATGAATGGAAAGCCATTCATGACAGGTTGTTTACATTGTTATCATGTGGTTGCTATAAACAAATAATAGCGATCACATGATACCCGTTTACCAATTACCAGTAACTATAATCTGCTGTGTCCAGTGGACACCGTGGTCACAGGAGGGGCACACTGCACTCTCCTAACCTGGAGCAGGCACAATGGCATATATATACGTCATTGTGCCTGCACTTGCCACCCTGCTGCTGTATAATTACTATGGTGGGTAGGCAAGTGGTTAACTAGTTTCCCTCTAGAGCAATTTTTTACACATATACCAATCTTCATTTTTGCCTATAAAATTACTTAAACCCCAGATCATCATATATTTTCTGGAAGCAGAGGCCTTTAGAAAAAAAGGTGGTTGTTGCAGTCTTTTTTTTTTATGCAATACAATATTTGTGTAACAACTTATCAAATCTTTATTTTTAGGAAAAAAAATTCTAAAATTAATTTCATTGCACACAAATGAAATTAAGCCTCTATTTTTTGTACAATGAAAAAGATGGGATAGTTTGAAATACTGCCTTTACAGCTCATCAGTTTACAGTAAACCATAAAAAGAGAGATTTCTACAATTATTGCTTTCACTCACATACCTCACATTTGTGGTGCAGTCGTGGTTTACATACATGTGCACACTGTATGCATTTGCGGTTGTGTGCAGGGCAATGGAATTCCTTTTTTTTTTTTTTATTAAACTTTTAAACTATTCTATAATTACATTTTTTTTAAGCATATTTATCTTGTTTTTTTTTAATTAATTTAACTTTATTGCTATCACAAGCCCCCTATGTGATAGCATACGGCAAGTGACAGGTTCTTTTAATGTGGGGGCACACCTCCCACACTGTGTATAGTCACCTGGATCACTTTAATGCCGCGTACACACGGTCGGAATTCTCGTCGGAAAAAGCTCTGATGGTTTTCCCGTCGGAATTCCGACGGAATTTCGCTCAAACTGTCTTGCCTACACACGGTCACACCAAATTCCGACGGTCAGTAACACAGCGGCATAAAACACGTTCGACAGCACTATAAAAGGGAAGTTTAATGCTTCCGAGCATGCGTTGAATTGTTTCCGAGCATGCGTCGGAATTTTGCGTGTCAGAATTGCATACACACGATCGGAAAATACGATAGAAAGGTTTTCCGTCGGAAAAATTGAGAACAGGTTCTCAATCCAAAGTCCGTCGGAAATTCCGACAGAAAAAGACCGATGGGCATACACACGGTCGGAAAATCCGTTGAAAAGCTCCCTTTGGACTGTTTCCATCGGAAATTCCGACCATGTGTACGCAGCATTACATTACAGCCATGAGATGGCAGCCACAAGCTTGATTTCTTTCTTTTACATTTTTGAATGGTGCAATATCAAAAAATATCCACAACTTAAATCTTAAATACAATTACTTTATGACACATAACCATTTTTTTAAAGAGAAAAATCTATAATGGGTTAACATACACTAAGTACAATGTGTATACCAGATACCAAATTCAAACAAAACATATACTAACAAATGTAACAAATAATTGTTATCCACCTCCTACAGCAACCGTTAATAATCCTTATAACCATATATTTTAAATAAATAGATACCATATTTTTTGTATTATATTTAAGATTACCCAAACTATTAGTAATATCAGCTTTGATATACCATTCTGTATATTTTAAAATGTGAACATAAATTGTTATTTCTGTCAAAGCTGAACAGTAACATCAAAGGGTCTTTGTGAACGGTAATACCTGTAACCAAATGTATATATCTTAACACCTGCTCCCAAAAGGATGACATTTTCGGACAATCAATGCGCTAACATGGGCCTACATGATTTACATTGAGGACATATTTTTGCATACAGCAATGAGGGATTTATTATAAATGGGATGTATGCTCTAAGCATAATATTAAATTGAGTTTCAACTCTCATTTATAATGATTTTCCGAAGCTTGTTATATTGCTCCAATCGTTTTTCCACCAGACTTTCATGGAAGAAATTAGCATGCCAATTTTTTAAGCTTGTATTTTCCTCTGATCTAGAAAAAATATAATTCAAAGGATGATATACAATGATCAGTCATAACTTTAAGACCACTGTCAGGTTAAGTGAATAAAATTGATTATCTCTTTGCAATAGCATCTGAAAGTGGGTGGGGTAGATTAGGCAGAAAGTAAACACGTTGTCCCTGAAGTTAATGCATTGAAAGGAGAAAAGATGGGCATCGCAGTGTGTTGTGTATGGGGATGTGTGTTGTGTAGCCGCAGAGCGATCAGGGTGCCCATGCTGACCTGTGTCCACAGCCAAAAGTGCCTACAATGGGCACATGAGCATCAGAACTGGACAGCGGAGCAATAGAAGAAGGTGGCCTGGTTGGATGGATCATGTTTTCTTTTACATCATGTGGATGGCGTCGCTTAACTGAGGAAAAAAGTGTAATGCTTTAGGCAATGTTCTGTTGGGAAACCTTGGCCATCCTTGGAATCCTGCCATTTATGTGGATGTTACTTTGACACATACCACCTACCTAAACATTGTGCTTACCAAGTGCACCCCTTCATGGAAATGGTATTCCCTGAAGACAGTAGCCCCGTTAAGGGGATAATGCGCCCTGCCACACTTCACAAATGGTTTGAGGAAAACAACA
>CM053026.1:602297221-602331175 GCA_028564925.1 Lithobates sylvaticus
GAGATTTCCCTTTGCTCACAGCCAATATAGGAAGTGAAAGGAAATCCCTTCAAAGTGTCACCAGAACTAGTGTCACCATTGAAAAGTTCCCCTCTATTACTGTTCTAGAGGCAACCAAAAAATTTGTGATTTTCTTTCGCTTTCAGTGATAATAGACAATAGAACAAATAGAAAGGGTGTATCTCCCTAACGGGAATGTAGACAGCAATAAAAAATTGACTGGTGTTCTAATCCCTCTCCATCTACCCAAAGAAAAAATGCCTTTTATTATTCTTTAAGTACACTATGATTTGGGTTAGCTTGTCTCATTTTCCTTATTCCATGCATCCATTTATTGTCTGTTCCATTTAAATATATATCAGAAAATAATAGAATTGCGCTAAAATTTTGAACAATCAAGAGTGGATAATTGCATAAATTCAAAATCACTATAAAGTCCACCAGTACTCAAATAATGGTAAGTCCATCAGTATATACAATGGCGTCTCCAACCGCTGTCAAATTATATGCTGAATCCACCACCAAATAGAAGAAATCAATTCTTACCAACTTCCTATGATCCCCCATTACAGAGGATCAAAAAAATGTTTGGGACAAAACACAACCTGGCTCCCACTCCCTGTAAGCACACTCGGTTGTCCTCAAGCCGCCTCTCATAGGCCCAGACGGTAGATGGATAGATGTGGTACATAAAAGATAAAGGCTCCAAATAGTGTAAAACATTTTACATTTATTAAAACTTAGGAAAAAAATATAAGTAAAGAGGTAGACACGTAAATGCTCTATGGCTGTGTCTATCAGATACTTATAGCAGCGCTTGGTGCTAATTTTCAACTAGAGTTGAAAGATTAGTGCATATGTGTACATTTAGTGAGTACAAACATAAATAAACAATCAATAAAAAAATGTCTAAAAGCAGTAAAGCAAAGTGTATCGTAAAAAAACAACTTCACATTACGTTTTAAAGTGCTGGGTGCATAAATCAAATAAATAAATAAATAATAAATTCAAAGTGCACGTGAACAAATAAATAAACGAGTTTGATCGATGAGTGAATTGCACTGCGTTTTTTTCATCAAATGAATATCAACAAAAAAAAAAGTCCGCGTGACGACAAACACGATCCTCCAATCCGATGGATCAGCAATATGGCGAAAGTGACAGTTCAAAATAACATGTGACAATCGATTTTGTGTTGACTCTCCGTGAGTAATCCGCAAACTTCCACCTTAAGTGACACCGTGTTACAGAGATTAGCCCCTCTTGGGGATGCACTCACCAGAGGTATGTTCAAAATACGCCTGTAGTATTATACCCTGAGGGCCTTCTCCACCAGCATCTGCTACTGCATTCACCCGCGCATAGATACCTCCAGTGCATCAGCCTCTTTCTCCAGTGTGGTTATATACAGTTGTGCATGTAATTAAACAAGGGGCCACATAGCGTAATATTGCTAAAACAACTTCATTTATTAAAAATTAATCTTTTTCCCTAAACAAAAAAACTTCCCCCTAGGGGGTTAAGCGTACCAGAAATAGTTAAAAAATCAGCATTTGGATAAATGTATGAATGTGCGGTACTGTGCCTGCTCTCTAGCGCCGGTTGTGGAGCTTTTCCTGTTTCCTCAGAGACACAGGATGGCGTCCTTCCTGTCCGGATCTGCTGGAGCGCACCGTGGACCGCAAGCGTGTAACGTCACTTCCTGTTGACCTACGCCCTGACGCGTTTCGTCATTTCCGACTTCTTCTCGAGGCCCAGCAAAACGTAATGTGAAGTTGTTTTTTTACGATACACTTTGCTTTACTGCTTTTAGACATTTTTTTATTGATTGTTTATTTATGTTTGTACTCACTAAATGTACACATATGCACTAATCTTTCAACTCTAGTTGAAAATTAGCACCAAGCGCTGCTATAAGTATCTGATAGACACAGCCATAGAGCATTTACGTGTCTACCTCTTTACTTATATTTTTTTCCTATCCTATTGTTATTTAAGCAGCAGCTACAGATTGCATTTTAGCACACTTCTAAAATCAACTGCTTACCACTACTATTGATGTATTTATTTATAATCTAGTATCAAATAATCACACCTTTTTAATCATATTTATTTCATTTTATTTATACACAACGCTACACTGAATATTTATTTATTTATTTATTCACTCACATAATATATATTTATTTATCTATTTATATATTTACCCTGCTCCGGGGTCTATACCAGTTATTACCCCAAAGATTGTAAACATATACACCCAAACAGCGCGGAGAGGTGTTGAGCATAGGAGGGCGGAAAGCTTAAAACACCATTTCTTCACGATTTATTAAAACTTAAAAACAAAATATTGCACTTACAATGTTAACGTCAGTATAAGCCTTAAGTCTGATGTGTCGGCCAGCGCACAAACAGACAAACCCGTCCTTCCGGGATACGAGATGCAAACACGAGGTGACAGGACGAGGTGACGGGCCCCTGGATGACATCATATCTGACGAAACATGTAGGGCAGAGCGACATGCTGGCGTCACCTCGTGTTTGCATTGCGTATACCGGAAGGATGGGTTTGTCTGTTTGTCTTTCCATCACAAGTTTTTTAAAGGAAGGGCTGCATTACATGAGATCTGTGATTGAGGTTGCTCCTGGTTTTGTGCTGCTTTTTCTCCCCGTGATGTGGGTTATCTTTTGGTATCCCCTCAATCTTGACATTCCTGGATGGCTATAAGACTTTGAGCGAGTTACGGAACAAGCAAGCCCCGAAGAAGCGGATATAGATACAAACCGCGAAACATGTTGGCTTTTCTACTGTAATATGCTTGTTCGATATGTTGTATATACATCCTTGTTCTTATTATTAGAGGGCTGGTTTATCATCCTCTTGTCTGTTTTATGTCTATTTGTAGTTTTTTTTCTATTTTTGAATAAATATATTTTATACATACTTCTATTGTTGTCAGGAAACCATTTAACGCCCTTAACCTATACTCTTTACCTTTCCAAAAGATTACAGTAAAGCTTACACAAGTTTTAGGGCCAGTTCACACTAGAATCGCACAGATGAATCATCTGAATGGGCTGCAAATTGCATGGTACTGCAGCACCATGCTATCTGGTGCCTGCAAACACGATCTGCATTTGGGATGCCATTAACAATGTATTGGCTCCCGCAGAAGATCGTGTTTTGAACTCAGTGTGGGAAACACTCACAGAACTTGCCGCGTTCTGTTGTGAACTGACCCCTAAAGTCCATTCTTATGCTGTGATTGATTGGCTTTTTGGCTATACGATTACGTTATTGTACAACCACAGCCATTTGGTATGCAGCCTTTGTTGACCAGATATCAATACTTGAAAGAGGATCCCAACATAAAAATTTGTCACTGTGCCTGTTCCTTCTGCCCACTCGCAGTATTTTACTGTGAGCGGTCGGCGCATGGTTAAGTTATTGCAATAAATAGCCTGTGTTTAGGTATGTAAGGTAAATTATAAGTCGATCAGAAGGCACTCTGACTTTGCCCTCAATGTGCAGGTGGCATTCCCTACTTAAGCGTTTTTACAAAATTACACTCACAACTAAATGCACAGAACAGTGTCTAATTTCTCTTTCCCTCCTTCCCTCAAGTTAAATAAAAAGTCTGAAGGTAAACAGCCTCTGCTATTTAGAACACACAATGCCCTGAAGAATCATGAGTGCATCCTGTACTTAAAGTGGTGTTCCACCAAAAAAAAAATAGCTTAAAATTCAAAAAAATAAAAAATAAAAAAATTGGAATTTTTTTTTTTGTACACACCTCTAAATGCCTGTTGCTAGGGGGTCCCTCGTAGTCTGCCTCCTTCAGTGCCTGGGCACTGACATCACTTCCCCTCGGCGCAGTCAGTCATCAGTGACATGTGACAGGTCCCAGATGACTGTGCGGCGTATGACGGCACGCGGCGCCGCTCGTGCATGCGCAGTGGTGCCCGGCTGTGAAGCCAGAGCCGGGTGCCCACAGTAAGAATACTGGCACCGTGAGCGGAGTGGGGAACGAGGGGGGGGGCTTTGTTACCCCACATCGCTGGACCCTGGGACAGGAAAGTGTCCGATTATTAAAAGTCAGCAGCTGCAGTATTTGTAGCTGCTGACTTTTAAAAAAATTTTTTTTTAGGGGGCACTCTACTTTAATGCTTATTTGAAAAAAACTATTTTATATACATAGTAAGAAAAAATACATTAGTATAAAACCCATCTCCAGGATAAAACTACCCCCCTCCCACCACCACTCTTCTCTAAATGATCGCTAAAAGCAAGTGATCCTCCAGTCCTGAGTTTTCTTTCTTCCATTGATTACACAAGTGGGTTCGTCTTGAGGTGTCCACTTCACTGCCTGCATGGCTTGAACACTTTCTATTGGCTGTCCTGCAGCAGGGTACTCTCAGGATTCAGATGAGGTATAGCTTCATTGCAAGTGGACAATAGGGGACCAGCCAGTGGGGGATTATTTGTAGTGCTGGATTAGCGACCCTTGTACCTGGAAATAGCAGGGACATGGAACCTGGAAGTATACCTTTCTCTACAAAGTAAGGAAAAATAAGAGCCCTGCAGAACGGATCAGAGGGGGGTAACAGGGAGGGGTGGAGAGGGGTGACAGGGAGGGGTGGAGGGGTCTGAAAGGGAGGGGGTGGAAGGGGATCATACTAATAGGATGGTGTGGAAAATATATGAACTATGGGCTCCTCATAACTAACAGGTCATACAGAATCCAACGTCTCGCAGTGTGCCTGCTCAGCTTGGGACACCCTCTGCAAAAGCTTTAATGCATGTAGTTTCGCAGGTGCGCATTGCATTGGAGGAAAAAAAATGATTAGAAATACAAAATAAAAAACTGACAGTTATGAAAATACTATTTGCATTTTGGGGGGGGGGGGGGGATCTGACCCACAAATCGATTCAATTAACACAAACTGTATTGATAATATACATAAAGTGTATTTTTTTGCACTTGCAGTATGAGCAAGGGAGATGAGAACATTTATTTCAATGTATCAACAATGGTTCTAATTATAATTTCCTCAGTTTTTAATGCATATATGTTTGTAAGAGCTACGGTGTCAGACAGATACCATCATTTATTTATTGGTTTCTTGTTCTGCTGAAAATGATTTACCTGACATCCCTGTGAATTTTGCTTCAGATTGGACATTTAAAATGACCTATTTCTCCACAAGAGGACAGTATCATCTCACATTCTCTTTTCTTACTAACCCTTGGGAGGCAAACTCACTTTTCCTGGACTCCTCTCTCTACATATGGCCACACAATTAAATACGAGTGTTATCAACCAATAATGAATTCTTACAAAGAATGTACAAGGAGTATGTGTACATACAGTATGCATACTACAAGACTCCACAGACTATCACTTGAGCTGAGTAGACTCATTGTGCAAGCTTGAAAAAAAAAAAAAGAAAGTGTGAAGTTTGGTAATTCATTGTACTGAACACAAAGGTTTCATTTAATAACCTAAAATTACTTTATGCACCTGTAGCGGTTAGTTACCACTAGCTAGCAGTCATTTGCATAGTTTTATTGCGGGATACAACTTGGTTGGGGTAAAAGAAGACATGGGATGCCCATAGCACTTATTGAATTGTCATCACATTTGTAGATCATTGATTAGCAGCTTTAGCCCTGAAAATGATGCACTTCTAACATTCACAGTCTATTTCATCTGCATATCTCCACTGCAGACTATTGCTCCTTTTCCTCTGCACTCACTCCTGCAGATTATCACTCCTCTAGATTCCTCTCTTCTTGTACAAATCCTCTACTGCAAAACTGTTATGCCCCATACACACGGTCAGAAATTCTGATGGAAAATGTCCGATCAGACCATGTTGTCGGAAAATCCACCCGTGTGTGGGTTCCATCAGACTTTTTCCGTCAGAATTTCCAACCAACAAAGTTTGAGAGCTGGATCCCAAATTTTCCAACAACAAAATCCGATCAGGGCAATTCCAATCGCGTGTAGCCTAGTCCGACGGACAAAGTGCCACGCATGCCTAGAAGAAATTTGGAGACAAAAGCTATTGGCTACTGGCCTCTACGTACGTCACGGCGTTCTTGAAAACTTTGTCCGACCGTGTGTGGGCAACACCAGTTTCGGACAAAATCCAATGGAACTTATCCGACGGATTTGGTGATCGGAATGTCCGACCGTGTGTACGGGGGCTTCGATTACTGTTGCTTCACTTCCAGTAATACAAATCATACCAGCCAGATCATACATACCTCTCCCCAGCGGCTCAGTGAATTTGGCAGCTAGACAGTCTCTTGGAAGGTATTACCAGAGTGCTTTACCAGGCCAGAGATACTTGGTACCTCTCCCCGACAGCCTAGCACACAGTAATAAGTGGACTACTGTTCCCAGCCAGTCCATAACTGCAAATGCTGCTTTCCCCAGCCACAGCATTCTGCACTACTCTCAACAATTCTCCTTTTGCTTCTTTCACACTGACCTTCTCCAAAGGACAAGTTCTGTGTTCCCCGGTCACAGAACTTTGGTCTATTCTCCTCAGTCCTACTGTTGCCTCTTCTTCACCGATCTTCTCCTATGTGTGCAAGTCCTGTGTTCCTCGGTCACAGCAGCTTGACACCAACTCCACGGTGAAGATCTTTATCCAGAAATACATCCTAGCAGCTCCGCCATCCCTCCTCCTCGCTCAGTGCGCCCCCCGCGTGGGGACGCCCTGTGGCAGCTACCTAAAATTCCATTCTCCTGCACCGCAGAACCCCCTGGCAGCATGTGACCCCAGCTTATATGGGAGGCCTGCCCCCTGCCAATACCGAATGGTAATTGGTCAGAGCTCCTCACATGAGTTGCCTGCCACTCAAACCTCAGGTCCAACCTCTGTTCCAGAACAATCTTCCTGAAAGCAGGGGAGGCGCTTCTGAGTCAGAGCACAGGTGGTCACACACACCACTACACTAAACACTCCCAATCTCAAATCAAAACAAACAGGCCTAACCTACAGCACAGGCCTGTCTAAATTTGCCTACACTGATATCTTAAACCCAGAAAAATCCTATTCTAGCACCTACCTTCTGGTAGAGGGTGCTAGACACCTCTTTACACTGAGCTCCAACAACAAATACACTTAATCTATAATGGTCACATAACATAAGCTAATTATATATGTAGAAATGCTACAACCCTATTTGTACATGCAGGGCGCCAGGTGCATGGATTCCAAGGGGGGTGTTTTTTTTCTGAAGCACGTGATTAGAGCCAGAGGCACTGTGCTCCAAGCCCACCCAGTTGTGTGATAATTTCGAATGGATATTTGCTATTGTCACACTGATCCTCCCCCCGGCCAACAGGAAGCCAGGCCTGAGACCTGTCACCTTATTGGCTGAAAGGACTGGATTGGCCCGTAGGTTAGGGGACATGTGATCAGATCTCGTTTGTATGGTGCCTGGGGAGCTGCCTCCCCTCCAGCTCTATACACCGCCGCCCAGAGCGCTGCACGCAAGATGGGGTAAGTGTGTTGTTTGGCGCCCCCCCCCCCAAAAAAAAACACCAGATGCCACTGAAAGAACCCTAAGGAATTGCACTGAGGACAGGTCTCAGCACCTGTATGAATGAGCCTTTAGGGTTGATAAGGTCTATTTAGTGATTACAGAATCTCCTTATAGAACAAAAGTGAACTTTCCCATTCCCTGAGTAAAGCATACCAATGCTACTTGCTTGTAGGCAGTGCCAGATTTAGAAGAGGGCAAAAAAGCAATTCAGGCCACCTGCCTGAAGGGCCTCCCTATATAAAAATCTAATAATAAAAAAGTGTTTATTAAATTAAGATTTATTATTCTCAAGTGAGGAATGTTGATTTGGAGCATTTAATGTAATTTTAGATAAGTTATTGCCTTATGAGAATGCAGGTTAGTGTAACAAACCGTTTATGGCAGGTTCAAAGTTGTAGTCAACTTACAGTGCCTTGAGAAAGTATTCATACCCCTTGAAATTTTCCACATTTTGTGATGTTACAACCAAAAACATAAATGTATTTTATTGGGTGGCACATAATTGTGAAGTGGAAGGAAAAATGATAAATGGTTTTTCATTTTTTTTTTACAAATAAATATGTGAAAAGTGTGGCGTGCGTTTGTATTCAGCCCCCCTGAGTCAATACTTTGTAGGTATGTCTCTACCACGAGCGGACTTTGACGGACTAGGTCCGACGGTCTTTCCGACAGAATTTCGACGGAGTTCCGACAAACTTTTTGAACGGACTTGGCCACACACAATCACACAAAATTCTGACGGATTCGAACGTGATGACGTACGACCGGACTATAATAAGGAAGTTTGTAGCCAGTAGCCAATAGCTGCCCTAGCGTCGTTGTTTGTCCGTCGGACTAGCACATAGACAAGCAGATTTTTCGATAGGAACTGGGTCCAGTGGAGTTCCGACGGGAAAATTTAAGACATGTTCTATTTCTAAAGTCTGTCGGACTTTTCGACTGCAAAAGTCCGATGGAGCCCACACACAATTGAATTGATTCGTTCCGTCGGACCATTGCTGTCGAAAAGTCCGCTCGTGTGTACGCGGCATAAGTCTTTTTGGGTATGTCTCTACCAGCTTTGCACATTGCACAAGAGTGAAATTTTTCGCCCATTCTTCTTTGCAAAATAGCTCAAGCTCTGTCAAATTAGATGGAGAGCATCTGTGAACAGCAATTTTCGAGTCTTGCCACAGATTCTCAATTGGATTTAGGTCTGGACTTTGACATTCTAACACATGAATATGCTTTGATCTAAACCATTCCATTGTAGCTCTGGCTATATGTTTAGGGTCATTGTCCAGTTGGAAGGTGAACCTCCACTCCAGTCTCAAGTCTTTTGCAGACTCTAACAGGTTTTCTTCTAATGCCCTGTACACAAGACCAGACTTTCCGGCAGACTAGGTCCGACGGACTTCCCGTCAGAATTCCGGCGGAGTTCCGATGGACCTTCCGAACAAACGGACTTGCCCACACAAGACCGGACTTTCCGGCAGACTAGGTCTGCCGGTCTTCCCAACGGAGTTTCCGGCAGACTTCCAAAGTCTGTTCGTTTTGAACATGATGAGTTATGACGGCGCCCCCCCCCTTCCCCAAAGCACCCACTCCCATGTTGAGGGCATGCGGCCTGGTAAGGTTCAGGAGGGGGATCGCTCGCTCGTCCCCATCCCCTTTCCTGACCGGCCGGGCTGCGTGCTCGGATAAGGGTCTGTTATCGATCTTGGGGGGACCCCCACGCCGTTTTTTCTGCGTATGGGCTTCCCCTTAAAATCCATACCAGACCAAAGGACCTATCATGCCCTTGGAGGGGCATTCCCTCTCGCTGCAATAGGATAAATATGTTTTCCTATTGCAGCCAGCGCGAGATGTACATAACCCTGCTGCCGAGAACTAGCGCGGAAACATTCTCGCGGGCAGGTTCTGTAGCTGCCCTGGCGTCGTATTTGGTCCGTCGGACCAGCATACAGACGAACGGGTTTCCTGCTAGGAACTGGGTCTGGCGGAGTTCCGGCGGGAAAATTTATTCTAATTTTATTTCTAAAGTCCGTCGGATTTTTGACATGCAAAGGTCCGATGGAGCCCACACATGATCGGAATATCCAACGGATTTGTTCCGTCGGACATTTGCTGTCAAAAAGTCCGGTCGCGTGTACGCGGCATTAGATTGCCCTGTATTTAGCTCCATCCATCTTCCCATCAACTCTGACCAGCTTCCCTGTCCCCGCTGAAGAAAAGCATCCCCACAACCGGATGCTGCCACCACCATGTTTCACGGTGGGGATTGTGTGTTCAGGGTGATGTGCAGTGTTAGTTTTCCGCCACACATAGCGTTTTGCTTTTAGGCCAAAAAGTTCTACTTTGGTCTCATCTGACTAGAGCACCTTCTTCCACATGTTTGCTGTGTCTCCCATATGGCTTCTCGCAGACTGCAAACGGGACTTCTTTTGGCTTTCTTTCAACAATGACTTTCTTCTTGCCACTCTTCCATAAAGGCCAGATTTGTGGAGTGTACAGCTAATAGTTGTCCTGTGGACAGATCCTCCCACCTGAGCTGTGGATCTCTGCAGCTCCTCCAGACTTACCATGGGCCTCTTGGCCCAGCCTGTCAGTTTAGATGGACAGCCATGTCTTGGTAGGTTTGCAGTTGTGCCATACTCTTTCCATTTTCGGATGATGAATTGAACAGTATGAACAGTATGAGATGTTCAAAGCTTGGGATATTTTTTTATAACCTAAACCTGCTTTAAACTTCTCCACAATTTATCACTGACCTGTCTGGTGTGTTCCTTGGCCTCCATGCGGTTTGTTCACTAAGGTTCTCTAACAAACGTCTGAGGGCTTCACAGAACAGTTGTATTTATACTGAGATTAAATTACACACAGGTGGACTCTATTTACTAATTAGGTGACTTCTGAAGACAATTGGTTCCACTAGATTTTAGTTAGAGGTATCAGTAAAGGGGGCTGAATACAAATCCACGCCACACTTTTCACATATTTATTTTTAAAAAAATGTTGAAAACCATTTATAATTTTCCTTCCACGTCACAATTATGTGCCACTTTGTGTTGGTCATCTGTCACATAAAATCCCAATAAAGTACATTTACCTTTTTGGTTGTAACACAACAAAATGTGGAAAATTTCAAGGGGTATGATTACTTTTATAATATAAAAGTGTGTGTGTGTGTGTGTGTGTGTGTATGTATGTATATGTATTAAATACATACATATATATTTTTATATTTATATTGTGTAGGGGGACTAATCATTTTATTAAGATGAGGTGGGCGGTCTCCTCGGAGCAGCTGTCCATGTACAGAGCAGTGATAATTTACCGCTGCTTAAAAAACGGGCACCTCTGTGTTTTTGTGAATTTCTGGTACTGTAATCCCGCTATGTCTCACAAGATTACAGAACCAGGGGGTGTTCTCTACCGTTCAAAGCGTTTGTAGATTGCTTCACTTCTCAAAAGAATAAGCGATCTACGCCGCTTCATAAACAGAGGGGAGAGGTCTCCTCTGTGAATGCCGGAGAACACAGCAGCGGATATTTTCCATTGCTTCATAAACGGACACCAAAATCCCAATAAAATACATTTATGTTTCTGGTTGTAACATGACAAAATGTGGAAAATTTCAAGGGGCATGAATACTTTTTCAAGGCACTGTATGCCATCTACCTGAAGCTGAGAAATGTATCACTGCATTCTCCTGTGATTTCAATAAGGTGTTCAGTTTACAGCATTTGCCAAGTTTAGTTCATATCTTACTCCATCTTAACAGGTAGTTTTACTCCATTACGAAGGACTCTGGGGGGCTGATTTGCTAAAGACAAATAGACTGTGCACTTTGCAAAGTACAGTTGTCCTCTGCAAGTGCAGTTGCTCTGGAGTTTAGTTAATGAGGACAGTATAGGTTCAGTATAGGTATAAGGAAAAAAAAAAAAAAAAAAAAAAAGCATTTTTTGCTTGCACATGATTGGATGATGAAAGTCAGCAAAGCTTCTGCTAATTTGCGAAGCTCTGGAGCAACTGCACTTTGCAAAGTGCACAGTCTCTTTGACTTTAGTAAATCAACCCCACTGGACTTTGACGGACTAGGTCTGGCGGACTATCCGACGGACTTTGCAGTGGAGGTCCGCCAGACTTTCAAATGAACGGACTTGCCCACACACTATCACTCCAAAAGTCCAACGGATTAGAACGTGATGATGTACGACCGGACTAGAATAAGGAAGTTCATACCCAGTAGCCAATAGCGGCCCTAGCATCGGTTTTCGTCCGTCGGACTAGCACACAGACGAGCGGATTTTTCGACTGGACTCGATTCCATCGGAAAGATTTGAAACATGTTTTATTTATAGGTCCATCAGACTTTTGGTAAAGAAAAGTCCGCTGGAGCCCACACACGACCGAATTGTCCGACAGATTCCGGTCCGCCGGACCGTCAGATTGTGTGTACGCGGCATTAGTTCTCTGTTCATACTTGATATAAAGAGGAGGGTGCTAACTATTTTTCTGGCTCCAAGTGTAGAAAGGCTTTTTGTAGATATTGTGAGGCAAAATGTGTTGGCCTGTGAAGCTGCATTACGCAATATACAACAATTTGTGAATCTACTTAGTGCGATTGGAAGCACTGATTGATATGAATGGGGTAGTCACATGCTTTCAATCGCATTGAGTAGTATTTTGTGGAATCCTCCCACTACTGTGTTTGCTGTTAGGAATGTATCGCCACACTGGACTAGGGCCGCTGTTTTAAAGTCCCAGGTGCAATTCCTGCTAGTGCAGCTGCCAGGCAAACAGTATCTTCACACACTGACTCAGAACTAATGTCCATGAGGGTAGCATTTATTACTGTAGTAACATGGATAAGGTACAGGGAGCTGCAGGACACTGCACATTACTACCTGGAACAACTGCTGAACAGTCCCTTCAGAGGTGGGACACTAAGTGGGCAAAAAAACATTATTTGATTACCGTATATACTCGAGTATAAGCCGAGTTTTTCAGCACATTTTTTTGTGCTGAAAGCGCCCCCCTCGACTTATACTCGAGTCAAGCACTTTTCTGTATCTCGGGGCCACGTATCTCGGGGTGCTAGGAACCCCAGATTTGGTGTGCAAACCAAGAGATACGGGGGCCCAAATTCAGTCAACTGTGTCCAACTGCAGTAATGTCATTTTGGGACCCTTTGGGTTCAGAGACCCCACATTTTGGCTACAGCTAGGGGGCATCTAGGAACCCTTAACTACCAAGTTTGAAGTTCGGGGGACCTATGGCTGCAAATGGGCACAGTGAGGCATGCAAATGGGCACAGTGAGGCTGCAAATGGGCATTGTTGACCCTCTTTTCCACTTACAGTAGCTGCGCATTTCTCACCCTAGTCTTATACTCGAGTCAATAAGTTTTCCCATTTTTTTGTGGTAAAATTGGGTGCCTCAGCTTATATTCGGGTCGGCTTATACTCGAGTATATACGGTATGTACATTTTCCTGCCAGCTTATTTAAAAAAAAAAAAAAAAAAAAGGATATAGGACCCTTCCCCTTCATCTCTCGTCTCTCTGTTTCATACAAAAAAAAAACAAGCTGGCAGGGAAATGTCATTTACAAGCTATTTAGATTTTTTCTTTGTAAATGTAATGTGTGCTGTACTACCTTGTATACAATTTAAAGGCACACCACTTTCACAGGCAGGTTCACGGTATCCCTGAGACTTCAAATTGGCCAGAACTGATTTAAAAGATTAAACTCCCATCAACTTCAATAGAGTTTGGATCACCCCTACTTAAATATTGATGGCCACTAGTTTCAAAACAGACTGATTCAAAGTCATAAAAAAAGGAGTCATACGTACACTTTTTCCTAAATATTATTTTAACCACATCACGCCCGCCCTATAGCAGAATAATGGCTGAGCAGTGGATCAGTTATTCTGACTGGGCGTCAAATGCCTGTCAGTGCCCACAGATGCCAATCCGTGCCCATCAGTAATGCCTGTTAGTGCCTCCTCATCAGTGCTGCCTATCAGTGCCCATCATTGCTGCCCATCAGTGCCGCCTATCAGTGCCACCTAATAGTGCCCATCAGTGCTGACTATCAGTGCCACATATTAGTGCCTCCTCATCAGTGCCCATCAGTGACACCTTAATAGTGCCACCTCATTAGTGCCCATCAGTGGCGTCTCATCAGTGCCCATCAGTGAAGCAGAAAAAAATACTTATTTACAAAATTTTATAACATTAACAAAGAAAAACTATTTATTTTTCAAAACTTTTGGTCTTTTTTAATTGTTTTAGCAAAAAATAAAAAACCCACTGGTAATCGCAAACCACCAAAAGAAAGCTGAATTTGTGGGAAAAAATTATTAAAAATGGGTACAGTTTAGCATGATCGCGCAATTGTCATTCAAAGCGCGACAGCGCTAAAAGCTGAAATTTGGTCTTTATTACAATTCACAAGGTGCCAAATTACTCTACATTCTAATTAATGTCATTGCTTATCAACATAAAATCTATTTGAATAAAAGCCAACTAAGCAACAGATGATCCGACCAGTAGGGATGGGTGAACGGTTCGGCCCGAGCATAAGTTCGGGCCGAACTTTGGTTGGTGAACGGTTCGGCCCGAGCATAAGTTTGGGACATTAACATGAAAAAGTGCTCATTCTAAAGGCTTATATGCAAGTTATTGTCATAAAAACTGGTATGGATATTAAGGGGAACCCTGCGCCAATTTTTTTTTTAATGGCGTAGGGGTCCCCCCCAAAATAAAAAAGAACAACAAACATTATGCAGTGTTCGCAGCAAATTCCAAAGCCGCGAATCACAGTTAAAGTCTATGGGGACATTAAAAAGAAAAAAAAAAGCCCCAACAGCTCAGCCTCCATTGGAGGCTCCTGCCGAGTGACGCTTCTTCTCGATGACAGCTGTTCTATAGCGGGGCCGCCCAGTGACGCAAACGCGGATGACCCCGCCTTCCTCTGATATCACGTGGCGTCAAAGGAGGGGTCACCCGTTTACGTCACTGGGTGGCCCCGCCCTTAGCTATATAACAGCTGTCATCGAGAAGAAGCATCAATTGGCAGGAGCCTCCTATGGAGGCGGGCTGTTGCGGCTTTCTTTTTCTTTTTTCAGATCGTCTGCAGCGTGAGATGAATCTTTGGGGGGAACCCTGCGGCATTTTTTTTTTATTTGGCGCAGGTTTCCCCTTAATACACATACCAGACCCAAAGGGCCTGGTAACGGACTTGGGGGGGGGGGGGGGGCCCATGAAATTTTTTCAATGAGTGTGATCTATATTGTCGAGACCGACAATTCGTTACAGCCGCGATCAGTTAAAATTAGTTTAAATTACTTTTTTTCCTTTAGAAATATAATTTTGCTGTGGTACTGTGGTACTGTTCTAAACACGGGAAAACTGTGCCACTTTACAAGCATACTATAGACACCCCCTAGGCATGATATTTAAAGGAATATTTCATTTTTAATGTTTCACTTTAAGCATTATTAAAATCACTGCTCCTGAAAAAATGTCAGTTTTTAAAACTTTTTTTTGCATTGATACATGTCCCCTGGGGCCTGACCCAGGTCCCCAAACACTTTTTTATGACAATAACTTGCATATGAGCCTTTAAAATGATTTTCCATGTTCGTGTCCCATAGACTTTGACGGTGTTTGCTCGTTCGTCCAAATTTTCTGCCTGTTCGCATGTTTTGGTACAAACCGAACCGGGGGGGGGGGGGGTGTGCGGCTCATCCTTACCGGTCACTTCCTGACTTAAAGAGGAGGTCCACCTGAAAAAAAAAAAATTAAATACTGCAGCTGCTGACTTTTAATAAATAGACACTTACCTGTTCCAGGTTCCAGCGATGTCGGCAAAAGATGACGAGTGATCGCTCGTCTCTCGGCTGCCCCCGCCGCCATCCTCTGTCAGGGAATCAGGAAGTGAAGCTTGCGGCTTCACTGCCCGGTTCCCTACTGCGCATGCGCGAGTCGTGCTGCGCTTCTTTATTGGTCCCCGTTGTGTCCTGGGAACTGTGTTTCCCAAGACACAACGGGGCATCTTCGGATATGGGCGGGACAGCTTCGGCTAGCTAGAAGTGGGTGCAGATACCTGTATTATAACCTGTATTATACAGGTATCTGCACCCCCCCCCCCATGAAAGGTGCCAATTGTGGCACCGGAGGGGGGGAGGAATCCGATAAGCGGAAGTTTCACTTTAGGGTGGAGCTCCACTTTAAGCTGTCCCCACTCTAAATTGAGTGATGAAGACACCTTTGGACAGTAGTATTGTCAATCTGGAGAGGCGGTAGTGTTGGATGCACTAGCAGATTTAGATGGACTTGACTAACAAATAGAGCCAAACTCCATATAACACTTTTTAGCAATTACTGTAATGGTTTTTTTCCCTTTGGGATAAGCATGTTACATAAATGAATAAAATCGGACAATTGTAAGCACCCCTGTCAGAGTTAAAGTGGTTTTAAACTTCTGACAAGTTTTTCTGACGCCAAGAGGTAAAAAAGATAACAAGAGAGGGAGCTTCAGCACACCGAATGTGATTGACAGCCTCAGCTCTGTTCATGTGTAAAGGGGGGGGGGGTGTCCCTTCCATACAATAAGCTCTCAGTTCTCCTCACGCAAGCTGTATAGAGTCTGGACTTTGAACCGATGTAGAAAAGAGAGTTGGGCAGATAAACAGGTACAACTTATGTAGGAAGCTATGTTTTATCTCTGTGTATTACCAGAGGATAGTCACTTCAATGGATATATGTAAGGGTTTACAATTACTGTAAACAATTTATCTAAACCCACCTGCTGCACTTTTGTTGGACAACTTGATCTGTTTGACTTATTGGTAGGATCAACATATGAAAATAAAAAAACAAAAATAAGAAACAAAAATAAAACTAATGTAGCCACTACATTTAATAATTGATAAGCTGTAATTTATTAGATTTTTGTCTTTGGGTTTAATACAACTTTAACAAACATTAGCACCTTATTGTAGAATGAGGGAGCTACCAAAATGGTATTTTTTTAAGCTGACTAGCATTCATTTTTAAAAAGATAGTCACCTATCTCATTAGGGGAAAGTCACAATCAGGGGAATTAACTAAGCTTCTTGCGCCATTATAACAGTGCAGGCAACTGTCAGAAGTAGCGTGCACCACATTAAAGACCCCTTTCACACTGGGGTGATTTTCAGGCGCTTTAGTGCTAGAAATAGCCTCTGCTAAGTGCCTGAAAACCGCCTCCCATTTATTCCAGTGGGACTTTTCACACTTGGGCAGTGCGCTTACGGGAAGTTCCAAAAATCATGCAGGCAGCATCTTTGGGGCTTGTTGGAAGCGCTGTATTTAGCGCTCCCAAAAGGCCCTGCCTATTGGAATGAATGGGCAGCGCTTTCAAAAGCGATAAAGCACTGCTAAAACGAGCAGTGCTTTAGCACTAACAGCCGGTACTTTCAGTGTGAAAGCAGTCTAAAAGAGCAGATAGATCTGTTTCAGGTTCTGTGCCACCTGTACCAGTTTCTATTTCAGAGTGAAATAGAAACTAGCTCAGGTCTGCACCTGATTAACGGAGGGAATACAACAATTTTGATGATAGAAAACTAGAGACAGATTCCCACTAGGTATAACATTGTTATACAGGATGTTAGCAGTCAGCAGACAGCTCACAACCCCCTCTATGCTTGTGCAGTGATTACACTACACAAGCAGAGCCTGCAGGGTTACCAACCCTTCGCCTCCCTTACACTCTGAGCTGAGTAGGAGCAGATGTGGCAGAGAGATCAAAGCATACAGCTGCAGCACTCCAGTTCTTGGTGCTCTATCTGTCAGAGCTACAGAACATAGATGCCCTTAATTAACAAAGGGACATGCACCCCTTTTGTAAATTAGGAGCAGCATCTTCTCCATTTTTTACGTATCGTGTAAGCACAACTCTTTGCTAAATACCCTCAATGTCTACAAATAGCCCACTTACCCCAAGCAATTATCCTTTTTTTTTTATTTGAGGAACATATATAGTGCTCACCAGGTCTTTTTTTCTCAGAGAATAGGTGCAGGAACTCACCCCTTATGAGTCACCCTTCGTCTCTGCCCCCGTATCCACCTCCGAGCACTGTCTCTTGGCTCCACCCCTACCCACCTCCCAGTACCACCCCTTTTTAGAGAATACAGAACCAAGTATCATTTTGTGCTACTAAATTGTATGGAATTTGATAGACCCCACCCAAGCAGCAATAGACCCCACCACAGCAACAATAGATCCCCCACACACAGCGACAGACCTCCCCCCAGCAACAATGGATCCTCCGCAACAAAATACCACCCCAGCAATAATAGACCCCCACAAAAAAATAGATCCCCAGCAGTCAGCATCAATTGACTCTCCAGCACACTTTGCCATAGAATACATTCAGTGGAGGTGACGAAACTGCATTCCCCCGCGTTCCCGCTGAAAAAAAGCCCTGGTGCTGACAATTTATGCATCGCTTTAAATATATATTGTGCACTCACATAAGTTCCTGCTATCAGGGAGGTTACAATTTTAAATTCCCTAACTCACATTCATACACACACTAGGAACAATTTAGACAGGAGCCAATTCATCTACCAGCATGTCTTTGGAGTGTGAGCGGAAACCTACCTAAGAGGTGCTAACCACTAAGCTGTGCTTCTTGCCACTATCTCTTTAAATGGATATTCTTCTTTTTATTTGGTAAGAATTTATTTTTAACTAATATGTTGTTACCCAAGGTGTTAACCTAAATAATGAAACTAAACTTTGAAAAAAGAACTACCCACCTTCACCCTGAACCACCTATTCATGGTCTGGTCAGGGGAAATTGGTGCTCTCATCGAATTTAGGAATTGCTATTCAGATATGCATCCTCTGAGAAGTCACACAGGATTGTGCTGGGTACTCTCCCCTACCCATTTTCATGGTTTTAGAATATTTATGACACAACAAACAAAATAATAAGTATAATGAGAGAAAAAGAATAAAAGAATATCCAATATAGCCAATGTAATCAAAGCACGGTGGTCCGTGTAAATCTATATCCAGGTTTCTTATAATATGTAACTATGAGCTGGAAATACATTGAAGTTGAATTGTCATATTTAAGGAGACTGGGTTCCTGGCCAATTAGTTTCTTAAGCTCTAATTAGATTTGCATGCTTCAGAAACCTTGCCAAACCACTGATCCATGGGAAGATAGTCACCTGCAGGTAATTTCTTCATGCACAGCAGGTTTCTTGAATAAAGCAAACATGACTTATTCTATAAACTTGGCTCAAGCATGGGCAAACCACAGAGCTGCATTGTTGCAAGACAAGCCTAGACTGTGCAGCAAAAAAAGGGCCTTCCTTAAAGATCACCACTTGTTCTGCCCCTTTGTTCGGCTTAACAAAAAGGAAGGAAATAATAAGCTGCAATGAAAATGGAAAAAAGTATAAAACAAAAAAAAAGTATAAGCTTTTAATTATACATCTTTTTAATGCTTGTTCATTTATTCTGGTTTTGGCACAAAACCAGAATGTGTTTCTGTGAAGCGAGTTGGTGCTTGAGGGATTGATAATCACAGAAGCAGAATCACAGAATAATCACAGAAGCAAAGCAGAGCAAGTAGGTCTGTAAATGGGGTTCATAGTTTGACCAGAAAGTTTACACTGAATACAGCTGGGGAGAAATCTCTGGTAGTATTATATCCATCTTTACCAAAATCCTTGTAGACGTGGTTTTTAGGTTTACCATGAGTTCAGGCTCGGGTTGCAGATAAAGTGTATCTAAAATCAAAACTTTTTTATTCTTAATAATAGTTTGAATAGAAACCCTGACGGGTTTTTATTCCTGTCTGTGTTCCCCTTAGGATGTTTCATCCTCTCTAACTGATCTGGTGACCACTGTTACTGGGAAATCCAAAAACAGACTTCGGCCCCTTTCACACGGGCGGTCCGTTGAGGTCCGCCTGTCAGCACTGATCCGCCCCGTGTGAAAGAGGCCTTTGGCCCCTTTCACACAGGCTTTCTGATCAGGTCAACCTGTCTGTTTTTCAGGTGGACCTGATCGGACCCTCCATTCAACCCTATGGAGCGGCGGATGTCAGAGGTGACATGTCTGCCGACACCAGCTACTATCTATTTTCCATCCGTGTGGTCGATCCCCATAGAGAAAAGCAGGGCAATATGTGACGAACGCGGGTGTCAGGTCCCTGCCCTCCTCGCTAACTTGCGAGGCAGGACCGGCCAACCCTACACCACGCTGTCACTTACGTAACAATGCCACTCTCAGCAGCGCCCAGCACAAAGATTTTCCAGCTTGCGGGACCACAATCTATGTGCAAGCAGCCTGAGAGCAATTGTCACTGGGCTAATTACACAATTAACCCTTTAACTGCCACCACCCCCATTTTAAAAGACCGAGCCGGGGGGGACTCGTAATTTTAGCAATACCAATTATAATTTTAGAATAAGCGTCTACAACACACACTGCCACCACAGACAGGTCTGCTCAGAAGCCTTATTCTACAACAGTAGCGCTCTTCTAAGAGGCAGGTTCGTTTATAGCTTGCATTAAGAGCTTTAGAGACAAGGTTAACACTTTTCAGCATAAGGGTTTATTATGAAAAGGTCAAAGTTGATGCAAATAAAACATTTACAGAAAAAGGATGTTTCAAAATATAAAGACAATATACAGCCACAAAGAGATAAGGTAGAATTGGGAAGAAAGGATACTTGCAATTAATGTCCTGAGGGTTGATCAGAGTTCGATCGATAAGCAAAGGTAATCGGTTCTCAAACTTGGAGTTTGTTCTGCCGCAGGGGAAGCAGAACATACACCTTCTGACCAATGTCATAAGTCCGCTCCCTAGCATTACGGTCATACCACTCTTTCTGCTTGGTCTGGGCCTCGGTCATGTTCTCCCGCACAATTTCCACCAGTGTCTCCATTTTATCTCTGAATTTTAGGACGTAATCCACAACAGAGACCTCTGAGTCGGCAATCTTGCCCTCCCAGTTCTCACGGATTAGGTCCAGGGGCCCTCTTACCCTCCGTCCGTACAGAAGCTCAAATGGCGAAAAGCCTGTTGACTCCTGAGGCACCTCTCTGTAAGCAAACAGCAGATGAGGCAGATATCGTTCCCAGTCCTTGCCCTGGGAGTGCACAAAGGTGCACAACATTTGTTTCAAGGTGCCATTGAAGCGCTCGCACAAGCCATTTGTTTGTGGGTGATAAGGACTGGCCATGATATGCGTCATCTGTATTTTCTGACAGAGCGCTTGCATCAAGTGGGACACAAACTGAGGGCCTTGATCGCTAATGAGCTCGGCCGGGAATCCCACTCTTGTGAAGATTCCCAGCAGAGCATCAGCGACCTTGTCTGTCCGGAGGCAGGAGAGAGCCACCGCCTCTGGATAACGCGTGGCATAGTCGACAACTGTAAGGATATAACGTTTGCCTGAACTGCTAGGGATGGCCAAAGGCCCAATGATATCCACTGCCACCCTCTTAAAAGGTTCGTCAATCACAGGCAAAGGTTTTAGCGGAGCCCTGTGTACATCCCCTGGCTCTGACAGGTCTCAGCACAGAGTGTCATCCGCCTGCTCAACTCAACAGGGAATAAGATATTTTTTTTTTTTTTTACCTCAGGGCACAATTTAAAGATGAGTTCTGGGCCCCATGCATGCGAGTCTGCCCTACTGCATAGCGAGTCATTCACTCAGCATGGCTGCAATTCAGAGAACACCTTATATTATATAACTTCCTATTAAATACAAGGTGTTCTCTCGTTGGACAAGGTGGAGATCATGACATTATGACCCGCCTCTCCACCTCATCCAAAATCCAAGTAAAAATACATGTGCCTTTTTTATTTAGACATTTCCTTATTCAGGATTTAATTGTACCCCTTCTGAACACTTATGGCTTTTTCATGCATGGACACTGGTGTGTGCTGAGAGACAGAGTGTTCTCTAAATAGTGCCGATACTGAGTGGCCAACCTTTTTAGAATGCAACAGGGTAGCCACTCGGCATGGGACCCAAAAGCAAGTGGAGTACTTCAATGATTTCCAGCTTCCAGGTCCACCTGACAGGTATGATATATATATACACATTATCCATAACACCATAAAAGCCAGCTTCTAATTTATTAAAGCCAAACGATGCATATGAGCGTAATCATAGACTACTATGGGGAGTGTAACATGTTGGGACTGTCATGGCACTAGGGAAATTTTCTGTGCATCATTTCACTCTAACCACTTCAAGACCGGACATCTCCCACCCCTCCTCCTGCTCAGGCCGTTTTTCAGATTTCATCACTGTCACACTTTGGATCACAATTACTCAGTCATGCAACACTGTACCCAAATAAACTTTAGATTTTTTTGGGACAGATAGCACTTTCTTTTAGTGGTATTTAACCATGTAGGCTCCAGAAGGATTTACCCCCTTCACGACCAAGCCATTTTTTGCTATTCGGCACTGGCAATTGCGTGATCATGCAACACTGTGCACAAATGACAAGCCATGCAGTATACAGGGCGAACATGGGATAGTATAAGGGGAATGCTGTGGTGTATTTGCAGGTTTCTATTGGATACAGCAGGCCAGCATTGGAGGAGGCAGCGGGCGCTCTAAAGCCCGCAAAACCGGAGGTTTTAAAAGGGGGGCCCGTCCGGCCGTTACCTCAGTCTGCAGCACAAGACCGGGACTCCCGCAGGGCTGTGAAGATTGAGCGCAGTTCGCCCAGTGAGAGAGAGAGCTTGCTGCGTCGGCTTATCGAAAGAGCTGAGGGCTCCGGCGGAGAAGAGTGGCTGAGACATTGCCTGGAGGCCGGTCAGCCTGTAGCCCTGCCTGGTCCGTCCCTTGTCATGGACGCTGTTAGCAAAGAAGCCAAGATGGAGGATTCCACAGCGGTCATGTGCAGTCCGTGCCAGCAACCACGGAGAGGGAAGAGGAGGATGAAGACTTCTGCTTCTCCTAGCCCACAGAAAAAGGAGAGAGCCAGCAGCATTCCTCTCAGGAATGCCCCCCCTAGCCAGGAGAGCGTCAGTCAGCAAGCAGCTGCCAGCAGCCTGAGGGAAGGGAGTTCGCCTAGTGGTGAGGATTCCTATAACATTGCTGTTAATGATTTGCATATGCTAGTAACATCTTTATCCAGCCTTGTGAATGACATTAAAGGGGTACACACAGGTGGTACTGTTGCAGGAGATTTTGAGGCTGATTTGCATACATTTAAAGGGTTGCACACAAGTGGTGCTGGGATGGATGTGAATGCAGGTGCACAATTCTCTGGTGCTTTACCTAATTCTACTCACGCTGATAGCATTAAAGGGGCACAGCTGTCTGGTGCTATTTTGCAGAATAGTTCATATGGTGGTATAAAAGAAACTAATGGCAGACAGGACTCTGGTGCTTTTTGTGATAACAGTAATAACGCTGTTTTTGAGAGGGCACGCTTAGGTGGTGCTAGTGATGGCGGGCGGAGGGATGTGGTCAGCCCAGTATGGCGACAGTTGTCGGAGTTCCGCACGGATGCTGCACATCTGTCAGCGGGTAGTGGGGTGGTGCTGCCACAAACAAGTAGGCAGATAAATCAGACCTTTTCATCTGCGCGGGCAGCGGAGTCGTCTTTTAGGTTACCTATGCCATGCGATATTTCACCTTTGGGATTCCATTTATCAGATGCGATTAAGGATAAGATTTGGAAGGGCGACTTTATTGAGCTCCTGTCATTGTTGCCCTCTTCCAAAGAATTCCTGGCGAAAGCTTATAAACGGACGGAAGATCGTTCAGAGGAGGAGCGTAGGAGGTCTCTTCCTAAAATATTTAAGAAATGGCTACAGGCCTTCTGCATTTATGCGGCACTGCTGGGGGAACGTTTTCCTGAAAAATGTTCGGGTTTGTTCCAGCACGTGGACATCATTGCAGAGGCTTTTTAGCAGTTCACTCGACTTTGCAATGGGGATGCAAGGATGTGGGTCTGTGGCTGAACCTAATGCTGCCACAGAAGCCTAAATTTGCACCCCGGGCGGTGGCCCCACAAAATATTTTTCGGAAAGGTTGTTGTTTCGCCTTCAACAAAGGGCAATGTAAATTTTTTGCAAATTGCAGATATAGGCACGAGTGCTCTTACTGCAATGGTGCCCACCCCGCCAACAGGTGTTTTCGGAAGTTGGCAGCGTCTTCCTCTACACCTTCATCTAGGGACACAGGAGGGAAAGGCCAGGACGCCAGTGAACTTGTTAAGCATGAAGCCATGACTAGAGCGATATCCAGACCGCACGATGGCCCGGCTGCTAACTGACGGTTTTACAGAGGGTTTTCTGGTTCCCTTCTTTTCGGGTTCAGGGTGCGTTTTAGTTAAAAATTTGCGTTCCGCCAGGCTGCATCCTGACGTGGTACAGGAAAAAATCAATAAAGAGGTTTCAGAGGGCAGGGTAGCTGGCCCTTTCGACCTGCCTCCTTTTCCAAATTTTCGTCTCTCCCCCTTGGGAATTGTTCCCAAGAAGGAGCCAGGGAGTTTTAGACTTATCCATCACTTATCTTACCCAGCAGATAATTTGCTTAACCACTTCAGCCCCGGACCAATTGGCAGCCAAAGGACCAGGCCCCTTTTTGCGATTCGGCACTGCGTCGCTTTAACTGACAATTGCGCGGTCGTGCGACGTGGCTCCAAAACAAAATTGGCGTCCTTTTTTTTCCCACAAATAGAGCTTACTTTTGGTGGTATTTGATCGCCCCTGCGGTTTTTATTTTTTGCGCTATAAACAAAAATAGAGCGACAATTTTGAAAACAATGCAATATTTTTTTGCTTTTTGCTATATGAAATATCCCCAAAAAATATATAAAAAAACATTTTTTTTCCTCAGTTTAGGCCGATACGTATTCTTCTACATATTTTTGGTAAAAAAAATCGCAATTAGCGATTATTGATTGGTTTGCGCAAAAGTTATAGCGTTTACAAAATAGGGGATAGTTTTATAGCATTTTTATTAATATTTTTTTTTACTAGTAAATGGCGGCGATCAGCGATTTTTATTGTGACTGCGACATTATGGCTGACACATCGGACATTTTTGACACATTTTTGGGACATTTGTCATTTATACAGAAATCAGTGCTATTTAAATAGCACTGAGTCCTATGTAAATGACAGTTGTAGTGAAAGAGTTAACCACTAGGGGGCGGGGAGGAGTCAGTGTGACGTGTTGTGTTTTTTTTTACAGTAGGGGGGCGTGGCTGTACGTCTGACGTCATTGATCGGCGTTCCCGATGACAGGGAACAGCCGATCACTGACAGTCAGTGTAGGAAGCGCGGGGAGAGGTTTGTTTACACAAACCTCTCCCCGTTCTTCAGCTCCGTAACCCGATCGCGGGACACCAGCGGCGATCGGGTCCGCTGGTCCCGCGGCCGGGGTCACGGAGCTCCCGACCGGGTCGCGAGCGCGCGACCCACAGGCAGGCACATGCACGATCACGTACGGGTACGTGATTTTGCCTGCCCGTGCCATTTTGCCGCAGTATATCTGCGTTAGGCGGTCGGGAAGTGGTTAAAGATGAGGTTTCCCAGGTTTTGGCCCCAGTATCATACGCATCCTTTGACGAGGCAGTTCGGGCAGGGAGCTTTGTTGGCTAAGGCGGACATCAAGTCTGCCTTCCGTCTGCTTCCCGTGCATCCTCAGGAGCTTTAATTCCCTAGGTTTTCATTTTATGGACCGTTTTTATTTTGACAAATGCCTACCAATGGGTTTTTCTTTATCATGTTTTTATTTTGAGGCCTTTTCTAAATTTTTGCATTGGGTATTGTCACAATGCCTACCGACAGGGTTTTTCTTTTGCATTACCTCGATGATTTTTTGTTTATAGGCCCAGTGGACTCACCCTTATGTTCCAAGTCGCTGGATGCCTTTTTTCTTATGTGTACTTCTTTTGGTATCCCTATCGCCCATGAGAAGACTGTTTTCCCATCTTCTACTATCGAGTTCTTGGGTATTACTATCGACTCGTAACGTATGGAGTTTAGACTCCCTGAAGCAAAGTTGCGCCGTATGAGATTGATGATTTCAGTGTTTTTGGCTAAACGTAAGGTGTTTTTGAAGGAAGTGCAATCCCTGTTGGGGCTTTTTGCATTTGCAGCCAGGATCATCCCGATTGCCAGAATTTTTTCAAGGCATTTAGCCCTGGCTACAAGTGGTCTAAAGGCCCCTTACTCTCATGTTCACCTCTCGGCGAATGTCAGAGAGGACTTGAGGATTTGGGATTCCTTCTTTTCGAATTTTAATGGCTCCACAGTCTGGCAGCAATCTCTTACGGACAACTTTTAGCTAAACTTTTTTACAGATGCCGCTGGTTCATCGGGTTTTGGAGCCTTTCTAGACGGCCATTGGTGCGCTTCCAATTGGCACTCCAGCTGGCTCCATCAAGAGGTTTTACGGAATATAGTCCTCCTTGAGCTTTTCCCGGTAGTGGTTTCTATTGTGGTATGGAAAGATCATTTTATGAACCGGAGGGTGTTAGTGCATACAGATAACAAAGGTGTGCTCTTTGCCATCAATATGCTGGCATCTAAGTCTGAGATGGTCGTTAAGCTGTTACGTTTTTTGGTTTTGCATTGTTTACGTTTTAATATTTGGTTAAAGGCACGTTACTTACCTGGTTTAGAGAATGATCTCGCTGGTGCTTTATCTCGTTCGCAGTTCCAGCGTTTTTGGGATTTGGCTCCTGCGGCGGATCAGAACGGCACCCCCTGCCCAGACTTCCTCTGGGGCTTGATATGGGACTGATGGCTGCTCACCTCCGGAACTCCATGGCGCAGAAGACGTGGTGGGAATATGAGTTAGCTTGGGCTAGATGGTGTTCCTTTTGCTCAGATAATGATATTGAGGTACTGGAGGTGAATGGTTATGTTGCGCTGGCCTTTATTTCTTCTCGGATAACAATGGGTCTTAGTCCTTCTTCAGTTAGCAAGATCGTGGCCGGAGTTTCCTTTTTTCTGACGTTTTCCGACTGTCCTGTTCTAACTTCCTTCTTTCAGGTCTGTCAAATTATTAAGGGTTTCCGAAAGTCTGTTCCTACTAAGGATGAACGTCGACCTATTTCAGTTGACTTATTAACTAAGCTGTTATCTGTACTGGAGGTTGTCTGTAATTCTAATTTTGAAACAATCCTTTTTAGGGTGGCATTTTCGGTTACCTTTTTTGGTGCTTTAAGGATCGGTGAGCTTATGGCTCAAAACCGATTGTCCTCTTCTTTTCTTTTGTCTAGCCATGTAGTACTGGGTCCTGATTGTTTGAATTTGTTTATTTGTAGATCAAAAACTTTTGGCCTGGGTAAAGGTCAGTGGGTTCCGCTGGCAAGATCTCCCGATCCGAGTATATGTCCGGTGCTCCTTGTAGCCAATTTTGTGTCAGTGCGTCCATCGTTTGAAGGTTCCTTTTTTATCCACCAGGACTTATCCCCACTGACAAGGTTTCAATTCTCAGCTGTTCTTGCCTCATGCCTTAAGCGGCTTCAGCTATCCGGCTTTAAATTCTCATCCCACTCATTTAGGATTGGGGCCGCCACTGCTGCCAATCTGCTGGGTTTCCCTTCCGGAAAGTCAAAAGAGGGTCGGTAGATGGGCTAGTGATAGGTACAAAATTTATTTTCGCCCCGAATTATTAACATTGTGATTTTGTTTCCGATCCAGCTCCTGCTACAATTTGGGTTGTAGGCCACTCCTACGTTTTCTCGGCTGGTAGGCAGGCTTCTTCCAGGATCTATTCAAATAATTTAGGTCTGGATGTTAATGAAGTTACAGTTCTATGGTCTGGCATTCGTGGACTGAGATGGCGGAATCTTAGAGGCCATTTGATTCATTTATCTTCCATTTGGCCGTCACCTAAGGTCTTGATCATTCACTTGGGGGCTAATGATGTTGGCAAAGTTAGGACCTGGGAACTGCTTTGTGAGATCAAAAAATATCTTTACGATATTCAGCTCCTGTTCCCGGGTGCTACCTTGGCCTTCTCGGAAATGGTTCCTCAACTTCTTTGGCCCCCTTGTGGAAGCTTGTTTTACGTGGATAAGATTAGGAGATGGCTGAATCAGACCATTCATAATTTCATAATTTCCTTAGGCGGATTATCGTTCCGCCATTTAGAGCTGGAAGGTTTTCTCCCAGGCTTATTCAGGAAGGATTTGGTCCACTTGTCTGACATAGGCATATATTATATTTTTAATATGGGCCTACAAGCCCTAATTGAGAGTGCCATGGTGTTGGGGGGACCTCATTCAGGAGCTTCCCTCCTGACTTCGGTCGGTGGGGATTAGTCGTCCAGCATTGTCTGGATGGACACTGTGTAGAAAACAAAAATTTAGTTTGATGGGTTATAGCCAAGATGGCAAAATGTTATTTAATTTTCATACCACATTTTAAGGTTACCCCTTGACCAACACCAGGGCCAGAAAAAATTATTTCCAAAATAAAGTTACTGTTATAAAGAATTTAATTGTGTCTGTCGTTTGTTATGTTAATGACTCCTTAATGCTAGCCCATGAAATTTATATAACATTTTTAGCATCTATGGTATTTATACGACCATTTCTTGAGGCCCTTAAAATGTTAGGACAGTACAAATACCCCCTTTTTGGAAAGTAGACAGTCTGAGGCATTTAGTAAAAGGCATGGAGAGTTTTTTGAAGCTGTAATTTTTTGTCACAATTTTTTGGAAATTGGAGCAATGGAGTGAAGTTAAATACAATTTTTTTTTTTTATACATACTACCACCAGCATAGCACAGCGTCATCACCATATGACTGGTGTGGCAGTGATCAGGGACACTGACTGGTGAGAGTATGTTAAAAATAAAATAAAAATTAACAACTATTTAATTTTTTCTTTATTCAATTGTTTACCTTTTTTTTTTTTAACACTTTTACTCTTTTTTTTAATTTTTTTATACATACTTTCACTGTACTACTACATACTAACATATGTTAGCCTGCTCCTAAACTCTAAACTGAACTAGGCACAATCATGTACCTTTACGTGATTGTGCTTGCACATGTCGCCCCCCACCTGCAGTATATGTACTGTAGCGGGTTCTCTTAGTTTCTGTTATAAAACTGCAAATAAATGATCTTTCTTCATAAATGACCGACCCCTGCACGACGATGTATGTCAGCAGAATGGCAGGGGTGTGCAAATTGGCATAATCGCAGGCTAGCGTGCGTGCCCACGGATCCTGCAGACTCGATGTCCGCCGGTGGGCTCGCGATCGTGACAAGGAGAGACAGACAAGGCATTTCCCTGTTCTACCTAGTGACATGACAGGGAGCTACTGCTCCCTGTCATCGGGAGCAGTGATCTCTGTCATGTCCTAGGTAGCCTATCCCCCCTACAGTTAGAACACACTGAGGGAACTCACTTAACCCCTTGATTGCCCCCTAGTGTTTAACCCCTTCCCTGCCAGTGACATTTATACAGTAATCAGAGACTATTTTTAGCTCTGATCGCTGTATAAATGTCAATGGTCCCAAAATAGTGCCAAAAGTGTCCGATCTGTCCGCCGCAATGTTGCAGTCCCAATACATTTAAAAAAAAAAAAAAATCAATAATCACCGACATTACTAATAAAAAAAAATTTATAATAAAAATGCCATAAATCTATCCCCTATTTTGTAGACACTATAACTTTTAGACGCAAACTAATTAACCACTTTGCATCCGGCCGTAGCCGAATGACGGCCACAGCGCGGATGCCAAATCCCGGGAGGCCGTCATATGACGGCCTCCCCTTTCCTCGTTCCCTGTGCGCGCTCACGAGCGCGCAGCAGGGAAATTCTGTGTTGGCCGTGTCCCTCGGACACGGCCAATCACAGATCGCTGTAAACGGCCAATAACAGCGGCCGTTTACAGCGCGATCGCCCTGGCCAATGAGAGATGATCTCATATGTAAACATATGAGATCATCTCTCAGCGCCGCTCCTCCTCCTCACACAGAGACAGCGTGTGAGGAGGGGGAGATGAACGGCTGCAGCGCCGTAAGTGTTTTAAAAAAAAAAAAAAATGCCATCTGTGCCCACTGCCACCAATGTCATCTGTCCCTAATGTCATCTGTCCCTAATGTCATCTGTCCCTAATGTCATCTGTCCCCAATGACATCCCCAGTGCCATCCGCCAGTGCCATCCGCAAGTGCCATCCGCCAGTGCCATCCGCCAGTGCCATCCGCCAGTGCCATCGCCAGTGCCATCCCTAGTGCCATCCCCAGTGCCATCCCTAGTGCCATCTGCCAGTGCCATCCGCCAGTGCCATCGCCAGTGCCATCCGCCAGTGCCATCCCCAGTGCCATCTGTAGTCAGTGCCATCTGTAGTCAGTGCCATCTGTCATCAGTGCCATCTGTCATCAGTGCCACCTGTCAGTGTCACGTGCCATCTGTTATCAGTGTCGCCTGTCATCAATGCCACGTATCAGTGCCATCTGTCATCAGTGTCATGTGTCATCAGTGCCACATATTAGTGCCGTCTGTCATCAGTGCCACGTATTAGTGCCGTCTGTCATCAGTGCCACGTATTAGTGCCATCTCGCATCAGTGCCACATATTAGTGCCACGTGATATCAGTGCCATGTATGAGTGCCATCTCTCAGTGCCATCTGTCATCAGTGTCACGTGTCATCAGTGCCACGTCAGTGTCATCAGTGCCATGTCAGTGTCACGTGTCATTGTCCTGGTGCTCCAGGGCCTTCAAAAGTAATAGGTAGTCAACAATTTAGATGTGTAATTTATGCTCCTAGAACACGTGATGGCGCTCCCTGCATGTTGGGCCTCTCTAAGTGGCCAGGCTGTGGAAAAGTCCCACATATGTGGTATCGTAATACTCAGGAGGAGTAGCAGAATTTATTTTTGGGTGTCATTTGTGGTAAACACATGCCATGTGAGAGAAATAACCTATTACAATGACAATTTTGTAGAAAAAAAAATAGAAAATAAAAAAATAATTCATTTTTGCAAAGAATTGTGGGAAAAAATGACAACATCAAAAAGCTCACCATGCCTATTACTAAATACCTTGGAATGTCTACTTTCAAAAAAGGGGTCATTTGGGGGGTATTTGTACTTTCCTGGCTTGTTCGGGTCACAAGAAATGAGATCGGCCACCAGTACATCAGATGTGATCAATTTTGTATAATTCGCACCACAGATTGTAGAGTCTGTAACTTTCACAAAGACCAAATAATTTCCACTAATTTGGGTTATTTTTACCAAAGATATGTGGCAGTATAAATTGTGGCCAAAATTTATGAAGAAAAATTAATAATTTCCTAAATTGTATCACAGAAACAAAGAAAAATGCGTTTTTTTTCAAAATTTTCGGTCTTTTTTCAATTATAGCGCAAAAAATAAAAAACCCAGAGGTGATCAAATACCACCAAAAGAAAGCTCTATTTGTGGGAAAAAAAGGACAAAAAATTCATTTGGGTACAGTGTTGCATGACTGAGTAATTGTCAGTCAAAGCGTGAGAGCACCGAAAGCTGAAAATTGGTCTGGATGGGAGGGGGGTGTTGGTGCCTGGTAGGCAAGTGGTTAATATACACCTATTGCGATTTTACCAAACATATGTAGAAGAATACATATCAGCCTAAACTGAGGAAGAAATTTGTTTTTTTTTAGTTTTTTTGGGGATATTTATTATAGCAAAAAGTTAAAAAATATTGTTTTTATTTTTCAAAATTGTTGGTCTTTTTTTGTATATAGCGCAAAAAATAAAAACCGCTGAGGTGATCAAATACCACCAAAAGAAAGCTCTATTTGTGGGAAAAAAAGTCAATTTTGTTTGGGTGCAATGTCATGCGACCGCACAATTGTCAGTTAAAGCGACGCAGTGCCGTATCGCAAAAAAATGCTCTGGTCATTAAGGGGGTAAATTCTTCTGGGGCTGAAGTGGTTAACCAAAATGTATTCTGCTATATTTCCTTGGTGTAAAAAACAAATACAAATAGGTGTATATTATATAGTCTGTGTGGAAGTTATAGAGTCTACGAACCATGGTATAAACAGTGGGTATAGAAAAGAATCACCCCCCTCACATGTTGTTGCTTTGCAGCCTGAAATGAAGACATATATGTTATCCAGCTGTATTTACCCAGTGCGACTTATAACATCCAAGTGAAAGATATACCAGCAACATGTCAGAAAAAAATTAAAACAATTCAAAAACAGAATCACAGAGTTGGAAAAAGGATCACCCCCTTGTGTCAGTATTTTGTTGAACCACCTTTTGTTTTAATTACAGCCTTTAGTCTGTTGGGATATGTCTCTACCAACTTTGCACATCTAGACTTTGCAATATTTGCCCACTCTTTTTTGCAGGACTGCTCAAGTTCACTTAAATGTGATGGTGACTGTTTATGGACTGCAGTTTTCAAGTCATTCCACAGATTTTCAATGGGTCTGGGCTCTGACTAGGCCATGCAAGGATATTCACCTTTTTCTACTTCAACCACTGTGTGGTAATTTTTTCTGTGTGCTTTGGGGGTCGTTGTCATGTTAAAATGTAAACCTTCTTCCCATTGACAACTTTCTGGCAGAGGGCAGCAGACCTTCAATAATTTGAAGGTATTTTGCCCCATCCATTTTTCTTCTATCCTGACCCAGTGCTCCAGTCCCTGCTGCAGAGAAATACCCCATAACAGGATATTACCAACTCCATGCTTTACTGTAATAATGGTGTTATTTGGATGGTTAGCTGTATTGTATTGTATTCCGCCAGATGTATTGTTTGGTGTAGAGGCCAAATAATACATTTTATTCTCATCTGACTATAACACCTTTTTGAAGTGACCTCAGAATCTTCAAGCTTTGGAAAAGTTCAGTAGTGACTGCATGTGGCCTTTCTTGAGGAGTGGCTTTTTTCTTGCAACCCTCCCATACAAGCCACATTTGTGGAGAATTTGTGATATTGTTGT
This sequence comes from Lithobates sylvaticus, assembly GCA_028564925.1. Classification (NCBI taxonomy): domain Eukaryota; kingdom Metazoa; phylum Chordata; class Amphibia; order Anura; family Ranidae; genus Lithobates; species Lithobates sylvaticus. Next base: position 602,329,732 of record CM053026.1, read on the forward strand.
CACATGAAGGGATGGTCTCGATGTTCGAGTCGAACGTAAGTTTGACTCGAACATCAGCTGTTCGTTTGTTCGTAGTACAAACGAACATATGGGGCGCTCGTGGCAAGTTCGCCCACCACGGATCGCGCACCGCGGATTGCAGTGCATTGACGGCTGCTAATTGGCAAAGCATGCACCTGACCTGCATATTTTTGCCAATCAGAGTGTGATGTGCTGTGAGAGCCATGATTGGCCAAAGGCAGGGTGCCATGGGCCAAAGGAAAGTCCACGCCCCACACTATATAAGGCTGCTGCTTACACAGCAGCCGTATATATTGAATGAATGGAGATTAGACAGGTAGTGTAGTGTGCAGTCAGTCAGTGTAGTATATATAATACAGTTCAGAGTATATAGTGAAGTCTGTGTAATATATATATATATATATATATATATATATATATATATATATATATATATTACAGTTCAGAGCTGGGGACGAGCCGAACACCCCTGGGTTCAGTTCGCACCAGAACCTGCGAACGGACCGAAAGTTTGCGTGAGTGTTCGAACCCTATTAATTACAATGGACGCGAACGTTCGAAATCTAAAGTGCTAATTACATAGGCCAATATGCATGTTAATGTCATAAAAGAGGTTTGGGGACCCGGGTCCTGCCCCAGGGGACATGGATCAATGCAAAAAGAAGTTCTAAAAATGTAAGTTTTTTCGGGTGCAATCATTTTAATGATGCATAAAGTGAAAAAAAAAAAAGTGAAATATTCCTTTAAATATGGTACCTGGGGGTGTCTAAAGTATGCCTGTGAAGTGACATGTGTTTCCCGTGTTTAGAACTGTCCCTGCACAAAATGACATTTGTAAAAAAAAGAAGCCATTTAAAACCACTCGCGGCTTTAATGTCATGTCTTTTCCTGGCAATATGGCTGAAAATCCTTGAGAAAAATGGCATGGCTACCCCATCACCCCCCCCCCCCCACCCCACCCAAGCCTATTACCAGCCCCTTTGGGTCTTGTATGGATATTAAGGGGAACCCAGCACCCAAAATAAAACCCTATACCTACAACCCTATATACTCTGAACAGCAGTATACAGGTGGTGCAAACAAGACAGGGACTGTAGGTATATACTGTATGTATGTATGGACTGTTGGTGTATACTGTGCTGTGCTGGAGGCACACAAAACACACTAACTCCTGCAGATGGCTGTCTTAGGTGACAACAGGACAGATACAGTGTAAGGTGGTTTAGTGTGCTACTGCTGTGCTATACTAACACAGCACACACACACACACTAACTCCAGCAGATGGCTGGATTGGTAGAGATTGAGAACAGCACTGAGAAGAATAAACTACCCTGCCTATTTTTCCTCTTTCCCTACACTAATCCCCAGAATCCACAAGCAGATAATGCAGATGAATCACAAGCAGATAATGCACAAGCAGAC